>OZ020611.1:139943220-140264220 GCA_963971575.1 Liopterus haemorrhoidalis
TTTGCCCGTCTCCTTGAGGTTCCTGACCATCCAGAGTTTCACTGAACTCCTTAAGGTCCTTGAACATTCAGCGTCGAACAAAACAAACACATCTCCTTGAGGTCCCTGACCATCCAGAGTTCCTCTGAACTCCTTGAGGTCCCTGACCATCCAGAGTCAACAAAACAAACACGACCATTTTAGGTCCAACAACTCCTTGAGGTCCCTGACCATCCAGAGTTCCTCTGAACTCCTTGAGGTCCCTGACCATCCAGAGTCAAACAAAACAAACAATTCTCCTTGAGGTCCCTGACCATCCAGAGTTCCTCTGAACTCCTTGAGGTCCCTGACCATCCAGAGTCAACAAAACAAACACGACCATTTTAGGTCCAACAACTCCTTGAGGTCCCTGACCATCCAGAGTTCCTCTGAACTCCTTGAGGTCCCTGACCATCCAGAGTCAAACAAAACAAACACATCTCCTTGAGGTCCCTGACCATCCAGAGTTCCTCTGAACTCCTTGAGGTCCCTGACCATCCGGAGCCAACAAAACAAAAACGACCAGTGTGTCTTGCGGTACTCAACAAGCTATCAATTCTCAAACCAACTATCAATCAGTTCATTTCATTACAGGTTGTCTACAGTACCCAACAAGCTCAGTGACTGTCGCTGCTTCCTACTCAGTACCTTATTATCCCACACGCAACGTGCCTTCTCATTTAATCAAAGCAATAATATGTCTCTTACCACTTAAATCATCGTCACTTTTAATCACCATCATCTAACTAGTTACTTTAGTAATATTTGTCTGTCAATAGACAAACGCTCGTCCATTCTGACATTTTTTATTATTATTCCTCTTCAGATCATTACATTTGCCATTTCAGGTAAACTACACCTTGATCTGTTATCAATCTCACTGGTAAAATAAGTAAAATTAAGCAAAACCCTACGGTTCTCACTGTTTTAGTCCTTGTTGAAGATCTCCAAAGAACAAAGAATACATTAAATGAATTTATCTCCCGGTTCTAAAATATGTTCTAAACCTGCAATAGCTGTAACAAAAGATCTGAGCAAGCAATGTACACAGTATTAAATCGTTCACATTAATATCATACAGATCTAAGAGCAAGACATCTTAGACACCTTACAAGACAACTTTGACACCTTTCGGCTCTCAATTTTTGTCTGTGTTTCCACAATTACCACATCAGTTAAAAACTTAACTTAGTACTTTTGTATTATTGAACTTGGGAGAGCTAAAATGTATACGTTCATTTTGATTTAATTATTTTTTTAATTTGCATTTCTGTAAAAGCTAGTTTTCTGAAATTACAAAATCTTTTCTTTTTAGCATACTCATAATAATAATAAAACTGTTCGATTTGCGTATTTAAAATGTCACTACCCGTGATATTTCGCATACGCTCAAGTTTCAATTTATTTCGTAAAGAAATAACACACTTTTATTGAGACCATAATTCAGTAATTCATAATGCAAAATTTAGAAAAATTACACAAAAAACTTGGTAAAACTTGTCAAAATAAAAATGACAACTACTATTATCTGTCATTTGTCATCTGCCAATGCAAAATATAATCTTATCTAATATGATTCCATACAAGGAATATAATTAATAAAAACTCCAACAAAAATTCTTTGAATTACCTTGTTAAGTCTTTATCCAAAATTTCTAAATTATCAAGAACAAATTATAAATACCATACCTCATTATTCTCTTATAATTTGGCGTCAAATATCTATACTACCTTTAGCTTATTCTTTATTTAACCTTTGCAATGTTATCGAAAAATTTATTTGCATCTTGTAGTGTTTTCCAGTCCTTGCTATTAGGTTTAATGTACTTTATCCAAATTCATTCTAGAACATTTCAACTTCTACGTATCACTGTAGCTCACCATAATATGGGTACGCAATGTTTTGGGGTAATTATTTTTTACAGTTTAATTATAATATAGCACTTGTATTTTCCATTTTCAAAACTCTTGTCAGCCAATTATGACATTTCAATTTATTTTTGCAACTGTCAATCTTTCTGTCATTTTTTTGTTTTTTTCATTTTAATCATTTTCAAAATATTTTATGTATGGAACAACAAATACTGGCCAAAATTAGTTGTAGGTGTAGGCATCCCACTTCTGATGTTAGAACGCTTTATAGCGTTTATGATAATATCAATTAAAACACACAAATCCAAGCACATATAAGCGTTTATTACTACGTCTATTTACAATCCGTCACATATATGTTATTATGTTATGGTTACTAACGCAACATATTACAAAGGAGGTCCAAGAACTAGTTTTGACTCTAACATATATATATATATATGTATATCCAAGAAAGTTTATTGGGAGTAGCGGTGTTGGAAATGTAAACTCAATATTTACATGTACCCGATATTTCGGTCTGAGTTTTCAGATCTTTTTCAAGGGAAGTAAAAGTTAAGAGTTGCCTCTGTTGTAACACATTAAAAGAATAAATAGATTATAGTTAAAATAGAACATTACAATTAATATCACAATAAAATTACACTTTAAAATCACTATCACAGAACTGTAGGATACAGATCTGGATAACCCGGATGGTTAAAACGAACAACTGTGTTTATAACGAAAAATATCACTTTTTAGACCAGACTATGATTCGTTTTAACCTCTTGGTAAACAAATACACCTGCTAAACTGCTTGGTGATTGGATTAGGATATAATTTGGTACATTTTACATTTGATTTTTTTTTTTAATTTAATTACAATGTGGACGGTGTTCTACTAAAACATATTTATTTCGCATAAGTTTTGCTTGCACTTCGACCTAATTAAGACAAATAAATTAATATAGTAATGGCCAATTTCACTATCGTTTCATAAATTTATTCTACGAATAAAGTTGACAATATCGCATCAGATATAATTTTTTTATATAGTGATTACCATTGCTGTCAAAATTGTTTCTATTGTTTCTATTGCCCTATGAAACATTGGATACATCTAGGGATGTAATTTTTAAACTATCTGCCTTTAAAATGTGTGTTTTTAAAAGTTTCCTAAATGAATTAAGATTTGAATACATCCTCATGCACGAATCTCAGTACCTCTATATTGTTCAAAGGTCTAACAACTGCTGCGACAAAATATTGAATAGTTACACCAACTTTTCTTAAGTTTGATTACCGTGTTTCTGTATATTTTAATATATCTGCATAGTTCTAAAAGAAAAAAATCATAATTAATAAATATCCTTTTTTATAAACAAAAGTTTCGTACCTCTAAGTGCAACATAAAAGAATTCTGGATTTCTATTTTTGATGGTCTCCAATTTTTTTGAATTGGTTTTTAAAGTTGTTAAAAACCAATAGCCAATATTTGCTCATCTGAAAATTAAATTTATTATGTTTTAATTACTTATGTATCAAGTGTAGGTACATAGCATATATGTTTATTATGTGTTACTTTACACTTTCGAAAATTCATAGACACTGAATGAAATGACGATATTAACATACAAATACATTTAAAAAATCAGCTGTAGCCAGAACAGAACTGACCGCCCTCACAGATTATCTATAAACTCTAAAATAATATAATTCATATTTAATACTTACATTCAAATGTTGGTATAAGTTCCGGCATATTTCACTCATTTAATATACTTTTTGACGAAATTGTCAGCCATTTCTGCGCTTCTCACACTTTTAATTACATTTATTTATGCTGTTCGTCACTAAACAGCAGAAAACACAACATGGAGTGTTTATGTATCTGGCTTGTTGACTGAGTAGAGTTGCATTATGGGTGTTCTTTGCGCGTAGGCGTAATTTGTTTTACATTCTGTTTAAAATAGCAAAACGATATATTAGAATTAACAATAAGTCACATTACAAAAAAAAAAAATATAGTACTATGTACTAAACTGGTACATTTACTTTTACAATCAGTTTTGTAGCCACAACAAATTTTACTGTTAATATAGCAAAAAAAAATCTTACTATACTATTTTAACAATACACTTCTCTCCGTGTACGTTACAGAATCGGCTCGCTGAGCTGGACCCAGCTTTACACGCCGTGTTACATTACAGAGTACGTTACAGGATCAGCTCGCTAATCTAGATCCAGCTTTACGATCGCTTGAGCTGTCAAACATGCTTGTAGCCTCTCCGGCTGCTGAGGTATGACAGAAAAAGTGGCGCGGAATCGCGTTATTTTTCCGTGCGCAATGCCTAATTTGCGTATGATCCAAATAGGCCCGATCACTTTCTTTTGGGGCCATTTCGACATTTTTTTAATTAATTTTCTGCAACACGATTCGTAATAATTTGACCTCTATATTATATTTCCTTAAACTTCTAATGGACATTACGGCACTAGTTGCACCAGCTTTCCTTAAATATTAAACATTACTTAAAACGCAAAAGAAGTTAAATCGTCATTAAATTGTTCAAAGTTTTGCATCTTGAAGTTTTAGAACGGCATTTATAAAATCAAGTCATAGAATCCGACAAAAAAAGTTGAAGTCGTTCTTCTGGTATCTTCATACACGATGAATGAAAATATGTTAAACATTTGAAACATTTTACTCCTGGGTACTTATTATTGACGAGCTGATTGCAAAAGTCACATGAGACGGTCATGGCGTACCAGTTAGAACCACAGTGAGATAACTGAACTAAAGTGACACACAGGTTTTAACACAAGTTTTAGTTCGACCACAAATAATTTTTATACCAGGTTTAAATATTATATTTTTAAACCAGTGGCGCAGCCAAGAGGGGGGCGACTGGCCTGCCCAATATTGGCATTTTCTTTTTTTTTATTTTTTCGTATAAATAAATATCTTTTTAAGATTGACATAATTATTGTTTAAGTTAAAAACATCACTTTCCAAATATGCTCCAACGAATTATATGAAGGGGAGCGTTGATCCTTTTCCCCCCTGACACATCGACTAAAATATTCGCCCAGTCAAATGATAAAACTGTTTTAAACAACTAATTACTCGATTCAGATAAGATAAAGTGGAAATCTGACTTCGGTATAACCTTCAGAATGTAATTTTAAAATGACACCTCAAACGTGAAATAGAGTAAAAATAGTAGTAATATAATAAAGAGAGTAGTTTTGGAGACAATCGCGCTCTTAAAATCGGTATTTGGTTTTATTTTGTAGATAAATGTGAATATCAATATCTTCTTAGGTATTTTTGAAATTATAATGTTTTACACACAAAAAGGACTGATATAAATACTGAACAACAGTGGTGTATTCAGAGGGAGGGGAGGGGTGGTACACAAGCCCCCTCTGAAGGTCCAATGAAATGAAAATTTAACAATTTTATCATAATTGTACAGCAAAATAACTTATATATTTTACAATAATAATAAGCTATATTTTATTATGATTAGTGTTAGTGTGATTAGAATTAGTGTTAAACAGAAAAGGGGAAGCGAGTATATTTTACATTTTTAAATATATTTTTCCCCTAAATAAGCTTAAGTGATTTTGATTACCGCTTTAAGGGCCATAAAAAATAAGGTTCAGGGCCGTATGCAGCCCGCGTACCCTCGAAATTTGATTCGACGCTCCCCAAAACAATATCCTGGCTGCGCCACTGGTTTAAACAAAACACAGACACTCTTTACGAACTAGAACTATTGCAGTTCGTATTGCTAGAAATATTGAAAAAAAAAATCTCTATCAAGTAGCACAGAACTCAAAATTAAATAAAATCAACTTAGCAAAAAATTGACAAATTGAACAGAGCAAAAAAAGACCTGTTAACACTACCAGTGACAATTTTACTATGTGACTTGCTTATTATTTATCCTAAAATAATAAGTCAGTTACAACAGCTAATTGAAATAAGGCTACTTTCCTCTATTACGTCTTATTAGGAACGTTAGTAAATAAAACGGTGATATCAAGAGAAAATAATTTATAATTATGACTAAGTTTAATAGGAATTGAAACAACAAAATGGTCTCATTAACCACCCATAAGTGAATTTCACAAAGTCACATTGTTGATAATTCAATATACCTACAATTGACCCCAACATTTTGTGTATCCGAGAGCCGCTACTGCTTTTCTTTAATGGGATATTGATAATATAATAATTCAGTATTTTTATGACAACAAATAAATACGGCACTAGTACGGATAAATATATTTGAATCGTAAGAGAATATAGTAATTATTCAGTAGTAAAATTATCATAATACATTGAAGACCATAATCAATGGACTTCCGGCGGAAAGATAAGACTTACGCACAAGACATCACTGATCCTCAACATTATAATGAAGACCATCGTATCGTAAAGAAATTTAAATGAATTGAGCTCAGATATCCCATATCTTAGATACATTGTATGTAGCAACGAATAATTATAATTTCATGATAAAATATCTAATGAGAAATAACACAATAGCGGTTCAAGTTTTAGGACGAAAAATATAAAAAATCAAAAGGCGAGATGGAATAACAAAACATGAATTGTTTAAACTTTGTCCGTTTTATGTTACATGTTCTATTTACATAGAAAATTAAACTACTATTAAGATGCAGGGAAAGTTTAAAAAAAAATGTAGTCAGCCACCTTCGGCGGACCTTATCCTATCCCTGGGGGTAGAATTTGTACTTTGATCTATCTAAAAAAATCAGCTGTGGCCATCACAGGACCGACCGCCATCGTAAAGTATTTATATAAAATACATTCTAGCAGCAGAGTAGAAATAATTTGGCCTAATAGACCGGGAGCTCATGACATTTTTGGTCTCCGATTTCATACAGCATGCCTTTTGGAGGAGAGAATTGTTACCCTGTGACAACAAAAAAGGGATGGTACAAAACCCCTGCACGCTTTCCGGTCATAGGGAAAATTTCATTTCCACTTGCACAAAATTTTTGTGTTTTTCTCTGATTTAATATTGTTTGGCCTTTTGTCAAAAGAAAGTTATAACAAATTTAAAGTCTTTTAATTATAGGCATGCTGTATGAAAACGCGGAAAATCATATTTTTTTATTACAAGATCTCATGACCGTTTGAGCCTTTTGGGACCCTCCGAATCGCATGCATATATTGTCATTCCCTTTTTTGTTGTCACAGGGTAAATATTTTCTCCTCCAAAGGGCATGCTGTATGAAATCGGAGACCAAAAACTGTCATGAGCTCCCGGTCTATAATATTTTCTTGAGATATTATTTATCATGACCATGGCAACGTTACATATAAGTATGAAAAATTTTACAGAAATTATTCGAAATTTTTCGTTTCATCAAAAAACGTCTCAAATAAGAGTTAATAGTTGTTGCTTTTATAGCATCTTTTGTTCAATTTTTTTTTTTTTTCGAAATATTTTTCTGTTGTGAAATATTCACAAAAATCTTAAAATCGACACGAGTAAACTCCCATTTTTAGTCAACCGATTTTTACCAAAAGTTGATCAACTCGTGCCATTGATGGCAGAAGCTTAAATATGAAGTTTCATAAAAATCCTTTCAGCCGAATTTGCTCGGCACGTATACACAGACAGACAGACAGACAGACGAATGGACAGACAGACAGACGGACGGACAGACAGACAGACCGACAGACATCATGCTAAAAATAGTCAAAACGTTATGTAGGGACCTCAATTCGTGGAGATCCATCGAAATCTCGATACGTCAAAATCGGTATGATCACAATACCTCCCTTATATATGTTGGCGGTCGGTAAAAAGAAATATGGTAAAAATCGCATCTCCCGGAAAATTCAAAACGGTAGGAAGAAATCGGGTAAAAAGTATTCTCATGAGAACTTTTTATCGCGGCCTTTCTATCCCTGATCATAGCACATTCCCTGAACATTTTGTTAGTTGCACCTCCTGAAAAATCTTGAAATCTCAAATGTGCCAAATGATGACGTCAAACAAATAGTAACAGAGTTTGTAAACGGTTCTACATCCATTACTTAGTAACGAAGAAACTATGCGAATTCTGATTTCTGCGAAAGTGACATCACTGGCCTGATCTCGTTGGCAAAGTACTCTACCAAGCAGTAAAGCAGTGGCGGACTGGCCCGCCGGTATACCGGGCATTTTTCCGGTGAGCCGGTTCCAATAGGAAAAATTCTTGGATCAATAAGGCCGGTCCTGGATCCTATGAGTCCGGCTCTTGACCCAATGGGGCCGATTTATTCCAATTTTCCAGAGCCGCAAATTTTTGCTAGTCCGTTGCTGCACTAAAGTGTTTATTGCATATGTCTAATAATAGCTAAATGCTCCCCACCAGGGCCGTAATGAGGATATTAAGCGCCGGTGGCAAGTGTCCAAGTTGCGCCCTTTTGAATAAAAAAAAGGTCTTCACAAATGTTTGTACTAAGTGGGATTTTTATTTTCTTAAGTTGTCACGAGCTAACTTTTAACGAATGAATGGAGCTTTTCTGAAGCAAAATGGTCAAAATCCCCATTAAATCGTTATAAGTTACTAGATCCGCTTAAACCAAAAAAGAAGACTATAATCCAAATTATACATTGGACTTAACATGGGGAAAAAAATCTAGCATGGAAAATAAATAAAAGAAACATATCTGTTTTTAAACTGATGGTAAAGTGCCTAAAACTAATATTTAGTAATGAACTTTTTAATGATTTTATACACAAACTGACTAGTTCCAAATAACACCTATTAGTTTTAAAGACCTAACTGTAAATTTATTAACCTCCATAGAAGATTATAAAAAATTACGTACCTGTTATAAATTCCAGATTACCGAAAAACTTTACGGTAAAATTATCATAATAGATTTAAAATCAACGCGCGTACACTTCAAATATAATTAATACATACTGGATGATAAGCATGCCTAGAAAATCACGCACTGAAAAAGATTTAATGCAAATAACTGTAATCAGTGTTCGGACTCCACCAGTAATCAGTAATCATAAACTTAAACTAATCATCTCACTAACGTACTATATTAATTTTGATGGTATTTAAAATTATGTACAGGCAACAGAGCTGGCATGATGCATGGGCGACCGGGGCAATTGCTCAGGGTCTCGTTCTTGCCACACTCGCACAATCTTTACGTAGGGCTCTAGAAAAGTTTTGAAATACGATTGTAAAAATAAACACATCAAGTTTATTCTTGCATCATCAAATAGACCAGTGTTTCTCAACGTTTTCTGGCATGGGACCCTCCGAAATTATATCAATATTGTCTGCGGCCCCCCTATCTATATCTATATATATATATATATATATATGGTGTATCAAGATAGAGGGAACACGATTTTTCTCGAAAAGGCAACGTGTGAGCAAGTTGGGAAAATTTTTGAACTAAAATTTATACAAAACATTAAATGGTAGTTTTGAAATTTTCCGGAAGTAAAGGATATTAAGGACAGTTTCCAATTCTTATATGGGAACGTATGTCATATTGAGTATCTTAGGATAGAGCTTTTCAAAAGAAACAACTAATATTTAATAAAAATTTCAGTATCTTTTACGGTTGACAAAAAACTATAATATATATGACGATTATATTCCCTACAACGACTTGAAAGTAAAGTATTTTTATTTACAAGTGTTCAAAGTGCCTTATATTTTGATTTAAACACATTCGCATCCTTGCTCTTGAGTTATCTGTAGCTCGGAGAGTAATAAAAAAAATATAATAAAAAATATTGCACTTTAAGTCGTACCTATTTCAAAGTACAACTTGAATTTATATTGCTTTTGATCAGTTTGTTTAGCAAAAGCCCATTTTACTCATTATAAAGTTAGCTAGTGACAACTTTAGAAAATTAATACTCCATTTAGTTCCGCTTAAATGTTTGAAATAGCCTGTAGCTTAAATTAGTTGTCAAAATAAGTAATTAGATAGAATAATAAATAAAATATTTATTTTATTTATGTTATGAAAGGTATATTTTTCTGAATATAAATATAAGACTCGTATTTATATATATGAATAAAATTTATATCTTGCAAGATTGAGCGCATTGCTATTATATTTTCATGTTTTGATCTTGTATGCCTTCGCGGCCCCCCAACGAAGCCATCACGGCCCCCCGGTTGAGAAACACTGAAATAGACCATTCAAAACATAATAGATACACTGATAAATAAATTTTATGTAGTCAGTCTATTGTATACAGTGCAAGTGTCAGTGGCGTACCCAGAATTTTTAGGGGGGAGGGCGTAAATCAAAATTATGAATAAGGTTCTCACTAACTTTCAAGTGATGATCTAAAAAAAGGTCCACGCTTCGGAAATACATGTGATGACCTAAGAAACAAAAATTGATGTGAACACACATTGCAGCATTTTCACACATTACAGTGTTTCGCAGGTATATAATAAGTGAAGGCGGCATGCTGAGCGTGTAGGATAAATTTTGATTTGTAGTAATCACGGCAAAATGAACGATAGCAAGGTATTTGTATAACAAGGTTCATTAAGATTTTGAAAATGCGCTATTGGTTGTTTTAAGTCATATTCTCCGCCCCTCTGGTTTCGTATACATGACACATAGAATGAAAATATAATTCCAACAGTTCCAACTGGTTATTAAATTTACGCTCTTAAAAATTAAATGCAACATTTGCCAAAATATAACTAAAATTTTGACAAAATAATTTAAACAAAATAAAAATGGAAAAAAAACAAAAAATTAAATTGTCTCCTCTGCCCGGGAGCGAACCCTAGTTTTCTGCGTAGCAAGCGATTAAGCTAACCATTAGATTAGGATACGCCTTCTAGTATAGTGTGTTACATAACTATAACTTTGGTACATCGTCAACCAAAAACACAAAAAATGCGTTATTTTCCGAAAAAATAATCTGATCAAAAATTCCTGTTGTACTATTCTGGTTCACACCAATGTACATTACTTAGAATTTTTTCAGATTTTTAGTTTAAACCATCTAGGCTACAGGCTGTGGGACAAAAAATTTTTTGCACAATTTTGCAAAAATCGCATTAAAATAATTTATTTTGCAAAAATAAAATTTTGATCGTTAATCCACGTACTAAAGGCTTTCATTTGATACCCTACTCCGAATTAATATATATATATATATATATATATATATATATATATATATATATATATATATATATATATATATATATATTCGATGAACACTTATTTCTTTATATTTTTAGGGGGATATGTTTTTTAGATGTTTTAGTATTTTTCCTATGTGCGGGTCACAGAGTTGTATAAGCATGCCAAATTTCAACTCTCTAGGTTTAGCCTTTGGTTACAATTTTTACCAAACAGACAGACAGACGACAAAATTACGGTATAAGGGTTTTTTGAGCATACCTACAAAACCCTAAACAGTCCTCATCTCTATTTTGAAATAGATATTTTTACCTAAAGCGATGGTGAAAATTTTCTAGTGTGTTTGTAGGTTTTTATTTTTATTTCCTTATTTCTTAGGGTGGGCCTGGGCCCCGGGGCCCCTCCCCTGGGTGCGCCACTGGCAAGTGTAAACTTATCAATATGAGTGAGTTAACGCGACGAGATCATCGTGCAATTTCAAATGCGGTATGTCTGCGGAAGAGTGTATCTCCGAAATGTTTACTATTTTTTTTGAGAATTGTCCAAGTTGGAGCACAGTGTTTCGTTGGTATAAACAATTTCAAACAGAAATTTTTAACCTAGATGATGTTCCTCGTTCAGGAAGTCCCCGTAAAACAGTTACTCCTGTAAATATTGCTGGGGTTAAAAAACTGCTCGATGAAAATAGGCGAATTACATACAGGCAGATAGAGGAGTCTTTGCACCAGATATCCGTTCCAATTCTTCACGACCATCTGGAAGTTATGAAAGTTTGCACGCTATGGATACCCCACAACCTGACTGATGCACAAACAGCAATAAAAATTGAATGGTGTCGAAAAATGTGAAATGGGACACTCGAAGTACATGAATTCCATTGTGACAGGAGACGAAACATGGCTTTAATATTATGATGCGCCGTCAAAGTTAAGAAACAAGATATGGCTCTTTGAATATGACGAAACTCCAACCGCGGTAAAACAATCAAGATCTGTGAAAAAGAAAATGATTGTCATATTGAGGTGTATGGGGGTTAAATAACGTTGAGAATATATTATATTTTAATAATTTATTTGCACACTCTTTAACTTACAACGTATAACTTATTAACTACTTGTTAGATCTTATTTTTAAATAAATACATGTACCCCATATGGGTATTGCGCAAGCGCGCACAATCACCTAATATTAATTAATGTGATTTGTCACCAATACAACGCCACCAGTGGCGGCGATACATCACATCTCCCCTGTTAACTGGAGACATCGTTACCAAGAGAGTTGCAATCTATCCGGTGGATTAGTGGTTCTTTTAAGCCGTGAAACCGAGTCAATGATTTGTGGTTTTTGAATGTTTTCTCGTTTATCATTTGTCTCTATATTAAACTTATCTGATCCATATTTCCCAAGTCAATGACTCCGCCTCTGACTCTGCATAATCAGCTGATTTAATAAATTTACGAATTTGATCAACATGTCTTTTATGCACTTTACCACTTTTTACACATTTAGTTAAATAAAGTCTATTCCCTACTTTTTTTAAAATAAAAGCGGGCATCCACCTTGGGTGATTTACATCTATGTAATCCCTCACCATTACATTTTCATTTTCCACAAAGATATCATTTCTCCTCCCTCCATAATTTTGTACTTGTTTACATTGGTTTTTAATAACAGTATCTTGGAGGTCGGGGTGGATAATATCTAATTTTGATCTCAATGTCCCCCCTAGCAGTAATTTTGCGGGTGCTACCTCGGTAGTACAGTGAGGTATATTTCTATATTGAAATAAGTATCTCTGCAAATGTGTTTCTAAATCCGCCATACTGCTAGTGGACTCACTGAGTTTTAACAAAAATTGTTTGATGTGCCTTACAGCATTTTCCGCCAATCCATTAGTTGACGGTCGATATGGTGCCCCCATGATGTGTTTAATACCATTCATTCGAGTATAATAATTAAACTCTTTACAATTAAATGGTGCACCATTATCTGATACAATTTGTCTCGGTAAGCCAAATCTTGCATTGATCTCTCTTAATTTATTTATAGTATCGGTTGCGTTTGCACGATGTACCGACATACATTCCACCCACTTACTGTGAGCATCTACAACCACAAGAAAAAATTTTCCCTTGAACGGACCTAAATAATCCATATGAATCCTGGACCATTTTTCTCGCGGCCATTCCCACGGAATCAGCGGTGATTTCGCAGGCGTATCTTTGAATTTGGCACAGATAATACAAGATTTAGCTACCCTTTCTATATCGTCACTTAATGACGGCCACCAAACATACGATCTCGCATATGTTTTCATCTTTACAACCCCTAGATGAACGGCATGTAATTCTTTTAAAATATATTGTTGACAACTTTGTGGAATAACAATTCTACTTCTCCATAATAAAACATTTTTCTCTATTGTAAGTTCACTTTTTTTATTTACAAACGGTTGTAATTTAGGATCATTTTTCAAATTACCTGGCCACCCGTTATTTACATACTTACAAATTTTATTTAATACGCTATCCTTTTGGGTATGATCTGCAATAATTTTAGAAGTTAAAATAATTGAATGCGATTCTTCAATAAAATTAAGATAACTGTAATTATCTTCCGTTTCCACTACATGCTCCTTCCCTATGGGAATGGGACAACGCGATAAAAAATCGGCATGATTTTGTTCTGATTTTACAAATTTAATTTCAAAATCATATCCAGAGAGGAATAACGCCCAACGCTTTAACCTATTTGCAGCTATTTGTGGAATACCGCTTTTCGGACCAAAAATACTTAAGAGAGGTTTATGATCCGTCACTAAAATGAAATGTTTTGCGTACACGTATTGATAAAATTTTTTACAGATAGAAAAAGAGGGGTTGGCTATTATATGGGCCTGTAAATTTTTTTATCAATACATGTACCCCATATGGGTATTGCGCAAGCGCGCACAATCACCTAATATTAATTAATGTGATTGTCACCAATACAACGCCACCAGTGGCGGCGATACATCACACTTATTTTCGGTAAGCGAGGGATTATTACGAGAATTATTTTATAAGAGCAAAAGACAGAAACGGTACATTGAGTTTTGGACGGAAAAGTGGAACATTGAGTTTTGTTTACCTCAGTTGATTCACTTTCTTCAAAACTTATGACCACATTCACGCCTTGACACTTGGCGCTTGCATGAATATAGTGCAACCGCGCATCGAGCTCAACAAATTATTTTTTTTTAATAATTCCGGACTACAAGTGTTAGTACTGCCTCCGTATAATCCATTTCTTGCTCTTTGTGATTTTGAACTCTTCCCTTTCATCAAGGATAAGCTTAAACACCACCATTTTAAGAGCGATGATGAATTTCTAGCAGACTGGTACCAAATCTGTACAGAAGTATGAACTGAAAAGTGTATGATTATTTGAATGTAATAGACATTTAAAAAGCAAATGGTTAACATCACCAATAAACTGGTCATAACTTTTGCAGTATGGGGTTGATTTCAAGTTTATTCTATCAAAATTAGTAGGTGAGAGTTTTTAACTTAATCTTAATCATAAGATCGTACATATTGAAGCCCTGTTTTAGTCTGACGAAACCCAGTGTTTTAGTATTATCTGGATTTTTCCATAATATGATGCTTTAAGCCGCATTCAGAGCTCTTAAATCAATAGCTTATACACTGTAGATTATAGACTGTTTTCTGTCATTAGAAGTTTGTCATATGGTAAGACGTGAAACCTTTCAGACCTCTGAATTCAAAACGTTGTTCGTTGTGGATTATGAATAATTTTCTAAACTTATAGCTAGCTGAGATGTTTTAATGAGACAGATATATAAACACATTGACTATCGCATTCTATCAGTGACACCGTAGTTATTGTATGCCTTTACATAACCTAACATAATGTCATCATTAACAAATCTTGCTCAAAATTACAAAGACGGACAGTAAATATGATCAATTTAGGTAATTAGGTTAGGTTTATTTAGTTAAAATCTAAGACACAGATGGCAGACTATTCGTAACACATTAATTTCTAACTAGCTGTGAACGGTGTTTAGAACGTTAACACTATCCATAGAAACATAACTCAGAGCGTAACAACGAACAGTCTATAACCTGTTTAAAACCTCAATTTAACTCAATTTAAAGAGGTCTGAATGCGGCTTTATACTGAAGATAATCTAGGAAAATTCTGTATATTGAACAATTAAATATAAACATTAAAAATTTGTATTCATCAAATAGTCATAGTGTTTGTCACTGACGATAATCTTAAAGAAAGATTATGTACTTACTGTTACAGGATGCGGATGTTGATATCCTGAATCAAGATGTCGAGCATTGTATGAATGTCAACTGCATCCGTTCACTTAACTATTGAAAAATACAATTCTTCACTTATTCACAATACCGAATAATGTTGCAACAATCAATAAAATTGTGTTATTTATTAGCTACTGTTCGTGTGTTGATAAAAAAAACTATTGTCCGTAAATTAACTAAAATATTTATATTTTTAAATTGTTGACAGATGATTAATATTTCTTCATTTAAACACGCCTTGTACGCAAAGTATTCTAAAAATATATTTGTATATCACTGTACTGCAAGAGATTTTAGATTAAATACAAACATGTTCAAGGATATAAAGAATAAATAAGAATTAAATCAAACGCTTCAAGTAACATACATTACTGGAAGGGATTCTTGTCCAGGGATGGGTACTTACTAGTGATGTGCCGGATATCCGTATCCGCGGATGCTCAGCAAAAAATAAAAATCCGTATCCTAGTCCATATTCGTTTTAAGGCGGATCTTAAACGGAATACAGCTAAATTCGTTTTCATATAAGCTTGCATATAATAATAAAAATGCTCAAGGTGGAGTAAATTTTTCTCTGACGTTTAAATTGATATAGTCGAACATCACATTACTTGCCGATGGGTTTCGAATGGTCTAGTTACTTTAAATATTAGAGTAAAAATAATGTATTAAAAGAAAACTAGAGAGTGATTTGAACTCAACTAAATTGTGTGTCAGTTGGCATTATTATCAGTGCTGTAGCCAGCACTGTAGTGAAATCAGCAGAGGGTATGCTGTACATATATCATAAAAATCGGAGGGTATAATGCCTACAAAACTATAGCTTGGGGAGGAATCAATACACAACTTCACAGAAGAGTAGGATACACACTATTCATTCGAAATAAAGCTGAAGGTGTACACCGTATACCCTCCATTATAGACCTGTGTTTTTATTTATAGGAACACACTATCAAACTATCGTTTCAAAGTCGTTCGTTTTTCTATTTGAATGCAGGATTCGCATCCGTTTTCCGTATCAGCTTGCTCCTGGCGCAATTGTTTCTCTAGTTTATCTGCTATTCTGTTGAGAAGGATTTTAGACAGAACTTTGGTTATAACATTAAGGATTGTTATACCTTCATGACTCCTCTGCACTCTTGTAGCTTGCCTTTTTTAGAAAGTTTAATAACTAACCCTTCTTTCCAGCTCTTTGAGATGGATTCGTTATTCCATAGTAGTGCTATAATGGGATGTATTTTAGAGCAAACAGTGAGCTCTCGACTTTAAATAGTTCGGCTGGGATGTTATCAGCATCAGGAGCTTTATTGTTCTTAAGCTGTTCAATTGATTCTTGCATTTCCGAATGCCTGGGAATTTCTATAATCATACACAAGCTTTTATTTGGTGATCCTGAAATTGCCTAAAATGGCCCCAATCCGCACCCCCCAACGTTTCTGTTGCTCGTCATCTGTAGAAAGCATTTTATCTTTCACAGGCTGTACATTATTGGTTATGATTCTGCATTATAATAATTATATATATATTTATGTACCAGCCTGTTTCGGGTTATACTATTGGGCAGCTGTGAGAGACCAATATATTATGAAATGTCAGGGTTGGCTGATTAATTTAGGTATAATATAATAATAATAATATTTTATTGAGCATGTTACTGATCATTAGAAATACAGAGGTTAAGTCTATATAATGTATACATACGTATATATTCTACAATTTAACAGAATGCTAAATTTAATATTTGTCAGCTTTGTAATTTAAATATTCAGAGATTGAATAGAATGTATGTTCTAGTAGATATTTCTTAAACTTGTTTTTGAATATTTTCATATTGGTTATACTTTTTATGCTATCAGGAACCTTATTATACAATCTTGCAGCTATAAAACGAGGGCTTTGCTCGTACAAAGTTGTAGGGTGCCTCTCAATATTTAAGCTAGATTTACTCCTTATATTATTATTATGATAATCACTATTTATGTTAAAGTTACTATAATGATTTGTAACAAATAAGACGCATTCTAATATAAAAACTGAGGCAACTGTTAATATTTTAAGATCTTTAAATAAGTTTCTACAGGAAGTTCTATATGGATTAAATGTTAATATTCGAATAGTTTTTTTTTTTTTTTTGCTGCAAGAGAATTTAAGACCTTCTTTTGATGCTCCCCAGAAAATAATAGCATAATTTATAATTGTATGAAATTTCGCAAAATAAACTGATCTTAATAATGAAGGTGAAATAAAGTTCCTGAGCCTCTTTAGCATATAACATGATCCTGATAGCTTAGTATTGATATAATCAATATGTGGAAACCAACGAAGATTTCGATGGATTATAAGCTCTAGAAATTTGAGTTGTTGGGATTGCTGGAGAGACTATGAGTTTGGAACTCGAATTAATGGGCTACTAATTTGCGTATTTTGAAAATTGTGAAAATTTAGGAAGGTTGTTTTGGTTTTGTTCAAGAGAAGCTTATTTTCTATGTATATCGATTTAGTTCATTCGTACTTACTCTGTACATCCATCAAACTCAAGGTCTCCTTCACACTATGAGTTTCCAAAACTTGCGAGCGGATCAAGTCTGGACCCTCCCCTTATGTTCGCTGGTTGGTTACTATGACTCTTAGGAAGGAGTTAAAGGTTGTTGAATTAAAGTAATTTTAACTAACCTACTTTAATTACGATACGGGTTTTAAATATTTACATTATTTACACTAGACTTTACAATTACGTTGATAACATCTAAATTCAAAGAGACACACGTATTCACAAACACTGGACACTTAAGAGACTCTACACCAAACACTAATTTAACCACTGAACATCACAGTCCTGACTAACATCGTCAAATAACCAATTGCCTCTCCCAAGTCTCTGAATATTGTATTTCCATCTTTAGCTAGACATTACACTAACTAACATAGGGACAGTACAACTTAAATACGGAATTACTTGTTACACGATCGAAAATTAAATATCTCTAACCAGTGCCGCAACAACATAAATTGGCGCCTGGTGCTTAAAATTATTTGGCGCCCCCTCTCTAATTACATACGCAATTTTTTAAATTTCGTGGTAGGCTGATTGCATCAGTAAGGGAACGTTTAAGACATTTACTTACGTTGTTTTCTTCACCAAAATGTTATTTAAGATATTTACTTTCCATATTTTATCGAGAATCCTTAAAATCTTATTGTTTTATTTTGATGCAAGTGGAAATAAAAAACATACCTTAATTCATAAAAATCACAAAATCACCAGTAAAGGAACACTTACTCCTAATAAAGAAACTATCTTATTATCAGTAAAGCAAAATACAAAAATATATATTATAAAGTCATTTTTTAACAATGAATTTATAAAAAACATTCGTTGGTATTATTTTTTGGTTTAGTTTTAACGTTTTTCTTTGGTTTGGTTGAAATTGCAATATTAACGATTATATTAACAAATTATGTTAATAAACTCAAAAATCATGATAAACAACTAATATAAAAAGGGACAAAATATAAACTCTAGGTCAATGAAACACTAAATGAAAAACACCTAAAATGAAACACAAAAGGGCTAAAGAAATATTATATTACATAACTGAAAATCATATTAAATAAGAAAATATAGATTTACAGACAAAAAAAAAAAAAAAAAAAATGGGATATTTAAACCACAAATAATAAATTTTAGTATTTTAATAATATCTGGCTTTTAACTGTGAGAATTCGTTAGTTAAGTCTTCATAATTTAATGATTGCGCTATAGTATTTTCTATTGATATTAAAGCTAAATTTGACAATCTATCTTGGCCCATTGTAGAACGCAAATAATTTTTTATTAACTTTAATTTACTAAAACTGCGTTCATTGGAAGCAACAGTTACTGGGAGCGTTAAAAATATGCGCAGCGCAATGCCAATATTAGGCTACACATCTTTTAAATCGTAAGTGTGGATCCCTTCTAATAATTGCATTGGAGTGGCAGTTGTACAGTCATCAATTAATGATCTTGCCTGTCATTTGAAACTTTCGATTTCAAAAGAAAATTCGATTGGATCTAAATCTTTACAATATTTGGCAGCAAGATTTGTAGCATTTTTTAAAAATTCTTCTGTAGACATTATTGCAAGAGAATATCCTGTCAAGAAAGTAAAATCAGAACAAACGTCTCGAAATGATTCGTATCTCCAATTGATTTGAGATAATATAGTATCAATTACCATGTAACACTCTTTATCAAAATATCTTTGGATGTTGCTTTCGTTGGAGGTGCGTTTCGTCCTCTGCCTTTTCATCCAATACACAAGTTTTATGTACTATTCGAAATAATATAGTTTGAATTTACTTTTCTTAACTAACAAGTTTCGAAAAAAAAAAGAAATCTTTTATGAAATCAATTTTGTGTTGATTATAGTTTATTAATATATATTTTTAAAAAAATGAAATTTGGCAATTTGGCGCCCTTATTAGTCCGGCGCCTGGTGCGGCGGCACCTCTCGCACCACCCTTGTTGCGCCACTGTCTCTAACCCATGATTAACAATATCTCACTCCCTAAAAACGTAATCTCTTGACTGTTAAAACGCAACTTTCTTCAAAACAGAAATACGCTGAGAGGCTTACATCGTCCAACTATAAAATATCATATCACACCCTCTTGAACTTGTAATATCTTAAAATTCACAATTTATTGGTGATAACTCAGATAAGAACCTCAATAGAAAATTAACCCAAATCTAATAGTAGTATTTATTTTAAAGACACAGTTGTCATCTTTATAAGAATTTTCATGTCAACTTTACAAAAGTCTTAAGTTACCATAATAAACATGTCTGCTCATGTCTTTATCATTTAACATTTTTAATATTTTACTCTATTTGGATGATTATATTGAATTTAATTATGAAATTTTATTTCTGAAACAATACCAAAATTACCTCCTTTACAAAGCAGTAATAAACAAATCAATAAACATTTTCTACTCGGATAGTAGTGAGGCGATATGCGCGAGGATTTTTATTTCTATGATATACTCAAAGAAGAGCAAAGGAGTATTTAAACTAATGCTTCGTTCAGAACCTACAAATTATAAATTAGAATTAACGTGAAATTAGTACCTAACATAAAATTTCTACGTAGAAATTAAGCAGCATTCACAATAAAAATTAAGAAATTAAGCCACTGACAGATATTTTATCGATTTCTACTTTATCGATAGATATTTGGCAGCTGTTTACATTTATTAATGAGTTTTTGGTTCATGTGTTTCATGGTTCTAAAAAGAGTTGAAATAGAGGAAAAATTTATATTTATACACATAGAAAATACAAAGATGTGGATAGAAGCAAAAAAATATGGTCATAGAAATTTTTAGGTTGACAAGTGCTTACTGCGCATGCGTCAATTATAAATTAACGTAAGGGTTTGCAGTCTACAAACATCTAATTTTAATTTATAAGTATAAGTATTAATTTTGAAGGTTGTGAACGGTAACGTACAGTTACGTATAACAAACATTTACGTTAATTCTAGGTACTAATTCTAATTCCTAATTGAGAGGTTCTGAACGCAGCATTAAGCTGTAAAAAAACACTTTTCTTGTTACATATTATAAAAACATTTATTGTAATTTAAAAACAATAATGATGTACTTATACACATTAAAAAAGATTACATAATTTTACAATTATAATTAAATACATAATAGTGTCTCTAATTTTAGTGGACGCAGCAAACACCAGCGTATCTGTAACAAAAATAAATAAATTATTAATTTTCATCATCATAAATAAATAATACGCCAAACATCTACTTCAGTGTTGTTCACTAGATTTTGCAGACGATTACGATTACTTTTAAATGCCGCAGTATTACCGCGGAGTTTTAATTCCAGTCTTCAAAAATACTACGGACTAGGAGGAACTTTTCTAGTAGGGTACCATTTTCTGTACATATTTACCTCAGCACGAGAATTCTTGTGACACAAAATATATACTTCGGATAATCAATTTTTTCGTCATGAGTAAAATTATTCATTTTCTTTTTGAAATACTAACACAACAAACAGTATTTACAAATTACAACAATAAAGGAAACAAAACAAGAATGTTCATCTGTTATCATTCTTGTTTCAACGAGATTTCAATAAAATTCAAATAAAATTAATTTGCGTTTTTCTCGATTATTTTGTGATGTAAGGTTATGTTACTTGTTTATATCGTTGAAATCAGAATAATATACTCTATCGAATAAGTAAAAATAAAATGTGCGTACTTTAAGAACCACTGGTTGAAATAAAAAATGGCTTCACTAATTGATATTGTCTTGTAAAATAGAATTTGAAGCAGCCTCGTAGCTCTTAGCAATGGTGAGCAATTTAAAATGAACAAACTATATATACAGGGTGTTTGTTTGAAACGCCGCACCGCGAATAACTCTTTTATTTTAAGAGATACAAAAAATTCTTCAGAAAAAAAGATGAACTAGACAAAAGGGCCCACTTATCAACTATAATAAGAATTCTTCATCATTTCCAGTTTCAACGGAAATTGTTTCAACTTTTTATCTAGTATAGGGAATCGGTACTTTAATTTTTTTTTTCTTGAAAGTACATTAATTCAGCTTAACAAGGATATCAAAATATCATACTTTAATTTTAACCATTTCAAAATGGCGACTATTTATTTACAAAATAATAAATAACATAAATGATTTCGTTGCAAATCTGCAAATTTTCTTGCCTGTTAGTACGAGTTTGATATTAAAGGTTATAACATCAAATCGTTTGTAATTATGGCTTACGTACGTTATTCAAATGAAGAAATGACAGATATGGTTCTGACATTCGGGGAATGTCAAATAAATTCTTTTAGGGCCCAGCAATTCTACCAAGAACGGTATCCTGAACGTAAAGGTTAGAAGACTTCTAAGTCTTCTTACCCTATGCCCTGTTCTTACCCTATGTTCTAACATAGGGTAAGAACAGCCATTAGGCTAATTCAAGAGTATACCGTTCTAAATGTAATGGAACAGTTTTTATTACGACTGAGAAAATGTATGGCGGCATATTGAACATTTGTAGATTTTCCTTAGTTTATTACTAACTTTAGCCATATTTTTTTTTATTGTTTTTCTTAGTTATTTATTATTTTGTAAATAACTGATCGCCATTTTGAAATGGTTAAAATTAAAGAATGATATTTTGATATCCTTATAAAGCAGATTTAATGTACTTTCAAGAAAAAATAAATAAAATAAAGTACCGATTCCCTATGCCAGATAAAAAGTTGAAACAATTTGCGCTGAAACTGGAAGTGATGCAGAATTCTTATTATAGTCCTTAAGTAGGCCATTTTGTCTAGTTTAACTTTTTTCTCTTAACATAAAGGAGTTATTCGAGGTGTGGCGTTTCAAACAAACACCCTGCACTATATATATACATAGGTGTACAACTTTGCTTCCGCTGTTTTTTTTTTTTTTTTTTTTTTCGAAATTCGAGGCTATATTGCAAAAAACTGGTTCCCATTAAGGCGTTTTGAAATTTCTTGTTGAGTCACTCCCAATGATCGTGCCAATTCTTCTTGACTTTGACACGAGTCTTCATCAAGTAATGCCTCCAATTCTGCATCTTCGAAAACCTTCTTTCTTCCACCGCTATGCCGGTCTTCGACATGAAAATCACCGTTCTTTAAGCATTGAAACCACTCATGACACGTTCTTTCACTAATAGCGGCCTCATTATAAGTATTTGAAAGCATTCGATGAGCATTAGCCGCAGATTTCTTCATATTGAAGCAGAAAATTAAAACCTCCCGCAAATGACGAGAATTTGGCTCATAAACTGACATTTTCAATCGAGAATAACTTTATGATGCAGACACAAATCGAGTAATGTTTTTATGGGTTTATGTTGACAGATGCCCAAGTTAATTGCATGACGTCTATGACCTATTTATTTCGACCACTACTTACCGTTAAAGCCATCTATAGGAAAACGGTGGAAGCAAAGTTGTACACCTAATATATATAATTTTGCGCTTTACCTCTACAACCACTGAATTAAAAAAGTATTATCTTCACTAAGCAGATGTCCCACTTAGTCTTTATCAAATTTATTATTTATTATTATTATTATTATTTTTTTTTCTAATAATAGGGGTGTCCCGTTTCGCTGTTACGTAACAAGACAATTTAAAATTACCCTGTATTTAAAATTAAAAATTAAAAAATATACTTACTTCTCTGATTCTAAGGTACAGAAGTAATCCTTCTTATATATCTCAAGATCCGTGAGCTTGGGATAAACATCTGAGCACGCCCAAAGTAAAGTACATTTGCCTTCTGCTCCATCGACTTGACAATTCTTTTCTTCCGTAACTGTTGCGTTGATTCCAAGATGATACTCCTTATCATCGATGGTTATCAAGTCACCTTTGATAAACGCACTCAACCATGGCAAATGCTTTAGGAATTCATGTGTTGTCGACTCAGTTGTGTGATCTTGAGTAGTAGTTGTTGTTGTTAATGTTGTTGCGGCATTTACTGTGGTTGTTCTGTAAGTCGGACGTGGCACGAAAGTCGTTGAAACTGGAGGCGGTGGATATGGTGCTGGAACAAGTTTACTTGAAAAATCTACTTCTGCAAAAGTATCGATAGATTCGTCTTCTACACCAACTCTTGTGTCAATGAGATCTAGAGTTATCAAAAAAGTGTAATATATTAAGAAATCAAGTAAGGTTGTGAGGTTCTGCCTTAACTAAATTTAAGTCATTTACTTGCAAACTGCATGCCCATTCATTTGATAAAAGCATATAATGCTGGATTTACGTATAGGGAACAACAAAGGGCTTC
Source organism: Liopterus haemorrhoidalis (assembly GCA_963971575.1). Lineage (NCBI taxonomy): Eukaryota > Metazoa > Arthropoda > Insecta > Coleoptera > Dytiscidae > Liopterus > Liopterus haemorrhoidalis. The sequence goes on from OZ020611.1 coordinate 139,967,460, forward strand.
CATACTATCGACAACCTGCCGACAATCAGAACACTCATAAAAAAGTGCGCCAATTACAATGTTCCACTTCGTTTAGCGTTAATAGATTATAAAAAGGCATTTCATAAGATTAAAATATGGGCAATCATGGAAGTGCGAAGTACATTCGAGGTACACTAATATTTCAAAAAACATCTACAGCAACGCCACTGTCCAAGTAAGTCTAAATCAGAGTTTCTCAACTGAAAACGTACCGCGGACCAGTAAAATATTTAATTTTCTACCGCAGGTCACAAAAAATAAATGTACTATTAAACACATTTATTGTATATGTACTTTACATCTATATAATATTTCAGTAATAAAAAATCACTGAAAATGAACCAAAATCACAGAAAATGGACAAAAGGTCATAAAAAAATGTACAAAAAATCTCAAAAATAATAATTTATAAGCCTTTCGCGGACTTTTACCGATTGATTGAAGCTTTTGATCATTTTGTTCAGGAAAAGCTAACTTCAATATATAAAAAAATAGCTAATGACAACTTACAACAATGAAAATTCCGGTTAGGCAAGGTGACACAATGTCGCCGATATTCGACCAAGTATTGCGAAATCTTTATTCAAATTATGAAAGATATTTTCAAATATCTGTTTTAAAAATATATGGGTGTAAATAAATATTGATGGTAATCACTCATAGACCGGGAAATACATTTTTTTGTGTCCACCAATTACTATTCCTTTTAGACCGGGAGCTCATGACATTTTTGGTCTCCGATTTCATACAGCATGCCTTTTGGAGGAGAGAATATTTACCCTGTGACAACAAAAAATGGATGGTACTAAACCCCTGCACGGTTTCCGGTCATAGGGAAAATTGTATTTCCACTTGCACAAAATGTTTGTGTTTTCTCTGATTTAATATTGCTTGCCCTTTTGTCAAAAGAAAGTTATAACAAATTTAAAATCTTTTAATTATAGGCATGCTGTATGAAAACGCGGAAAATCATATTTTTTTATTACAAGATCACATGACCGTTTGAGCTCTTTGGGACCCTCCGAATTGCATGCATATATTTAAAAGACTTTAAATTTGTTATAACTTTCTTTTGACAAAAGGGCAAGCAATATTAAATCAGAGAAAAGCACAAAAATTTTGTGTTTAAGTGGAAATGCAATTTTCCCTATGACCGGAAAGCGTGCAGGGGTTTAGTACCATCCCTTTTTTGTTGTCACAGGGTAAAATATTCTCTCCTCCAAAAGGCATGCTGTATGAAATCGGAGACCAAAAACTGTCATGAGCTCCCGGTCTATCAGACCAGTAACCAAGATGGACACGTCTGTTTACATGAAAATATGTCTCCAACATTATTTGTTTACATTTTTCTAAAATAAATCGTTGCCTCCCGAATAAATCCGAAGATACAAGTTTACCAATCGTTACATGGTAATTTTATTGAGGTTATTGTTTGTTTTCCTTCCGCAATCCTCTTGCCCCTTGTCTAATGTTGGCGACACATTCTGCTTTGTTTTACATATGGCGTGCGCTATCCATCTTGGTTATTGGTCCAAGGGTAATTATCTGAATCATTTATTCTTAGCTGACGATATTCGTCACATACTTAATTTCTTAACCTATGGGTCGCGACCCAAAATTGGGTCGCTTGGTATATTCATTGGGCCGTGAAATATTTTGCCAAAAAACATAGGATATGTTAAAAAGTATAGCTCAAAAATTTCTAGCTGGTTGTTAGGAATATAAGTAATGTATTTTGTATTATTAAAATATAAAATATATATAATTGTCATCTGTAGGTACATATATATCATTCTATTGATCTTTGGTTGGGCCATAAAACCAAAACTATTACCCTAATCTGGGATGCGGCTCAAAAAGGTTAAAAATATTAGGTTAACGGTACTTATAACCCTCATAGATTAAAAGTTTCTTATAAAAATCTAACAATCTGAAATAAAATTAGTAGCAATCGCAATAGCAAAATGTAATCGCTAAATAACTTAATGGCAGATATGGGTCAACAATGTTCTGTAATTTTTTAAATATATTCTTGGGTTTCAAATAACTTTCATATTTATATAGTTTTGTGTAGAAATGTTCAAAAATTATGTCAACATTTTTTTGACATGATTGTTGTAGTTCAGAACCTTCCTCGAAAAATACTTTACTTGATGATAATAGAATGTCACTTGGTACTCGTGATCTAAACGATAATTACATTATTTTTACCCCAGCACGTATATTGGGAACCGTGGCAGATTAAAGAGATGGTAGCAAAAAAATTGATGTGAAGCGTAAATTTTCACACATTGCAGGGTTTCGCAGGTATATAATAGGTGAAGGCGGCATGCTGAGTGTGTAGGACAATTTTTGCTTTGTAGTAATCATGGCAAAATGAACGATTTTTTTAAAATAATTTATTGTTTGTTAATCTAAGAGCTTTAAAAACAAATTTTACGTTAAAATATTTTTTTGTTAATTTTTATTTAAATACCTAATACCATTATTTAGGTTTCTAAATATGTGCAGTATTTTTTTTATATAGCAAGATTCATTGAGATTTTGAAAATTGCGCCTATGGCTTCCATTGGTTGTTTTAAGTCATATGCTCCGCCTCTCTGGTTTCGTATACATGACACATAGAATTAAAATATAATTCCAACAATTCCAACTGGTTATTAAATTTACGCTCTTAAAAATTAAATGCAACATTTGCCAACATATAACTAGAATTTTGCCAAAATAATTTAAACAAAAGAAAAATGGAAAAAAAAACCAAAAATAAAATTGTCTTCTCTGCCTGGAAGCGAACCCTAGTTTGCTGCGTAGCAAGCAAGCAAGCTAACCATTAGACCAGGCTACGCCTTCTAGTATATTGTGTTACATAACTATAACTTTTGTACATCGTCAATAAAAAAACAAAAACAAAAATGCGTTATTTTCCGAAAACATAATCTGATCAAAAATTCCTGTTGTACTATTCCGGTTCACACCAATGTACATTACTTAGAATTTTTTCAGATTTTTAGTTTAAACTGTCTGGGCTACAGGGTGCGGGACAACATTTTTTTGCATAATTTTGGCAAAAATCGCATCAAAATAATTTATTTTGCAAAAATAAAATTTTTGCAGGCTTTTATTTGATACCCTACACACAATTTTAAAAAAAATTTTTTTTTTTTTCGATGAGCACGTTTTTTTTAATATTTTTAGGGAGATATGTTTTTTAGATGTTTTAGTATTTTTCCTATGTGCGGGTCAAAGAGTTGTATAAGCATGCAAAATTTCAACTCTCTAGGTTTAGCCTTTTAGCTACAATTTTTACCGAACAGACAGACAAAATGACGGTATAAGGGTTTTTTGGTCATACCTACAAAACCCTAAAAAGAACACCAGTACAATAACTATCGTATATCTAATATCCACAATAGAACAAAAAAGCTAGAAACATATTTGTAGAATGAAATTTTAGCTACAATCTGCACGTCGCATGCAAATATGCGTCGATTAGTTTAAAAGATGGCGTCTATAATGCAATTTATTTATTTACAATTGTATAAGAGTTTTAATTACAATTAAAAATATCCTATTTGAAAATCAAATATTCGCTGCAAAATTTGTATGTATAGTTTATTACGAATTTTATTTCAGATTGCTAGTTTTGTGTAAGAAACTGATAAGAACTATAGTGTTGTACCTCCCTTAAAGGGTTAAATAGATATACTGTTAGTTCAGATATAGTCAAACGATCCAATCAAATATATCAAAATGTCGTAGTACCAAAGAGTAATCATGAAAGGAAATTCGTTTTTAAGAAATAATTTCCAATTTACTCTATTTATCCTAACACCTGTTAGTAAATGGTCAGCGTAATCTAGGTATAAATAGATATAATAAGATAAAAATTCTAACCAACTGTTAGCATTTTTAGAGCAAATCACCAATGGCTAATTTAAAAACAGAAATCATGCATCAAATAGTTAAGCAAAATAGATTGTTAGTAAATTACTTTAGAATAGTACGAGAAAGAAAGGCTACCAAATAATGCAGATGTAACTACGCGCCTCATATATGTACATGTCAAATATTACTGCATTCTTTCTAGACTCTCTTTCTTTTCCAATATAATATTAAAGTAAGTAATAGCATAGAATCAAAGGTGAAGGTACCAAAATATTTCGTAAATGTAAATAACCAAAATAATCTGGTAGAAATGGGATCTCGTAGAATATACTATGAACAAAATAGGGGAGAGTGGATCATAGAGAATCATGATATACCTTGGATTAAATCATATTATTTTTTCTTAAAATACGAAAATAGTGCAAGTTTGAACCTGCAAATTAGCTGCTTTCCAGGCTATGCGGTACTCACACTCTGCTTCAAACCCATGCGCACCAAGCACTAACGCAATTTTCAAAAATAAGTCAATAATAGCCTTGGCTAATTGCCGAAGCAGTAAAGGCCATAAAAATAAATAAAATACAGTATTATGGGAAATTTAAATTAAAAATGTATTTGGAATATATTTAACAATTTCAAACTCTTTATATGTTCTTTATATTTGTTATTATTTTTTTTTTTTTTGTATAGTTTATTTTTTTTGTTTAATGTGTATGTATTTGTCTTTCTATTGGCCGCAAGCAGGGCCGGCTCGTGTATAGGCAGTGCGGAACTGCAGCACCCCCTATTTTTGTCGATATAAAAATATATTTATTAATTTATTCATATTTGCTTGTAATCATTATTTTTATTATCAACAGTTGTTTATACTCTTTATTTTGTATAAAAAAAATAATATAATAATAATAATAATAATAATACATCTTGCAAGCAGTACGAGAATCGCCCCTGCAAGTTTCAGAACTAAAGCCTGGAACAGAATGCACAGCGCGCTACGCCGTCATTTGCGACGGCGTTGCGTTAGCGCCGTTGAGAACGGCGTTGAATTTTCGCCTGCACACAATGCAATAATTTTTAACGCCGTCAAAGTGTCACGTGACAACCTATATCTGTGTTTATACGTGCGCTTTCTTTTATTAAAATTATAAGGGATGATGAAGACTTGTGTGTGATGTTATTTATGTTGTATCCAAGTTATTTATACATACAAACACTTTACCATTCAGTAAAAACTGAGGTTAGGTGTTCTACGTCAACATTCAACAGCGTCAAAAGTTGACGAACATTCAGTATCAACGGCGTTGGAACGCCGCTAGGACGTTACACATTCTGTGCAGTTGCGTACGACAGCTTGATTTTAACTTTCCTCTGACAGATAGCGCCGTCCAAACGCCGTGAACGCGCCGTAGAACTCGTTGCATTCTGTTTCCCACTTTAGAACAGCGAAGAACGCTAGCTGAACTGTGTTTTTCACAGTGTCTTATCATATAGCAATATGACGTATATTGATGCGCGCGCAAGCATTTACACTCGCAGTGAAATACGTAATGCGGCACTGTGCCTCAATCAGCACGCCTGTGTCATCGGTATACAAAAATTTCGAACCCCGCCAAAACCATGTGGCGGTTATCTGATGAGTGTAGCACACAATTTCCACCAGGAGGCAGTTGTGTTGGACACCCCCTCGCCACCCACCACCCCTGAATACTCCACAAACAGGAATTTTAAATCTTATCTATTTAAATATGGCAGTTATTGTGAATGTGACTTGCACGTGGCGTGTTTAATGTTCTGTGGTGCAAAGAATTTTAAGTGATCAATAATATATTAATTAGGAAATATTGGCCCATCAGCTGAAATCAAACTTATATGTATTGTATATTTTACTTTTTTTTTGATATGTTCGATATTTGAAATATTTGATATCAATAACATATTAATTAGGAAAAATTGGCTCATCAGCTGAAATCAGACTTATATGTATCGTATATTTTATTTATTTTTTTTTGTTATGTTCGATATTTGATATTAAATATTTGAAATGTTCGATATCAATAATATATTTATTATATTTTTTGCAAATTTTGGCCCATCAGCTGAAATCCGACTTATGTATATGTATAGCATATTTTACTTTTGTTGGTGATGTTTGATATTTGAAATGTTCGATTTATTGCAAATATTGGCAAATACTTTTTTTCTTCTGCTATTTATGCTATTTATGTACCTATTATATGATTATGTATGTTAGATTATTATTATTATTATTATATATGTACAATAAAAAGCTCAATTTTATATTATGTGTTTCTTTATAACCCCTTTTTATTATTAAACATGGATACATTTTCGTTTTATATAAAATTTTATTACAATTTCGAATTGTATTAAAATTTTATGTAAAACGAAAATGTATTCATGTTTTATCAATTGTAATTTTTTTGGAATAATAAATATGAGTACATTCAAATTTCGCGGTTTCATTCAATTTAGTACGTGGTGGATCTCTAGTTAGCGTTAGTTACGCTGAACAAAATTTTGACACAGAGATGGCACTTCTGTTAATGTGTTCTGTGTCAATCAGTTCCTTTGCTAAGTTTGTAGTGTAGTAATGAATCAGGATAGGTTAAATGTACTTGCAATGATTTCAACTGAGAAAAAATTACTCAACATTCGCACAGACATCAAAGAAAATGTTATTGACCTTTTCGCTAAAAATAAGACGAGAAGAATAGATTTTATTTTTTAGTGATTTTGGAATATACCAAAATGAAAATTTAGGGATAATAAACAATATCTTTTCATGTTTACTTATTTATTTATTTTAATTTTGACAATAACTTCGAAATTTTATTAAACCACGCATTTCTGATGTGTTCGTAAATTTCGAAAGTTGCAGAACCCCCGCGATTTCATATCACAAGCCGCCACTGGCCGCAAGGCTGTTAATAAAGTATTATTATTATTATTAACGTTTCCATCAACTTTCTTTATTATAGTAGCAGGGCCAACTCCAAATTTTCATTCAGTCATATTATATTAATATTAATTTACTGACAAAAAAGTACGTAATATAATATTTAAATGTTATAGGCCGGGGCCGGCGCTACCAAATGGGCAAAATAAGCATTTGCCTAGAGAGGCACATGGCAAGAGGCGGCAAATTTTCATAAACTGATGAAAAATTTTCCGGTCGTTTAAATACAAATTTAGTAGGAATCAGCAAAACGAATTATCTTCGCATTATTTTTAATTTATGCAGTTTCGTTAATTTATGTTATATATTATTGCCTAATAACAAACTGAAAATACACAAAGAAAATTTACAAGTTCATTGAGACAAGTTTGAAATTCCAAATTGTTTAATATAGGTCTGTTAACCATACTGTTATCTGTTAACCATTTTATGTAACACTGTAACGACATGTTCATTGACGATTATCGTCATTTTGACTCCTCAAAATCGCGGAGTTCTACAAATTATTCTATTCGTTCACATCATCAAATATGTGTCGTTAGTAAACATTCGCTTCCCTGGTGCTACGTTATAACTAATGTCACTAGATTATACAAAGTACCGCAACGGCGGCCATGCTGGGGTTAAAAATGTCGCCAACACAAATGATGTTCAATGATTCCAACATTACAAAAATAAGAAACTAGTTTTTATTTTAAACATTGTAATCACGATTTTTTTAATCAAAGATGCACTATAACAAAATTGTGGTACAATTTCAATTATTTTTTTAATTTTTATTAAATAAAATGGATATAATATATAAATATAAATTAAACTTAACCTTAAATATTGAAACCGCTGACAAAGAAGGTTATTAAATGAGAGCGAGAGAGGGACATGTGACAGCTCAGACGTAAACTTAAGAACGTAAAAATTGCTGCTTTATTTTGCTTAATAGGGGAAGCAATGTTGCTAATCAAACCCTGGGGTCTGTCGGCTTCTTCAAAAGCTTGCGGTACTTTGTATAATCCAGTGACTTTAGTTATAACGATCGTGTTTCGTTAAAACACAATATTTTAATATATTTAAATTATGGCCGCAAATCTGACAAATCTGCAAAGAGGACCACCTCCAATTCCATTTTGCGTTATTTTTAAAATGCTTGACCTCTTTTATCAGCAATCGTTACAATATTTATTAACTAACAACGTGGTATACGAAATACGTTTCTAAACAATATTGTTAAAGTTGTCGTTATGGCAAAAGTCAACTACTGTCGTCTCTTAACCAGTCGCTTATTAACGATTTTACAGAATAAAAGTATTCGAAGTATTGAGTTATGTAGTTCAACATAGTTTTCACTATAGTTTTCCTATATGCGGGTTAAAAAGTTGTAGAAGCATGCCGGATATCAACTTTCTATATTCAGCCATTTGGCTACAATATCTACAGTACAGACAGACAGACACATGAGTGATATTATAAAGATTTATTTGTGGTCAAACCTACAAAACCCTAAAAATGATCTACTGTGAACCACTCTCCCGTAGGGGACATATCGAAGTTAATTCAAATAACCATCTCATAAGCTAGTATCATTTTCAGGCATTTCCACTCCAAACCAGTAAAGGTAAAAAGAGTATTTTTACGGTACGCAACACCTCTGAATCAAATATTTGCAATACCTTTTACTCCTGAGCTAGGTCCAATAAGCGATGCAGACGGATGAAATAAAAGCCTCTCCTGTGGTGTATCAAATTTCACAGTAGAATATGCTGATGAAGAGAAATAGCATAGATTGTAAGTAAAAAAGTTAAATATTAAATACGAATTTAGTTGGTACATCCAACTGCTGCAAAACAATAGGGAAAAATTGCTAAGCGATATGACATCTGGTGGGATTGAAGGAACTACAGAAATAGACATTGTGTCGCGCTTTTTTTTATAAAAAATGTTTGCATAAAAATATAATTGCATAAAAACAAGTATTAATATTGTAGCAAAATTACAAAAACCACCAGTAAACATTTTCCATAAGTAAAATTCACGTTGTTTATATGTAACGAATGTCTATTTTGAAGGTTCCAAGTTTGCCGAAATAGCGCTGCGATCTTAAAATACTTCCCCTATATTCACACAGGAATATCTCGATTATTGCGGTTACCGATTTATTACAGTTTACCCTTTCGAGATTACGATTTTTCACAGATATTTTTCGTAATACACCGTAGAGTGATTATTTATTTATTTTTATGAATATTAAGCTGTTTTCACACACATTGGCATATTTAATTTAGTAAATTTCGTTATGATTTTGCCAAAAAAATATTATAAAAACTAATAACTAATTTTAAAATTTTCGCTATTGTGACGTAGCTGCAGCCAGCGGATGTTCTGTTAATTAGTATTCGATGTACATTTATCATCTCACTCTTGAGCGCATGCAGGCTTATGCATTCATGCAATTTCTTGCTAATATTGTTAAACATAAAGTTAGGTATTTATATTTTGTTCATATATTTTAAAAATTAACAAAAATGAAAAAATAAAGCGTATCATTAACGTCATTGAAGCGCATACTAATCTAATACCTTAGTTACATGCACGCTAAACTGGGAGTATGTTAATACCGGTAATATCTTTGAAATTATTTTGTAATGGTCCAATATTAATGCGGACACCGTTATTTTGTACGTTTGCCATTGCTGATAGTACTAGGCTAAAATAGTACAATATAATGAGTATTAGTATCAAAAAGATATAATACTTCATGAGTATATAAAAAATAAATTCGCACGTTTCGGAAACTGCTCAACAATCTGTTTCCGTCTTCAGCGATCACGAGAAGTGATAAACATTTCAATTTTCTTCGAGTTTTTATATATGAGAGCTGTTGCACTGAGTGTAGTTAATAGAGCCAAAGTAATTTGTTCTTCTAAAAGGCTTCTAAAAGTTGAATTGAAGAACATCCGTTCCACCTTACAGGAGAATGGCTTCAGTCATAAAATTATTACTGATGCTATCAATCATAAGAAAAATGACGCACCTAGAACTGACGAAGTGAGATATGTCTCTATGCCCTATTATGAAGGAGTATCTGAGAAAATTGGTAAGATACTAAAGAAGCATAATATCCAAGTAGCCTTCATGTACGAAACCCAAATATGTCCTAAACAAAAACTGTGTCTACTCTATTCCCTGCCAGTTAGGGAAACAATATATTGGCGAGACTTGCAGACCTTTACATGTGAGGGTAAACGAGCATAAGAAGAAAGTTCAGCAGGGCGAAATTTACAGATCCAAACTGGCTGAACATGCTTAGAAAAATGAACACCATTTCCAATGGAAAGATGTTAAACTCTTAATGTATGAGGAAAACAAGTTCAAAAGAAAATTGAAAGAGTCTACTTTGATCGAAAACTCTGGAGATGCTGTCAGCCAAGCTAGCATAGAATTTCCTCAACTCTGGCTTTCCATTATTCAAAACAATCATTTGAATCCTCAAGTCACTAATCCGGTAACAAACAACTCATTACCACTCAATAATGTGACAAACAACCTTAGGTAGTCCCGTCCCTACCCATACCTGATCCCAACCACCCAACCAATAGCAACGCACCTATAACCTGCTCCCACTCTTACAATACTCGGTATAAAAACTAGAAGAAAATTGAAATATTTATCACTTCTCATGATCGTTGAAGACGGAAACAGGTTGTTGAGCAGTTTCCGAAACGTCCGAATTTATTTTTTATATACTCACGAAGTATTATATCTTTTTGATACTAATACTCATTATATTGCACTATTCTAGCCTAGTACTATCAGCAGTGGCAAACGTCCAAAATAACGGTGTCCGCGTTAATACCGGTGTTCGTTAGACCCGATGTTAATTAGAGTTTACATGATAAAAATTTATAAAAACGAATTTACTCCGAGATTATAAAGTCCAGAATTGCCAACTTATATTTTAACAACCATCATTGGCATGGATTCTGCATTAATGTTTTCATCCAAATACGTCACAATTTTGAATTTCTTACTAAAGTTAAAGTCAGATTGCGTTCAATTTTTATTTTGGAAAACAGTTACATACATACACCCTTGGACAAATGTATGGAACAACACCCATGCAGTTATAATATAACATCTAATTTATGTACATTGTAACCTGTATATATTTGACAAAATGTTTTTAAAATATCATTGACACATTCTAAAAGACGTACGTCTAATCAGATATCCGAAAATGTCTATCCGAAATGATATCTGAAATCAGATATCCGAAAACAGAGCTATGATAAATCTTGAAATACAAATAAGTATAGGCTCAGATCTGTTACGTTTTGTTTACATAAAAATAAACAACTAGGGCTGGGATCATTATTACACATGCGTTTGAAGTCAACACTGTCTTTTTCATGTTTTATTGAGTTCAAGAGAATATTTTTAATTATATTATGGCTAAAAAACGTAAACTTAATGTGGCAGAAAGAAGTCAAATTGTATTGCTCCATTCACAAGGACAGTTCAGGTGAAAATTAAAAAAAAAAAAAAATGGAGTGTTCAATAAAAGCCGTGCAAATTACCATCAAAAGGTTTCAAGAGACTAATACTTATGAAAACAGACAAAAAACCGGAAGAAAACGTGCAACCACTTCCAGAGATGATCGTTTTATAAAGAGAAATGCTCTTCGTAAACGCTCAATATCGTCAAAAGAGCTGGCTGATGTTCTGTGGGACCATAGAGAAGTTAAAGTTTCTTCTAGAACAATTAGAAGACGTCTAGTGGAATTGAATTTGCATGGAAGAAGAGCTCGCCGAAAACAACTGTTGACCGAGCGACACAAAAAACATCGCCTTGAGTTGGCCAAATGACATGTAAATTGGACGCCTGATGAATGAGCGAAAATTATTTGATCTGATGAGCCCAATATAGAAATAAGCATTGTAATGGTTTATGTACTCAGGAATTTAACAGAATAAATTTACGAAATTAAGGTTGTTTTTTTCTTTTGTGGATCAGCTTTTTGGACAACTCGGATCTATCTTTGTAATACATAGGCCGGGTGAAGCTTTTCATCCTGACAGCATCATCCCTACGGTCAAATTTGGTGATGGTAGCATCATGAGGGGTGCATGTCCGCCAGTGGATTAGACGAAATCTTTTTGTGCGAGGAACGCATTATTCTGCTCGTTATATTACCATGCTTAATGAAGTTTTGGAGCCATCAATATTAAAATTATTTGATGAAGACAATCCAGAATATGCTTTTCAACAAAATAATGCCCCCTGTCACAAATCCAAAGCAACAAATGAATGGTTTTCCAAAAACAATGTGCCACTTTTTGCATGGGTCCCCAGTCCCCAGATTTATCGCAAATTGAAAATTTATGGTCGATTATGATAAACAAGGTGTCTCTTTACAAATGCAAATCAAAAGAGGAATTGAAGAAAATTATTGTGGACGAATGGTTCAATGTACAATCCGATGTAAGTAAAAACTTGTGGACAGTATGCCTAAAAGGGTACGTGCAGAAATGAAAGCACGAGGAGGTACCACAAAATATTAATAATTTTGATTAAAGTTGTCATTAATACCTGTATGTATTATTTTATTTACCATTTTTCCTGTAATAATCCTAAAATTCAATAAAACGTAGGGTGCTCCATACATTTGTCCAAGGCTGCATTTTTATTATGAAAGGGATAAAATATGTAATTCGTAATGTTGGTAGAAGAACGTTAAACCGGTATTAAGCGTTTACATGACATTAACTTCGGGTGTTAGATCAGTAATACACTTTGCCCTTTAAGGCCCTTAAATTAAGATAAACCTGGAGTTCGTTCGACGTTCAATAAAATCGAGAGTTGCGACTTGGAACAATCATAAATTTTTCATACATTAATGTTCCCGATTATCGCATTTTTTTTTTCCGGCTACATTAAAGTAAAAATAATAAAGTATATTAGTAAATTTAGATAATCAGCTTATAAGCTACAGACTAATTTTCAGAAATTTGCACTCCAAACAAGCAAAGATAAAAGGAACATTTTGATGGTGTGTCAAACTTTTAGATAAAATCTTTGCAATACCTTTTACTCGTGCTCTACGTCCCATAAGCGATGCTGACAGGTGAGGTGATATACGCCTCGACATTGGTGCATAATTATGCAGAACAGTAGCTAATAGGAATAGCATAGAATATAAGTAAGAAAATTAAATATTAAATACTTATTTGATTGGAAGTGGCATATTTTAGTAAAAGAATTTAAGGGCAAGATATACTCCACAAATTACAAGTTTCTCATACAAGATAATAATCTGAAATAAAATAAGTAACAATCTACACACCAAATTTAACAACGATTATCTACCAATAGCACATTCCTAATTTTAAAAATATTACAGACAATTATTGGCTATCTATTATTAATTTATTGAACGATTTTATTTAAAATTTGTTTGGACAATAGTTACTGCCGCATCACGGCCAACCGCCTTATGGCTTCTACGTTACTGCCCATAATGCTATCTATAATTATCGGATTTTGCTCATGTGACAACGACACCAATTTATACGTTAATCTGGGTTCAGATTAGCGAAACAATTTTGTAATGTATCGCGTAAGGTAAGACGCGGTGTTACATTTTTGTCTAGTTTAGACGAGATCACGCGTTTACACGAGATAAAGCCGAGCTGTTAGCACAGCGCTCGACCTGCTACGTTCTGTGTCGGTTTTTGTTGCGAACACAAAGAAATTTATCGTATTTGTCTGAACGGTGCAGATAATAAAATAATTATATGCCAACTTATACTTAATAACACATCTCCTCGCAGACACAAAGATGTTACACCAAAAACCATCGGGGAAATTGTGAAGATCTCAGCACCTCATCTCTACTCGATTCAGCACTAATAAATAAATGCTTAGTTATATTCTCACATATTCTAATTATTTATCTTTTTAATCCGTTGTCAACCTCCACGTGTCCACGTAGCAGTACGAAAACGCTACAACCAGTAGCTATGATTGCTGCAGTTATATCATTACGTATCATCCTTATGGAAGAAATATATAAACAATACTTTGTGGTTTACCAATTTTAGGAATTCAAAATCTAACGGAAGAAGGATCTTCCGCTATTATCCACAAGGTCCAATCCTGAACCCTGCTGCTATCCACTTGACTTGGATATTTGCTAATATTTGCTTGTATGATACGCGCTTGAGTTAGAATAATTGTTAATAAACGCACCCGTTGTGAGCAGCTTTGGTAAGGAAGTATGCTTTGTTGACGTAGAATTTACGTCTTTCCGATCGTTTACATTGCTAGCATATAAAAAATTGCTTGTAATGTTTCGACATTACGCAAGAACTTGCTCACCATCGATCATAGCAAAATGAAATTTGTAAAAGTTATACAGTTTGTAAGAACAACGATAGCTGTATACAACAACGCACATGTCAAGGTGTACGCCATTCCTAGCGCGAACGGTGGAGAGGAAAAGTAGACTTGCGAACTAAATGCCGTAGAGCGGTTACGTTTCTGTCGATTGATAAAGAATCGATTATTTCACTCGAGTTTGAGTGCAAGAAAATACCTAAGTGTTGAAGGTGCTAAAAGTGACCGAGAGTGTAGAGCAAAAAAAAAAAAAAACGCAGAGCAACCTTCGACATCTACAGGTCGTCCACCAATATCTTCCCAATGTTCTCAAACACACTCTATCACAAACCAACGGCCATCATGTCATCTGCGAGTGGTTCTTTGGCTGTTTCAAAAACGTCCACTAATACTGCAACTTACCAGTCAAAATATTCAGCGGCCAACAAAGAATTTACCAATCGGTTTCTCGACAACGAGTTTGGATGTGTGTGAAACATTTGCCAACTACCCTAAGCAACACTACTATTGACGTAGTCTTCTCGAGGCAGTTGTTCAGCAATGATATTCTTAACTATTCTCACTTCTCCTAGATCTAAATACTAAAGATCCTAAGGTCCCCAAAACCGGAGCCGAACATGCCAAAAAGTATAGAGCCAGAAAATGCGCATAGCGAATTTTCCCACCAATGCCATCCCAATAAACTAACACAAACAACATCACGAAAGTCTCTCAAATAAATTCTAAGCCCAAAACCTCTGAGAATTCTCGAAAGGAGAAATCTCCCCCTTCAGATTTTTACCTAACCAGTAGCTACCCACTAAGCTTTACATCCATTATCCGCTATCGTCTATCTAATATCCACGCTAAAGATCATTTCCCTCTCAACTCACACTGCGCGCTGGTAACTGCTTGTTACGCGTAACTCCCTCTGTCGCTAAGGACTCAAGACGATGCCCAGTGCTTAGAGATACTCCTGTTAACGTTTATATGTGGGTCTCGTTAGGAACCTATCAATCCTAAGTCTACCGTATCCTTTAGTGTCAATGAACGGTAAAACTAAACATTCCTTCCCGCGATAGGCAAATTCTGTCACCACAAAATCGACCACCAGTACAGTTCAATCGCTCTGTGCCCGGCGAACGCAACGCAAAGTGACACTGGTCCTTAGAATTTATCCTTGCAATAAAAGCTACAGATGTAACACAATTAAAAATATACTATTAGATAAATAAAAATTGTGTAGATGTATAGATTGTTACTAATTTTATTTTAGATTGTTAGTTTTGTATAAGAAACTTGAGAGAACTGTGTCGTATACCCTGCCCTTAATAGACAGATTCGTGATGAAAAACAAGAAATTTAAAAAGAAAATAATATAGAGATTACCACCACCTCCAAATTAGCAGAAGGCAATGGTCACCAACCTATTTAAGAACCACATAGGAAAATTATAAATGTAACCAGTGAAATTCTATTTGAATATAATAATAACAGTTTTCCAACACCTAGATAGGCGTCTAGGGGCAGTTTTTCCGTTTCTAGACCGCCGACAAACAAACTTCAAGAATGTAAAGAGAAGAAGATTACAAGTAATTTTGAATAGGCCAACCAAAACCTTTGATGCTTCTTTGTAATTCTTCTTCTTCTCTTGCCTTTTCTATGACAAACGTTGGCTATCATCATGGCAATTCGCACTTTTCTCGCTGCCATCAGAAATAGTTCTGTGGGTGTCTCATCGAACCATTTCCATATTTTAGGGAATGGCTCGCTCTCATGGCGAGATCTTTAGTTTTCCGGAGTCTCTTCTCCCTTCAACTTTTCCCTGTACAATAACTTTTGGTTAATGTTCTGTATGAGTTCACCAGAACTAGACAGTATGCCTAAATTGAAGTATATTGTAACGTTATAAACGAGAAAGCATGGAGTAAGAGTGGGGAGCCAATAGTAATCATTCGTGTATCTGTAGTTGGCAGTGAAATACGCGTTTCTAACATGATGATACGCGGAATATAACTGATATTTTTTAAACTCTTTATGAAGTTAATGTTTTTCAAAATATGTATACTATAAATGTTATTGAAAACAGGTAAAAATTCCTAATGAGTACCTATTAACATACTTCTATCAAGTTTTAGTTTTTTCAGTCCAAAATGTTTGCTAACTAAACCTAACCTAATTAGTTTTATCATTGATGTTTGCATATAGTGAAGATATGATACAGTAATAAATAAATTATTATTTTCATTATTATTATTATTATATAAATGCTTTACACAGTTTTAATACATTTACATAAATAGCATCTATGAATGCGACGGAATGTTCTATTTCAGACATAAAATTGGTAGGTCGGAATATATTGATATTTTTGAGGATTCTGTCTTTTAATAAAGTAAATGTTTTTCAAAATATAAATATTGAAGCGTATAAGTACTGAAATTTCATTATTCAAGTTTTTCTTTAAATACGTTAATACGAGCTAAATGTTAACAAATACTTATTAAATAATTGCTTGGGTTTCAGAACAGATAACTATCAAGTACTTATTTACATTTCAGTTTTGATTAAAAATATTGGAAAAGATTAAGTGAATCGTAAATGCTATGTTTTGAAAAAAATGGGCGGAACTTCGCCAAGGCCAAATCTCATTCTAACTAGCTTACGCGTTTTCTCTGACAAGTTGTTTTTGGTGGACTTAAGGCGCAATTCCACTGAGGCAACTTTTAGGCAACATGTAGCATGCGGCATTGACGCATGCTACACACAGTCTTTCCATTGAAGGAACACGAAGCGACAAGAAACAAGTCTCCTTGCCGCATGCTACAAGTTGATTGTTGTTGCCGGATCGCATGCGTCACCTCTCGACATGATTCAACGTGTCGAACAGTGTCGTCGTTATCCAACAGCCAACGGATCCGTGCGGCTTGTATCGTGCGACATGGATTGGAATAATGAAAAAACTACATTATTTATTGAAGATTACCATAATTCACCCGAATTATGGAACAATAAAATTAGTAATTATAAAGACATTAGAATTAAAAATGATAAGTTAAAGCAATTGGCGAATAAATACAATTGTACGGTGGCTGAGGTAAAAAATAAAATCAAGAATTTGCGTTCAGTATTCCATCGTGAGCGAAAAAAACTGCAATCAAAAAAGAGTGGCTCATCTCCCAACAAAAAAGTACTCAAAATCTTCATTACTCATTCGTGTAAAATTTTTAAATAAAGCTTCATCGTCAGCAACCAAGTTGTTGTATAAATTATAATGAGTTTCTTGAACACCAACATATAGTTCTCTTCTCCACCACCGTGGCTTTCTTCTTTTTTTTTCGATTCAGAGCTATTACTAAATAAGCAGCTGCCGCGACTGTTTGTAAAGACATGATACACCAAACTGAAGTTGCCTGAATGGAATCGTTTTAGACGCATGCTACAAGCATAGACGATAAAGCGCATGCGACGTGGGGAGACAATTTTCGCATGCGACATTATTGAATTTTGTGGCACATAGTCGCACACCTATAATCAGGCGACACTAGGAAACAAGTATCATGCCTCATGTCGTTCAGTGTTGCCTCAGTGGAATTCCGCCTTTATACGGAACATTAACCTACTTTTTACAGACTTAAAACAAGAGTCGCGTGAAAATAAAAATATTTTAAATAAGTTAATTTATGTTCATTAGTCTAGCTGTCAAGACTCAGGGTATTAAGCGCCGGTGGCAACGGTCGAAGGCCTAGGTGAATACGGCCATTAGTATTTTTCTTGTATGCTGGTCAAATATTTTTCTTCCTTTCTACAGGATTTCCTACTGAAACCTTCGACCTTTAACGTCACAAATGGTATAGGCGGTCATGGATTTCTTATCCAAAATTCATCTCCTCTTAAAATTCTTGAAGTTTGTCGCTTTCAATCATTTACAGTATGTGTATAGAATAACCACAGGCCATAGGTTGAGGACCACTGCTGTAAGACAATACAGTGAAAGCCGGTTTTAACGCGTCTTTTATAACACGCATTCATATACCGAGGTACTTTTTTGTGCAAAATATGTATGTATGGTAAAAATTATAACTTGTTCGTTCCTGGTTTATTTTCTAATATGTCAACAAAGTTTATTTTAATTTTATGTTTACTAAATAATAAAAAAATAATAAAGAAATTTTGTAAAAATGATAAAATTTTAGTTGAAAATTGTTATACAGGTTGCGGCAGAGGAAACGCATGTTTGCAAATAACAATAATAAAGTAGATTTTCAAGTTAAGAAAATTTAATTACACAGAAATAATGCTTGTATAGTATTTCCAAAATGAAATGGCCGGTCTTGTTCAGCAGCTTAACAATGTGGTAATGGGTTTATGGCAGTAATCCTGAGACTTAATGATGTAAAAAGAATATAAGAGGTATAAAGGAAATTTTAAATTTAAATAGAATAGATGTATAATTGAACTATAACAGTAGTTCAATTGAGGTCTCTTAAAAACCATTAAGGATATTTTCCAAATTTATAATCCTATTGTTTCTAAATTTTAGGAGTTGTTATACTTGTTTGTAAGTTAATTTTCAACTGGTAATCAGAAATCCCTGCGTTACTGGCCGTTTACTGTTTACAACGTGGTTGTAAACATGAACCCTAGTTCTTTTGTAGTTTAACAATGTGATTATAGTTATACGGGATAATTGTTTTATGCCGATCTCAAAAAGTAATATGGTATGTTCTATGCAAGCATTATTTCTGTGTAATTAAATTTTGTTTAACTTGAAAATCTACTTTATTACTGATATTTGAAAAACATGTGTTTCCTCTACCGCACCCTATATTTTTAGTTTTAAATTTTATTATTATGATTAACGGATCCATCCCTCGCAAACCTGCGTTATAAGCGTCTTCCACTGTATTTTAAAACTTATAATACTATTAGACCTTAACCAGGAATAAAATAATACAGAAATGAAACCAAAACCAATAATGTTAGTCTAATGTGTTGACTTACATAATATTAACGCACAATTTTAAATAAATAATAGATGAATCGTTTTTGAGTTAATTTCATGTAGCAACATATTATGCCCAGCGGCTAACACTTTTTTACTGCCGTTTGTAAACAGGCATACTTATCTAACTCATTTCATTTAGGTAATGGTGTTCATTTTCCCACTAGTGCGGTAATGGACTGCATTATCGCCTAGTGTGGTGATAAATTTTCATATTTCCTAATACATTGGTTATTGGTCATTCTTATTAATAACGACCCATTTTTCTTACATGTAGTATACAATTATTTTTCTATGATCGCTCAGAAAGCTGCGAAAACGATTCAAAATAATATTTTTTTGACATTTCATATAAATTTAATTTGTAAACGTCCGAATCTCAATTGATTTCTTAATTTTGTTTATAAATTAAATTTAATTGAAACGTCAAAAAAAAATGTTGTTTTTATTCGTTTTTGCAGCCTTTTGAATGACCGTAGAAAGAAACTGTATGCAACATGTACGGAAAATGGAGTATCATCTTGCTTGTTCTACAAACATCTATTATGCAACAAGTAAGGAAATGAAGATCATTATCTTACGAATGTAAAATTTACAGAACGAGGCAAAGCCGAATTCTGTAAATTTAATAGGTCATAAATCACATTGTTACATACCTGATTGTGCTGCTCCGAAACCTGCCGAACCTATAAATGAAAAAATTGACTATAGTGTAAAACTTAAACTTAAACCAATAAATCTTAAAAAAAGCTAGAATTTTCATTTGTTACCCTACTCAAAATATAAAAATGTACGAGGCTTGATAAAAAATAAATAAAAACAACGACGGTTCGCGTTGCATAATACCAAATGGAGACGGGCAATACAGATTTATAAGACGCAGTTGTCATTTGTGAGTTGGCTACCGTTGAATTTGTTTCGTTAATTTATTTAGTTCGAATTAGCAGTTTTCGTTCGATTTTCTTCACACCGATGATCGAAGTTCGACCAGACCAAATAGCAGCGTGTTCGTATGAAATTTCGTGTCAAACTTAAAAAGATAGATACAAAAATACTTGAACTTTTGAAAACCGCTTTCGAGATAGATACTCCCAGTCAAACTGCGTATTTTAAATGGCTCCGGCTTTTTAAGATTGTAGACATTCAATTAAGGTCTACAATAGACCATATTAGTAACTACGTCACAAAATGGGATTCAGTGCTGCCGCCTCGCGGTTGGATTCCTTTTATTTGAATTTAGCATGTTGTTTTTTTTTGTTAAATTGTATTTTGGAAATATAAATTAAGTTTTCAAAGTAAGAGAATGCTTCACATCAACACTACAATTCAATATTTATTATTAAAATACTTATTTTATACATTATAATTTAATGTCATTATTTTTGCAGAACAATATTATTTTGCAGGTTAATTTTGAAAATTTTACGTTAATAATCGTTATTATGGCAAGTAATATAGCAATAAGTGTGTGTGCCATAACTAAATGGTTTGAAGGAACAATATGTTGTTTTTATTTTATCTATTATTGTTTTTCATTTTCATCTGTCAAAAAACGAAAAAATTTGCAATTAAAAATGTAGCTGTAATGGTTAGAATTTGGAGCAAAACAATACACCATTATGCATTCTAAAACAACATATTAATGATTACTTAGTGTTAATTAAATAAATACTAAAGATATTTCAATTTTCATATTATTTATAAAGTATTTGGACTGTATATATTAGTATATTTTTATCAAAAATACATATTTTTTGCTCCAAAATTGAAGATATTCATAAAATTCAGGTAGCAAAAGTAATGTCACATGTATTTTAAGCCACTCAAAAACTTCCAAATGACTCAGCTCTCAGATGGCAGCACATGTATGTGACGACATACTAATATGGTCTATTTATAAAGTTGATCAGTACCAACAGGTAAAACAGTAAATATACATTTTTATCGTGGGGTTCTAAACCAATAACGTAAGTCAATGATGAAGCAACAGTCTGATAACTAAATTGAAAATGGATGTTGCATCACGACAACGCACGTGAATTGTTTAAGTATTGCTAACTATTTTATTATAAGAGATAGAAAGGAGATTAAATCAGGAAAGATGAAGTATTATACTCTACAAATAAGAATATTAATTTGGAAAAACAATGGACCACCAGATAAACGAATTATTTTAAAATTACACATTTTTTAAATGGAAAATTATTAAGAGGGTAATGTAGCTAGGTTTTGCGCAACATAAACATCCATTTGTATCGGCCATAGAATTTAGATCAGATATAGTTGGATCAATTTGATTTTTTTCAAATCATATCGCTAGTATCGGTAACTGTCGTTGATAATTGTAGATGTCTTTTATATAGTGTTTCGGTTGTGGGGGTATAATTTGTATTAAATATTAATTAATTTTGACAAGCAAGCATTTATTTTAAAGATAAAAGTACAATCTAGTGCAGTGTTTCTCAATCAAAAACGCACCACGGACCAGTAAAATATATAATTTTCTAACGAGGACCACTAGTAATAGTTGTTTGAAAGAAAAAAAATATACAGTCGAACTTCCTGGTAGAAATATCATAGTTCATTGAAAAAAAATCGAGATATAGAAAATTCGAGTTATAGAAATAACTACAAAATGAGAAAAATAACGCTTTGATATGAATTGATTGGTAACCCGACAACTAGGGCCGTAAGACAATTCGGGCCGTTCACAATTGGGGCTTTTCACAACTGGGGCCATTATCAACTGGGGCGATGGACAATTCGGGCCGTTCACAATTAGGGCTTTTGACAACTGGAGCCATAACTATAAGAGCTAGAGTCTTCTTTTGTTTAAAATAAAAAATTATTATTTTACAAGTAGGCATAAATTAAATTGCGTGTTCTTTTGAAAAAAAAATATTTTAATGGTTTGATTAAGTACATTTTGGTGGGAATTAGAATAAATAAAAAATAATTGTATTTTAAGAGTTGGCTTAAGTAAATTTTCGTGTTCATTTGATTAAAAATAAATTGTATTTTAAGGGTTAGATTAAGTAAAATTTAGTGCTCCTTTGACTATATAAATAAAAAAAATATTTTAAGGGTTGGATTAAGTAAATTTAAGTGTTCTTTTGAATAAATAAATAAAATATGTATTTTAAGGGTTGGCTTGAGTAATTTTTAGTGTTCTTTTGAATAAATGTTTTGTTTGGATTAAGTAAAGTTTAGTGTCCTTTTGAATAAATAAATAAAAAATGTATTTTAGAGTTGGATTATATACATTTTAATGTTTTTTTAAATAATTTATAACTGATTTTCTCGTAGTTGGCTCATATTAATTATTAGGTGTACAAATGAATAATCCAATTTTATCAGCTACATTTAAGGTTTATTTTAAAAGAAATTAAATTAAATTGTTCGATCAAAGTATTCGCCCTTGCTTTCTATAACTTTAAGCCATCTTTCAGGCAGCTGATGAATCCCATTTCGGAAAAATGTTACGTCTTTGGGCACGATAAAGTCGTTAGGCCATTTTCGGATCTCATCCACTGATTGGAAGTGCATATCGGACAAAGCGTGTTCCATCGACCGGAACAAGTGGTAATCGGATGGAGCAATGTCTGTTGAATACGCCGGGTGCTGCAAGGCCTCCCAGCCAAGACTCATTGTGGTGTCTTTTGTATAGGAAGCAATGTGCGGCTTGGCGTTGTCATGAAACAATTTCACTGGACATTCTTCTTTACCAGTATACGGGCGTCTCATCTTATGTAGGTGTTTAGAAATCGTTTGCTGCGTTACTCCCAACTGTTCTGTAAGCTCTTTTTGCGTTTGTGCCGCATTTTCAGCGAGCAGCTTCTCCAAATCATCGTTGTTGCACTTTCGAGGACCTCCAGGGCATTGTTTGTCATTCAGACAGAAATCACCGCTTTTAAACCGCGTAAATCAAAATGCGCACATATCGTACGATACAATACCTTCGCCGAGAAAGGAACAAATCGATTCGCACGCTTTTGCAGCATTTTTTCCTTGTTGGATTCGTAAAGAATACAGTGTCGGATATGCACCTTATCTGTTGCCATTTTCGACTGTACTGAATTGAATACTTTTGAAGGTTATGTTAGGCTTTCAGGCATACCAACTCTCATTTTTAATAACTATATGTCAACACTATATAACCGCAAGAAAGCGGGAAAATCAAATGATTCTAAAATTAATTTCTTAACTGCTTAAAATAATTTGTATTATTCATTTGTGCACCTAATAAATTTAGTTACAAAAAATATTTACTTCTAAAATTAAATACATTTTTTATTTATTTATTCAAAAGACACTTAAATTTACTTAAGCCAACCCTTAAAATACAATTTATTTATTTATTCTAATTAGCACCAAAATTTACTTACTCAAACCATTAAAATATTTTTTTTCAAAAGAACACGCAAATTTACTTAATCCAACTCGTAAAATAATAATTTTATATTTTAAACAAAAGAAGACTCTAGCTCTTAAAGTTATGGGCCCAGTTGTCAAAAGCCCCAATTGTGAACGGCCCGAATTGTATTACGGCCCCAGTTGTCTGGTTACCGTAACATACACATCAAATACAAGACCGTTAACTCAAGTAGAGTTAACGAGATTAGTAGGGATTCTACACAAATATTTATACCCTAAAGCGACAAATGTTTATTTACACATTATATATTTCACCCGCGATTTGAATTTACAAAATTTAAAATTCAATTTTGACCCGTCTGAGGAAAAGTTTCGCTATCGCTGACCTAGCGCATTAATACAGGTATAACTCGATATTCGTCGGTTCGATTTAAGCCGATTAACTTCTACGCATGCGCTGAATTAATTATCGTACGCCTTGAATTCCTCGGTATGATCGAGAAAGTACCCAGACAACTGAACTGGACGGCGCTCCATTATCATATCGTATATCAAAATACGGAGAAAATTTGCATTACAAAAATTCGAGCATAAGAAGTTAGTCTTCAAAAAACCCAATTTTTTCTTCAAATTATAGAAAAATTTGACTTAGAGAAATTCGAGATATAGTAACTATTTTTTATGTTAAATACGATTTGCTCGCAAAAATTTTCAAAAAAATAAAATAAAATCGAGTTACAGAAAAATTTCGAGTAATGGAAGTTCGACTGTATTTAATGTGGTACTAAATATATTTATTTTATTTGTAGAAAATCACAGAAAGTTTACAGAAAATAAACAAAATATAAATATGTGCATAAAAAATTGCAAAAAAACAAAAAAAACTGCAAAAAAATACATACAAAAACTTTCGCGGACCACTAAAAATTTTCTGCCGACCACCTGTTGAGAAACACTGATCTAGTGTGTTCTTGAGTTGAAATTTGCAATTTTTATTTATTTACTAGTGTTAGGGCAGTGATGTGAAATTAGATACAGTTTAGGTTATTGAAAAACTGAAAATTAGAAATCAAACAAAATTTCAACACACGGACACATCATCTTTATCTTCAAATTAAACCAGTGGCGAAAGGAAACCTCCGCTAGACTTGCCCTCCCATAAAAAAAATATTTAAAAAAAATGTAAATTAAAAAAAAAAAAAAAATTAATATTTAGATAAATCTTCAAAAATACATCAAATTATGTTCTATACAAATTTTTGTCCAAGGCTTGCTTTACTAGTTACGAATTAATTATCATGACCATGGAAACGTTATATATGAGTATGAAAAAATTGAGACTTGGAAAAATTTTAAATAATTTTACAAAAAATTTTCGAAATTTTTCGTTTTATCAAAAAACGTCTCAAATAAAAGTTATTAGTTATTGCATTTATAGTAACTTTTGTTCAATAAATTTTTTCGAAATATTTTTCTGTTGCTAAATATTCGCAAAAATATTAAAATCGACACAAGTAAACTCCCATTTCTAGTCAACCGATTTTCATAAAAAACAATAGGGTTCTTCCCATTTAATAGGAGAATTTTTTAGTACCAGAACGAACTCTTTAAGTTAAACCGTTTTTGAGTTATCGTGTATACACACAGACAGACACACACACACACACACACACACACATACGGACGGCACTTCGAAAATAGGTTTTTTGGATTCCCTGGACCATGAAACGTGGTCATCCGTCAAAATCTCGACATCGAAAATTTTCGCGATTACAATACTTGCCCCTTATATATTAAGGTCGGGCAAGTAAAAATTGAAATGAAGTGCGAATTTTCACACATTGCAGGGTTTCGCAGGTATATAATAAGTGAAGGCGGCATGCTCAGTGTGTAGGACAAATTTTGCTTTGTAGTAACCACGGCAAAATGAACGATCTTTTTAAAATAATTTATCGTCTGTTAATCTAAGACCTTTGAAAATAAATTTTATGTTAAAATATTTTTTTGTTAATTTTAATTCGAATACCTAATACCATTATTTAGGTTTCTAAATATGTGCAGTATTTTTTTTTTTATATATACCATATATAGCAAGGTTCATTAAGATTTTGAAAATCGCCTATGGCTTCCATTGGTTGTTTTAAATCATACGCTCCGCCCCTCTGGTTTCGTAAACATGACACATAGAATGAAAATACAATTCCAACAATTCCAATTGGTTATTAAATTTACACTCTTAAAAATTAAATGCAACATTAACCAAAATATAACTAGAATTTTGACAAATTAATTTAAACAAAAAAAAAATGAAAAAAAAAACAAAAAATTAAATTGACTCCTCTGGCAGGGATCGAACGCTAGAAATCTGTGTAGCTAGCAAGCACCGTAGCCATTAGACCACGATACTCTTTACAATTTAACGTGTTATATAAGTATAACGTTTGTGCATCGTCAACCAAAAAACAAAAAAGCGTTATTTGTCCGAAAACATAATCTGATCAAAAATTCCTGTTGTACTATTCCGGTTCACACCAATGTACATTACTTAGATTTTTTTCAGATTTTTAGTTTAAACCATCTGGGCTACAGGATGTGGGGCAATTTTTTTTGCACAATTTTGGCAAAAATCGCATTAAAATAATTTATTTTGCAAAAATAAAATTTTGATCGTTAATCCACGTACTAAGGGCTTTCATTTGATACTCTACTCAGAATTTATTTATTTTTTTTTTTTTTTCGATGAGCACATATTTGTTTATATTTTTAGGGTGGTATGTTTTTTAGATGTTTTACTATTTTTCCTATGTGCGGGTCAAAGAGTTGTATAAGCGTGCCAAATTTCAACTCTCTAGGTTTAGCCGTTTGGCTACAATTTTTACCGAACAGACAGACAGACAGTCAGACAGACAGACAGACAGACAGACAGACAGACAGACAAACAGACAGACAGACGACAAAATGACGCTATAAGAGTTTTTGGTCATATCTACAAAACCCTAAAAAAAGCCAAAATGATGACCTAACAAAAGAACAAGTTCGCATACTAGTCACACTCAGGCATGTGCATGAAAATTCAGGTACAAAACAATGCCTGAGTGAAATTACTGTATGCAATGTAACGTGGCCGTGAATGTATTAATTTTGTCTGTAACATACCTAAATATGGAGCTCCGGCCAAGCCTGCGATACCCCCTCCTCCTCCTATAAATGCAGAAGCGGACATTGGAGCGAAACCATAATTCGGATCAGCGGCAGCAACAGGAATTCCTAGTGCTGGAGACGAATATCTGTATCCAGATGAGTGATAGGCCAAAGCAAGTTTTTTATCAGCTGAATGTGCTTCCTCCGTCTCTACTGATTTTGTTTCGTTGGGTTTCACTACTACTAATGACGTCACTGGAGTTACAAAGCTGTACTGTAAATAACAATAGTTTTTATTTAATAACAAAATACATGGCCCGCAAAAGTTAACTATGCTTTAATGTTATACACTATATATTGGGTTGTTACATAAGTCCATTCGCTTTTTTTTTTTCACCTTTTATTCAATAAAATATATATTCTAAAAAAAAACTATCAAATGTACTGTCCATTATTTTCTATCAATTTGGACAAACGCTCAGGGAATTTCATAATGCCATCTCTCCAGAAGCTTCCGACTTTGCTCTCGAAAAATCTGTCCAGGTGAATTTTGATATTGTCCACAGATGCGAAATTTTTTCTTTTAAGGGAATTTCGTAGAAAGCAGAACAAATGGTAGTCGGATGGTGCGATGCTTCGACTACCATTTGTTCCGCTCTCTACAAAATTCCTTTAACGGAAAAAATTTCGCATCTTTGGACGATATCAAAATTCACCTCTACAGATTTTTCGAGAGCAAAGACGGAACCTTCTGGAGAGATGACATTCTGAAATTGCCTGAGCGTTTGTCCAAAGTGATAGAAAATAATGGACAGTACTTCTGATAATAAACGTTTTTCTTTTTAGAATGTATATTTTATTGAATAAAAGGTGAAAAAAAAAACGAACGGACTTATGTAACAACCCAATACATCACTCTATTTTTAGGATTTCATAGGCAGTAGCGGACTAGGGGGGGGGGGGCGGTCGCCCCGGGTGCCATGGTAGCTAGGGGTGCTCTAAGTTTTCCAACAGTCGAGAGGTTCACTAGTGGTCAAACAACAAGTGCAAACGACTTAACGCTTGCAGTCACACGCTCTCTATTAAATGTAAAGATAAAATTGTTATAATATTATGTTTTCTCAGGGCCAGTTACACCCTCCTGCCCCAGAGTCGCGGGCGGCTATTTTTAATAATAAAGCGGAAAAAAATCGAAATTACATTTTTTAATTTCGCCTCTTTGCATACTGTATTTTTTAAATACCCGCCCGTGACTGTGAAATAACTGAACGAACATGTTACAGACAGACTATATATTTTTTACTATATTCCTGCACTACGTTTACTATATTCTTTGCTCACCACTCACTTCCAATAATACACTGTGGTGGCAGACGCTTTTTATTAACTTTCAACTAATCTTCAAATCTTTCGTTTTCTAAATTTTAAATTATGTTTTATTAGTTACATCCTGTCCGGTATTTCTTAAATTCAAATGCTTTGTTTATGCCATGTTCAAACAATCCACTAAATCTATGTAGAGTACAATAATTCGGAAGTGTTCCTTCAAGTATGAATTTTTTTGGAACCCTGGAGAGAGTATATAGTTTCTTTTCACCACTGACACACCGATGAGAGTGTGTCATATGCTGATGGAAAATATGGGGGTTTCTGTGAAGAGGTTTGTAGAGACAAGATAGAGCGCTCATTTCAACGCTGTAAAAAGATTGAAGGATAATTTTGAAAAGTTATTTTGTACGCTGGATCTCTTGTGCGATCCTAATAAAGAGAATATAGATACAAGGGGAACGGCTTCCATACTCGTACCTGCCTTGTGTGATTTTACATTTTTATGTTATTTTGCTTTTTGGTGTGAAATCTTAAATGAAGTAAACTTAACACAAACATATTTACAAACTTCTGCAATTACGTTGGAGAAATCTTTAGTAAATTTACAAGCGCTTAAAATTTTTCATTTTAACGAATGTGCAACCAAAATGTGCAACGACATAGGCATTTAGATTGAGAAACGAGGGCGAACAAAAAAGAAGAAAACAATGCCAGTGAAATAGCCCAATATGCCGGACTCACATTGCCAGAAGAAATTCAGAGGGCTATGTTTGAATGTCTTGACCGTTTTTATCATGAACTTGAGCATCGATCAAAGTCTATGGATGACATTGTTTCCATCTTCACAGTTATTCAACCTAAGACTTATATGCAGCAGAGGAAGAACTGTAGTCCCTTGTTCCAAACCTGACGAAAACATATAAATAAATTTTCAAATGAAAATATTGTTACAAATGAAAATATTGTGACCTGCAGGCTGCAAAAATTTCCTTGGAAGAGGCAGATCAATGGACAACTTTGGAAATGCTGCGGTTTATTGTGAAATGGGACTTTTACGAGTAATTGCCAAATCTTTCTTTGTCCATGCGATTCTTTTTGACAAATTGTGTGTCAGTTGCGGCTTGTGAAAAAAGTTTCTCGAAACTAAAATTGATCAAAACCTATTTGAGATCAACAATGGGTCAGAGCAAATTAACGAGTCTTGCGATATTTTCCATCGCAAAGGAACATTCAAATACTGTAAATTTTAATGATGTTATTGAAACGTTTACTTCAATAAAAGCAAAAAAGCACTTATAAATGCATTATGCAGTTGAAGTATTTTTAGTTCCCTTAAAAAGGGATGGGGGGTGTACATAACATACCGTCCCGGGTACCAACCTTTCTTAGTCCGCCACTGTTTATAGGTATAACAAAAAAAACCTTATACTGTCACTCAGGTATCTGTACGGTAGAAATTATGGTCAAACGGCTACACCTAAAGAGTTTAAATTTGGCATGCATATACAGTTCTTTGAACCGCGTATAGGAAAGATTTTGAAACTGCAAAACAATCACCCAAAATTACGGATTCTTTTAGAAAAATGAGACAATATATCTCAAGAAAAGTTTTATAATCTAATTCTAAGTATACCACTGCGACTAAGGATTAGTATAAGAGCTAGGGGAGGCAATACCTGTTATTAGCAACCCTTTTGTTGACGCAAATTTATAGAATTTTTGTTTTTGTTTTTACCTTTTTTAGAATAGTTTTTTAATTTTGTGTAATATTATTTGTAAAAAGTTATTTGTTAACAAAAAATAGTATTTTTGTACTTCCTTCTTATTATACAATAGCTTACAACGCATTAACAGCTAAATTAGGACTATTTGCAGCTTTTAAATCAATATTTCAAAGTGTCCGGTTTTTTTGTGTCCGAGTGTATGTTAAAATGGAAGATAATTCTATTCAAGAATTAAAAAGGTGATTAGATGTCGAGCACTACAAAAAACTGGAAACAGGAAAGTTTTAATAAAGAGATTAGGTTTAAGCGCATATCGAATTTTTATAATAATAATAATAAATTATCTATGAAGTTTTACTAACAAATACAAATTCGTTAACGAAAAATTAATTTGTCAGTATCAGGAAAGCAACTGTTTGTCAGAATAGTTCAACTTATGGCCACTGTCGCTACCATCGATTTTAAATTGGATACGGTCTATTAATGACGTAATTTATGATACCCTGCATCTTTCTTGTAATGAACGAGCTTTAATTTCCAAACAGATTGGTACAATAATCTAAATAAATCTCAGTAATGTATATTGATGGGAAAATTTTTGCTCAGATAAGTTTTTCGAAAAATATCGAATTTTTTGTGTGACATATATGACATATATATTGATGTCATTCACCCTCTAAAAGCAAAAAACTCGCTACCGATGTACATTTGCCCACGAGAATTTCCCCAAAAACAAATAAAAGTGGTTCAGAATTCGCGTTAAAACAGTAGGTCTGATATTTCAGTGATACGTGCAACACGCACTACACACGTGTATGTGGAGAAGTCACCACGCTCGGTATTGAGTAGACGAACTAGAATATTCAACAAATAGGAAATACTCATTATAAAAATTCTTCTCGAGCATATTTAAATATTTACCCGTGTAACTTTAATACAGGATTAGGGCATGCGGTCTCAAATATTGTACGTAAATATTCTGATACAGCTTCACTGAAGTGTTTGCTTTCGTTTTTGCTTAATTTCTTTAGGCAGCGAGTTTCTAACAAAGGTTGCGGTTTATAGGTGCAGATTATCTTGCAGTTTAAATTTTCCAGTGACTTTGTGAGGTGGTGATTTTAGACTGCTTGTTTGTAAACGTAACCCACATATGTCGACATGCTCATCATTTTTTCCCGAAATTCCGTATAATATAACACGACCTGCGTTTAACAAGTCCCTATCCTTCAACTACACACTTAGAAGAAGGTGTTGCACTTAAAAAATTAAAATGATTTAGTAAGGATAGCTGTTAATTATTGATTTTAAATCGAACATTTAACATGTAAACAAATGAGGACAACTTTCACATTACTCGTTTCGGTCAGCTGTCTCACAGCGATCACAGTGCCGCCATTGGCCATTGTTGAGTCCAATAGATCGAAAAATGTAAGCATTTTTTTTAACTAACCTACCCCTGTTACTTGGGGGGTTGATCTAAAATTCTGAATAAATTATTAGTAATGTACTTTGATGTGAAACTGAACAATTCAACAGAAATGTTTAATCTGGATATTTTTTCGAAAGTTGTCGAGTTTTTTCAATGCCGTCGAAACATTATTTAACTGGCAAACTGGACTTCTTGCTAAACTGGCTAACTATTCTTGATACGCAACTCGTAAGTAAGTACAGTTCCGTTAATAGATGAAAGCATTATCAAATTTTATTATTTTTAATATATACCCACACTTTCTTGTCACTACTATATAGCTTCAAAACCTAAAATGTGTGATATTTCACATTCCCATAATTTTTTGACCACTCTACGACTTAACCTCCATGGAAATGTCACTCCATGTTTACTTCACGAACAAATTGTCGTTTTCTTGCGCATCAATTCTGACCAGTCACCAACAAAACTCGCCCATTAGCAGGCACTTGTTGGTACGAGTTTTTAACTGATTTAAAAAAAAAAAAAATCCAATGGTATCAAGATTAAAATTATAAATATATTCACTTATAAAATTATATAAAATGAGGAATTGGTTTATAAAGTAGTCCAATAAACAAGTCAGAAATAGAATTACCTTATTTACACAATACAATTTCAGAATAACAGGTTAAAAAAATAGAAGGAAGTTAGCAATAAAGAAATTCTATTAGATGGGTCATAAACCAACTGTCGCCTCAAATTTTTAAAAATTATATAAAAGAGATTTGGTTAAAAAAGGTTACAAAGAATGTACATTTAGAGCTAAAGTTTCTAATAAATAATATAAAAATTATAAATTTGAGTAGTATTTTAGTCAGAGTAAAAAATATGAAGCCATTTATCAATAAATTTCTTATTAATTTAATTAAGACTTAGATATGAAGCATATGCAGAAATAAACGTTGGGATTTTTAATTTAAATATACGTAATTTTCGCAAAATATTTATATTTAGTAAAAAAAAAATTAAATAGGAACTCTTAAGCCTGGTTTATAATAGATATGTTATGGAACATAAGCATAAAAATAACTCTACTCTCTTTGTTCTGTTTATTACAAACAGATGTTTTGAAGGGTCAATTTCATTGTTCAATGCATATGCGTTTATGCTATGGACTTATTATAAACAAGGCTTTAGTACTCAAATAACGAATAAAAATGTAACGTCAAACCACCCGTCCCAAGAATTTCTTTGAATGCATTCATGCATTTCTTTAGCGATTTTAAAGGGTACATATTTGTGAGAATTCAGATAATAGAAAATTAGAAACCTTACGTTTACAACACGTAACTTTAAAATATTTTATTTATGGTTTATTGTTCAAGGAGACTTTTGTTCCAAGTTATTACCTAATAACTTTGACAATTTCTTGAACCATCTTTTTACTGTTCTTCGTAGAAATGTCTTATAAAAACACCCGTCTTTCTGAAGACGGGGGCAGAAAGTATTCAGTCCGGTGAGCGTAAACATCTAAGTTGTTGAATTCTTAGAGGCACTGTGTCGGCATTCTGGTGGTCTATCCGATTCTATTTGTTTAATCTTTTCATTATTTTAATACCTATATTTTAATGTTTTAAACTTACTCTTGTAAATAGTATATTATAATTAGAGTCCGGCAAATATATGCAACGGTACTTTTGGTAGGTGTTTTTTGATAAAAAGCGGCACATGTGTTATATGTAGAAATAAAATGTAATTATATATATTTGTAATGTCCCGTGCTGACAAATAGTGTGGCGTATAAAAATTGAATATCTTATCAAAAACTGACCAATGGCAAAGGAGTGACTGGAATTATCTCAGATATAATCCCAAATTAATGAAGTGTCGTTATTAAGATAAGAATTCATAGCGGTACAAGTGTTTTATTTTTTTGTTTTTCGTTGGTCTATATTTCCAAATAGTAAAAAGAGTAGACATTTTTCGACTTGGTCTGTGTAGTAGTGAGTTTTTTTTTTTTTTCTTTTCTCAAAAATAATAATAATTAATAATAATATTTATGAAAGTAATAAGTTTTTCATTATTTAAAGAAATCATTAAGTATTTTTCAAAATTTTCATCAGAAAAATTAGTTCTTTTCGATGTATATACTTCCTTGAAAAAAGAAAAAGACCTCTCTACATCCAAACTTGTTATTGGTGCATAATTATAAAAAGTATATATTTCTTTATATTTATTAAATATATCCTGATTTGATAATAAATTGATAGAAAATTGTAGTAATACTTGTAGGTCAGGATTTTTATTAAATATACTATCAATTTTTGGAGACAAGTGCAAAACAAACGCGCCGGGAACAGATTTCAGTTTGTTTACTATCCAATAAATAATATTTAAAGATTCTGACAACGGCCGGTTTTGCTTTTCTAAATTTACTATGGTTGAAGGAAGAAATTCAAAATTAGTCTTTATGAACTATTCATAAATATTTGGTTTTTGTATAATATTTTTTGATATTATAATGCTTCGAGGATCCGGAGTTTGTAAATAAAAAATTTTAAAACTTCAAAATTGTTAACATAAAATAACGCCGCTTCAAGCCAAGTTCCCCAATGTGTCACAACAGGATTTGGTTGTAAACCTTTACCTTTAAGAGCTTAAGTGAACAGCTAAGATCCAGATTAATTACATGATGTCTGATCAGTCGGTTGGTAAGTACTAATGCATATCATTTAATTCACATATCGTAATGATGAACCCTGGATAACACTTATGCCGAATACCCGAACTCCTTTGGTCAGTAATCTTATTTCAGTTTGAGATCAGACTTTATATAATAGCACAGGCTCACTACCTGGTGGACAGTAAATAGTACGATATTAAAGTAACGTATTCGGGCCCGCTACAAAAATGATCATCATAAAACTGTTGATTTTGATGCGATTATAAAAAGAATATTGTCGAAGACATCTAGCATTCTGTTGACATCTTACTCTTATTAAATACCTACAAAACCCTGAATTGTATGAAAATTCACAGAGCATATAATTTCATTCAGTTAAGCATTTTCAGCATGTATTTTTCAATTTGAATTATATCTCTCTTTTTTACTATCGGATGCAGTTCAATTATTAAATCCCTGAAGTGCATAATTATTGATATACCAGCCCTTGGGCGGTAAATAACTTACTGCATTTATAGTAACCCTTGTAAATAAACAAAAATACCTGATCGTGCAAAAGTGTATTTTTGTAAAGCAATAGCATAAAGGGACTAACAACAATACTTTTTATAGAACAAAACTTCATGTGTTTTCATTAAATTTTAATTAATTGCCAGCTTCTTTATAAGATTTTATACAAAACTGTGGAAAACTTTGTCTGTGTGTACTCAACTCACTTTCTAACTATTAGAGAAATTCATAGTGAATTGTATTATGGTAAAACTAGCATGTTCTTTTATAGATTTACAAATATAGAAAAACTTAAAATAAAAATAAGAGAATATGCCGTCAACTCATGGCCTGACGAGGTGAAGAAAAATTTCCTGTTTGCAGAATGTGCGTCTTCTAAATCAATGGATTGTGTTACATCTGGTTTCACGATTACTAAAGATGTTACTGCAGTAACGAAACTATACTGTAAATAATAATTTCATTCATTAAAATGAAGTTTTGGATACAAATTTCCAAATGAAAAAAAAAAACTAATAAATGCAATGCAACTAATTTAGCCAATGCTCGAGTACAAGAAAACATAAAAAATAACAAGACACTTTAACGAAACTACCAAACTTTACTATGCATGCTAGTTATGCAAATAAAATAAAGGAAAAATATAAAAATTGATAGAAACGTAAGAAGTAACTACGCAGATTGGTATTGACGTTTCAAGGTTATAGTTATTAAAAGACCTATAAATACAGGTTCGTTTGGATGCATGGCTGCCATTGGTCATTGGCAATAATACAAGTAAATGTTGTGCGTAAAAAAAAAACTAATACTCGGGTCTATTTCCTATTACTTAACGACAAGAACTGACGTTAATTTTTTTTACATTATTTTAACCGTAAATGCTATTCGCTAAGTATATGTATGTTAATATTCGCCAATTAACGTTCTACAATAAGCGCCTAACAAAACGGAGGCTTTAAAAGTTAACGCTGGTATTTTGTTTGCAAAAAAGGCTGTCTGATTTTGATCCAATTTTAGTAAATGTCATGTTGTTAAAAGAAATTGAATAAAATACAAGAATATTAATTATTATAAAACATAATTCTATATATTACTTTTAGACGCAGAGTTAACAGACGCAGGTTCAAGATATTGTGTAGAAAGGAAGTAAATGGGCTATTGAAGATCAATTTTAGGTTTTTGTTGAAACACAGTACTTAAAATTATCATCCTCTGAAAGCTACAAAAATGACTTAGGCTACGGTTACACTGTATTCGTACGTGCGGTAACGAGCGTTTACCCTGAACGTTCTTGTCCTGATCTGGGGATGGGTGGTTTCAGTACATACGTGCGACTTGCGTGCGGTCTCATTCAAATTAAACTATTAAAACATTTAAAATAACATTATTTATTGTAATAAAACAAATTATTTTTGTTCGATGCATTTTTAGATGAAAATTTGGGGAGTTGCTTGATCTTAACTAACTAACTAACTCTTGAACTAACACCTTGAAATATCTCCTTTATTGTTAACAGCAAAAACGTGTGTGACAAAAATTGTTTAGAATAAAAACACAAATATTCTTGCCCGTAGTACTTTTTCATCTGGATGAATAATAATTTTTACGTGAATCTTGGAGAAAACAGACAGACTAAAAAGTATTTGTTGTTGATTTTGTCGAACAGAAACAGACTTATTTGTTTCTGTAGAACTCCAAAGAAATGAAACTTGAAACCAAAGAAAAAAAAAAAATAATAATAAATATAAATAAACAGATAAATAACGAAATCAATAAATAAAAAGTCCTCAGCATAAATGTTATGCAGCAACATTACATTCTTTTTCTAATTTTGTAAAAAAAAGTCTTTGAATCGAAACTCATATTTTTGGCCTGTTGGACCTGCCGCATCAAGAAACAAACATGTTTGTGCGCCTACGCAAGTTACCGCACGCAAGTATTCATGTACTGTAACCATGCTCATTTAACTTCATGTGTTTGCTTTGTTGTCAGTTCTCGTGCATTCAAAAAATCGCACGTTTCCGCATCCAATGTAACTGCACACTTAGGCGTCTGCCGTGCTTCACAATATCGCAGTGCATTTTAATGGTGTATTATTTGAAGAAATGGTATTATTCTACTTTAGCAAACCCACCTTATTGCGCATGCTTGTAATGTTGGCAATAATAAAATGTGATATATTAATTTTAAAAATTAAAATTTAATCAATTTATTAAATGAGTTTATTTAAAAGAACTATAGAAATAAGTAATATTCATTTAATTTCTACTGTGGTTATAGTTTTAATATACAAATGTAGCTTAAATTTAATATTATAATATTTATTTCCACTTTTTCTGTTGTAGTTATCATCCACGTATGGATATTTTTTTAAATTTAATTAGTACTGAAGAAATAATTGATTTCAATAATAATGCAGATCACAATATTGTTATTCCACATAATCCAGTTTGTAACAATTCGTTCATGTTTTGAATTTCTTATGATTAAACATTTTTCTTTCAGGCATTCAAACAAATGGTAACTGGTTATAAGAAGAGATGCGAATTAAAACTAGCGTAATAAATCAATTAACTATTTAATAATTAATATTACCAAACACCTTTATAAAAATAACAAATTCACATTTTATTCAAAAATTAAATTAACTGTTACAATGTAGATATAAATTGACTAAGTAAAAGTTGAATATAGTTATATTTTTATTTAAAGCACTGTGGAAACCAATTATAATGACCATCACAGGACCAAACATTTCTGTACCATTTTTAAAATAAATTTCGCCACGGTAATTATTTTAATTTACACCGAAATATTGGGTTAATATTTTTTTGGCATTTAACATTTTCCAAAAACTTTAAAATTCAACGTACAATCTGTTCCAAACGATTAAGCGGAACTAACCGGAATTTTCATTTTTGTAAGTTGTCATTAGCTATTTTTTTATATATTGAAGTTGGATTTTCCTGAACAAAATGATCAAAAGCTTCAATTATTCGGTAAAAGTAACTAGAATTGAATTGTTCCACCTAAACCAAAGGAACAGACTTTAGTAGCGCATGCGCGTGCAAAAATGTAGCCTTTCCTCCAAGGAATTTTAACACCTCGCGTTAACTAATATGATATTAACGCTTTCCTTAACAAATGCTCTTACAGAATAGAATTTTGCGATAAAGGTGTTAGACAGGGGGTTAAAAGAAATTTTAACTTGACGCTAATTTTAACGCATTTCTTACAGAATACACCCGACTGTCTCTATAAAATAATAATGGCCGATAACTTTCTTATTTTACATGATACGACTTTCGATTTTATCAGACTTTAATCATAAGCTAAAAGGGTTGATCCATTGTACTTATCAAATATTATATGCAATCAACTGCAGTACCGCAGGGGAAGGAGTAAGTTTGTCTTTTCAAATTGCACCCTGTTTGCCTAAGTTTAGCAGTATAAATTTTTATTATATCGGATTTGAATACAAAAAGATTAGGAAAAATTGCGCTTTTTAAGTAAGTAAGCGATGCAAACAAAAATATCGTATTCTGGTCAATACATTGGTAGTGGTCTTACACATCGCGTTCGACTTTTGCTCGAGTTTCAAAATTGGATTGTCCTCGAATTTTTGTTCGAGTTTCAAGTTATTCAAACTTCAAACCGTTAAATAAATTAATAGATTATAATTAAACTATTTACTAACTAAAATAAAGTGAAGGAGAGAGGTGTTAGAGGAGAGAAACAAGATAATACTAGGAAGCACAGTCCAATGAGCCAGAATACTTTTTTGTTTTGAATATTTGAATTATTGTTTAATTTTGATGTAATTGTTGTTAATTTGTTAGAAATTTATTATTATTTATATTATTATTATTATTGAATGTGATATCACATAATTGGTATTTTGGGAAAATTAATGTACAAATTCAAGGCCGAAAGGCATGAATAAACGATTATCTATCTATCTATCTATCTACTAACTAAAATTAATAGACTATACGCTATGAGTTTTTCACTGTATATTGTCACTAACAAGTTTGCCATATGGTAACGCAAGCGACCGTTCACAGCTCTAAGTTTAATAGACTGTACGTTGTCGACTAGTCAGTTTGTGCGCTGTTTTAATGCGACAAACATTAGCTATCTCACTTTACATAACCTAAAAATACTGTCACGCAAATTTCAACAAATTTCGGAAATCGTGAAACGAAAAATAATTGCTGTAGTTGCGGCTATAATTTTGTTATTAAAATTTTTTAAGAAATCCTGAGCGGGTTAGTAAAGTCACATAAATGAATTTATTCCTTCGTAGTTGGTTTGAAAAAATATAGATGTCACAACATTCGTTACGCATTAATTTTCATAGCTGTGAATGCTGTCATTAAACGTTAAAACTGTTTATTACATTTATCCACAACTCATAGCGGAGTCTACTAATTTTGAAGCTGTGAACGCAGCTTTATAGAATAAAGAAGTTAATGATGGTTACATAGTTTAAGATTATTAAAGTAACAAAAATTAAAATAAAAGTTGTCTCGTAACTTGTAGTGTTGGGGGTAAATAGCGAAGCTACACGTCATCTGTCTGCTAACGGGACGTCAGCCTTTGTTTATCGTATATGTTATATACACGTGAAGTTTGAATTTTGTCTATAAATACAAATATATCGTTTAATTTTTTGATTTTCTACTTGTTTTAATTTCTTTTTTCTTCGAAAGGAATGATTCTTCGTTCTAAATAAATATCCTGACATTCATTTTTAATGTGAAGAGAATAATAAGTGAAATATTTCAATATTTTAGTTTTATGATCCCCCCCCCCCATTACTACCTTAATATTCATCAAATTGAAAAAATGCAGAGAACAAATAAGATTTGTTTTCTTATAAACAACATTTATTGTATAGTTTTTTCTGTTAAGATAGTTCTGTTTATAAAGGAAATATTTTCAATTTTTTAGTACCAGTTTTAACTCCGAAACACTCCCTAAGAAAGAAAATTTTGAGATACTATACCTATATTTGAACCCTGGTTCTACTCTATTGTACCAAATTTCGTTAAAATACATCCAGCCGTTCTTAAAAACAGATATAACCTTCAATTTTATTAATTACTATATTATTATAGCCATTTGTTTTTTTACCTAAAATTATATTTGTATTCGATTTTATTGTTATTTATTAACTATAATACAAATACCCATCACCTTAAAATTTATATAAATCAGTATAAAATTTTCTTAGGGATTTACTTATAATTTATTCAGTAGAACTGTCTTGAAATAAACATCTATTATGAATTTAGTCAACAAAAATATTTAAAAACATGCAACATCTATATTAATTTTGTATGCCAGTTTGAACTAAGCAGACATGTGACTTATTCCCTCTCACGCTCTGATTGGTCAGAAGTTACGAGACAACCTTTACTTAATACAGACAATAAATTTGGAGATGTAAGGAACGGAAAAGGTTGAAAGTAGAAAAACGTGCCTTAGAATGCATTGAAGAAAAAACACACTAAAATACACAGATTAAGGATATAATTGCAACATGCAACTCCACTCTCTAAAAATTAAATTATACTTACTTTTAACGCCAAATCCAAAGCTTTTTTCTTCTCAGCAGGTTCCTTCTCATCTTTAGCAGCAGCCTTATCCAATAATTCTTTGATTTGCATGTAAGCCCACAAACGTTCCAACTCTCCAATAACAGTAGGTCTTGGTACCCACTTAATAATCTCAGGAGGGAAATCAATTGGTCCATCCCACCTAATTGCATGTACCTTAAAATCTCCATCTTTTTCATTCTTCTCAATTTTACCAGAAATAACTAATTCACTACCATCGAATAAAGTGTGGAAGTTATCTTTAGTTACGGTGTCTTTTTCAATATTTGGATATTTGAATTTAACATCAGCCAACACTGGAGAATTGATACTTTTGTAGAAATCTTGTAATTGTAATGAAGCATCAGCTGCTTCATAAATATGTCTCATAAAACCATTATTCTTCAATGAAATCTTTTTCAAGAAATCTTTGTTAGCATCTGAACCAAAAGCCAAAGTAAACAAGGCAGCTTTGCCACCCTCATTTCCTGAATCGACCATCTCAATAATCTTTTTTGGATCTGTTTCACCGTCTGTTGCATCACCATCAGTTAAGAAGATAATTATTGGTCTTGGTGGATTCTTTGTTTCGATTCCAGCATTTGTGATATTAACGGCTGTACTTAATGCATCATATATGTTAGTACCACCGTTTGAATCCATTTCTTCGATGATTTTTTTGGCTGTGGCAATATTTTTAGGAGTTGCTGGGAAGGCTGGTGGAAGCTCTTGGTTTGGAGTTGGTTTCTGGTCATCTGGACGCCACCAATTGTAACGACTTTCGGATTCGAATCTTGGACTATCGGTTATGTTTTCCAAGTTCCATACCTATAAGCAATTAATAAAAAAATTTGAACAAATTTAAAATAAAACCCAATTTTTTTGAAGAGATGTTAATTGTCAAACTATGTATTAGAACACCTAATTAAATTTGGTCATATCTAAAAAATATTTTGTAAGATAAATCAAAAGAAATTTTAAAGAATATAAAATGCGTGTTTCAGAACATATGCTGATTAAATTTAATTGCGATTAGGAAAAACACGCAAACCACTGATATTAAAAAAGTTTAAATAAACATTAAAATTACTAATTTGATCAACGAAATAGTTACTTTTTTATTTAAATGTTTACATATGTAAATGAATTAAATCCGGATATAAACTAAATAAATTCTAAACGTAATTCCATGATCATGAACCGTAAAAAACGACGTAAATAAAACTATGCCAATGATTATTTATAAGTGTGAACAACAAAAAAAAAAAAAATGACAAATCAAATAAGCTCAACAAAGTAGTAGGAATGTATTAGTTTGAATATGTTTAAGCTTGCTTTTAATTCATTAAAAATATCATTTTATTTTCAAAAATGGATTCACATAAAAACCTGTCACTGTGTTTTGGTTTCATGTAAAGAAAAGAAATCATTTTACCGTCTATACATACATACGGTAAAATGTACGGTAGAAAGTGTAACTAAATGGCTGAATCTAGATGGTTGAAATTTGACATACATATCCAGCTCTTTGACCCGCATATGGGCCTCCCTTACTTTCTAGATACCTACGAAAACCGTGATATGTGTTGGCATATTCATCTTAAAACTGTTTTTTTTTTTTTTGTTTTTAATGACAACTTGGATACAATGATTTTGGTAAATTTTGAAAATTGAATAAGT
Organism: Liopterus haemorrhoidalis; assembly: GCA_963971575.1. Taxonomy (NCBI): domain Eukaryota; kingdom Metazoa; phylum Arthropoda; class Insecta; order Coleoptera; family Dytiscidae; genus Liopterus; species Liopterus haemorrhoidalis. The sequence goes on from OZ020611.1 coordinate 140,009,169, forward strand.
TAATCTGAAGGGTGCTACAAAATTCGTCACCATTTTTGTCATCAGTAGGTCATATTTATTCCAAAATAGCTAATTTTACTTATCAACAAAAAGTTCAAATTTGTTGAGTAGTGTCACCCATTTAATATGTACTTTGTACTGCATTATTGGATTTTACGTTTATAGATTACTGTATTACTTTGCTTTTATGTTTATAATGATTACTAATAATTGTTTATACTAAATAAATAAGTAAGATTCAAAATAACATATCGCTAATTATTCGATTCAATAAAATAATTTGCATTTAAAATTATATTAGGTAGGTATTGCCTTATTTAAAAAGTAAAATAGTATATTGTACCTACATTTATAAAATATAGAAATATAGTCTGTTATAAAATATCAATTTTGATCAAGACTTAATTCAATACTATGCATCTAAATTATTATTTTAAAACGTTTTACCTTAAAATTAAAAAAGACAACCTATTGTGGCTTTTTGCCTTGTGGTTCCAAAGAAATAGCATTAAAACTGTAAACCGCAGATGTACGAAGGTTGAAGACCACTGATATAGATGATTAAATTAATTTTAACTTACCTTAGCACCAAAACTGAATTCAACCAGGTTGAAGTAATCTGTTTCTGTGAGTTGTCCTAGGATAACCTGCATGGCTTGCTTAACCTGTATCAGTTTTCTTCCGTGCATACTTCCACTGACATCCAACACGAATACTACATGTTTGGGAATTGGTTTAAGATCACTTGGTGCAAAGAAATGAACGAAGTATCCGTCCTCACTCACCTGAAATATTCACTGTATTAAATAAATGTGTACAAGGTGTCTCAAATTCAAAATTGCAAATTGGAATTACTCGCCAAAGAGTCAGCAGAATGGATAAGAGGAACCTAGGTTAGAGAGAGAGAGAGCGCCTCCTAAATTTAAAAGTTTTGCCGAACTTCATGGGTGAGAAACGTTTTGCGTACGCGCATATTACCAAAACTATAATTTTGTAATTGCACACCGTCTGTACCGGGACTCATTACATATTACACAAGCGCCCACTTCTGCTGCCATTTTAAAATGGATGAACAAAGGACTTTCGTTATGAGCAGTCATACGTAGCGCTGTTTAACTCGCATGCACATCGTATTCTACAAAAAGCACGTGTTGAACAAAAAAAAAATAACACTGGTCACTGTAGAACACGCCTGGGCAAATGGCGGCCCGCGAAGTATTTTATAAATTATTGTATCCTGCAAAAATATTACTGTTGTCTGTCCAATATTCTTTCAAATTTTCATTCTTTCCAATTTTCTTTTCAATTTTTACCGACCGCCAACATATACAGAGTGTTAAGTAAATGTCCGGCACAATTTTAAAGAGCATGGTGACGTAGAATGCAATCGATTTTTCCTTTGCCAATTTTCTCTAAAATGTGAATTTCGTCCAAAAATAAACAATCAAAAAGATGCCCCAAATTTTAAATGTTCAAATTCATATTAATCCAGTTGTTGTGTAGTTGCCATGGAGAAAATTTTATATTCTATTATTGAACTACAATTAAAATATTGTTTTCGTAATGACGAAAGGAAGAACAAGAAGGCGAGGAAGACCGAGATTAACGTGGCTAAAAGAAGTAGAAGAAGACATAAAAATGGCCGGAATAAATGAATGGAAAGAGAAAGCAAGAGATAGAAACCGTTGTAGAAAGTTATCAAAAAAAATAGGAACTACTTAAGAAGATAAAAAAAGGGACTAATCCACTCCAAGAAATTGTATTTAGAAAGCTTAATGAGCGGCGAAATTCCACCAGGGATGTGACTTCTTAAAAGAACAACTTCTCGTGACAACTTAAAAGAACAAAATTCCCATTTAGTTCCACCTAAACATTTGGAATAGCCTGTACTATCTAAATATAAAAATCTAAAACCAACAAACGTATTAATACAGACAAAATGTAAAAATACAGACAATTGTTATCCGATACTTATTAAGTAATTTTTTTAATTTATTGTGCTATAAAATTTTTACAACAAAATATCCTATTAGATAAATAAAAACTCGCTGTAAATTATGATACATAAATTGTTACTATTTTATTTCAGGTTGTTAGTTTTGTATAATTTATTAAGCACTTATATAAGGACCGCATAAATAAAAAAGAAATGGTGAATATAAAAACTTTAAGATAAGTTATTCTGTGTAATTGAAGTAGCTACTTTAATTATTTAATAATATGAAAAAATATTGATAACGCATGGCAATAAAAAAAATAATTATTATGTCCTTGAAGCTAAGATTTCATGAGAATGTTTACAACTATTTTAATCAATATTATATTTAGAATTTTATCATATAAATTAGTTTGGAGAAATAATATTTTTTCAGTAATACTTTACTATATTATTTAAAACACGTATCTACATATGTACGTATATAGGTGTATATAAACATATATGAAAAATAATATCTAGCTATTCTAGGAAACGTAGGTCGGGTTTTTTGATGTAATATAAACAAATTAGTCATTTTCTTGGTATATTTTAATACCAAATAAGAAGAAAATATAATTATAGAATATAACTATTTTTTATTAACTACTCAGTCGACGAGTTTATTTATTCTAAGTATAAGATGCTGTGTTTTCAGTAGCGGCTGGTGGGTAAAATATTTGGGGGACACTTTTTGATCAATTGCAGTTTCCAGCCTACGGCATGTGGTCCGAATCTGGCCCAACAATAAGTTTCAAACGGCTCGCATGAAATTTCTACTCCTTGTTTTTTAAGAATCACCCGCCTCCCTTCCTCAAAAGATTTTCGGAATTTCTCCATTCCCCCTGTCCTTAACTGATTTTCAAAATTTCTTCCCCACATTCTAAAATGACTTTCAGAATTTCGCCCACCCGTCCTCTGTGATTTTTAAATATCTGGCCCCCAATCTAACTCAATCTAGCCTGTAAAACATATTTAGAGTTCATATACAAAATGTATTAAGTTAGAGGGAACACGATTTTTCTCAAAAACGCGATTTGTAAATTGGTAAAAAAATTAAAGACCTAAGTTGACCATAATGACATTAAAAATATTTCGCTTTCAAATTATACTTCCAAGTACGACTTGAAAGTGAATAATTTTTTATTATATATATATTATTACGCTCCGAGCTACAGAAAGCTCAATCATCGGTCGTTAAGAAAATTGTAGCTTTTGGTGCCCCATTTTAAATTATTACCATTGTTTTTTACTGAACTACTCTCTATTAATGTTCTATTTCCATTTTTGTTCGATTGTGAATTATTCAATTTTGGCCAATGAGGACCAATATTTTTTATTAATAATATAGTTTCTTAGTTAAGCACGTTAGTTTTAATATAACGCACTGGATCCAGTTTCACGTCTGATACCCTTTTCATACTAGAACTTTAAGACGAATGAACTTAAAGTTCACCGATGTTTAACATCGGTATGCTTTCACACTTGATGTTTAAATCTCCGGTGCTGTCATCAGCTACAGTAATTTTGTCCAAATTACCAGTTTTGTCTGCGCAGACGCACATTTTGAATTATTATAAACAAATATGGATATTTCATTTCATTCTACAATAAAGACACTACAATAAAGAATATGTTACACCTGTATTAACATGTAAGTCGATACATTTTATCTCAATTATTGTAGCTCTGTATTTTATTAAACACATTATTAAAATAAATAATTTTATTATAACAAGTATAAACTTCTTATAACATCGATATAATACAGTATTCTTGTTTATGATAATATAAAATGTTGACAGCACAAATTCAAAGAGTATTTTTTTATATTAGAAATTAAGTTGACAATGCGAACGATGTTTAAGACGCAGATCTCTGTCTTAAACATCGCTTGTATTTAGACGAGGCCATACGGTTTCACATTAGCGTTTAAAGATACATTCACTTTAACATCCAATCTTAAAGTTCTAGTGTGAAAAGGGTATCAGTAAAATCAAATCAAACGAACGCTAAGCTAAGGCCGCCGGCCTAAATTCACCAACACATTTACACTAACAACTCGCCGCTGTTGCCCTTTCCGGTTCATTTTTATTACTTGCGTAGATAAATACATTAGAAATCGTATATGGCAACACTGTACCGGTACACTAAAGTGTAGTGTCCACAGCATTGTTTTCTAGATCTATTTTTTAAAATCTAACACTTTGATAAAAAATATTTGAATTAGATATAATAAAAATAAGTATACCCAGATATATTTATCTAGTTTAATGCAATTTTAAAGTATAAATAAGATTTTAAATTCAGTTTTCCTTATTAATTTTTTTTTAGGAGGACACTGTCCCAGCGTCACCCTGTCTCAGCCGCCACTGCTGTGTTTCCACAATACCTGTACATGAAGAGAGGCAATAACGACTTGATATGATGCAGCGTTCATTTTCAAGTTGATTGCCGTTGAGTTTGTTTATCTATTTCGTGAGAACTTTATAGCGGTTTTTTAATCCGATTAGCTTTACCTTGATGATTTGTGATATAGACCTGACCTAATAAGAGCAGCAGTGTCTGTGTGAAATTTTCTTTCAAACTTGGCAAGACAGAGACAGAAACCGATGAACTTTTGGAGGAGCTCCGAGACGAACTACGCGTTACAAATGATTAAGGCATTTTAAAGACGGTAAAAAATTAATCAAATATAATGAGAAATCGAGTAAACATTCAATTTCTAAAGCTGACTTAAAGGTTATCCAGTTTCGCGAACTTATTCATACCAGTCCACGACTGACTGTTAGAGAGATTCCAAAAGAAGTAGGAATACGAGGGTTACCTTTTATGTATTTACAAACGACCACTAGATGGCAATATTGAAATGTCATTACTATATTCGTAAAATTTGACATTTGTTATTGTGAAATCAGTGGCAGCTTATAAATTGACCGAGTAGTTTGTTGACAGTGAGCGTTTAAAAAAACAAGTTTGTTATAAAATGGATATTACTCGTGAAGGTTTTCGTTCGATGATTTTTTATGATTTTAGTAAAAGCCTATCTCAACAACAATGCATAGATTCGCTTCGTTCAACTTTTGGTAATGAAGCACTATCAGAAATGACTGCTTACAATTGGTTTGCAGAATTTCGTCGTGGTCGTGCGTCCGTCAGTGATGAATCTCGTGAAGGTCGACCAAAATCGGTTGTGATTCAAAAAAACATCGATGCTGTGCGTAAAATGATTGAAGAAGATCGGCATATGACTTACTGTGAGCAGGCATCCTTTGGCATATCGCAGACTGCAATACATTCGATTTTGCATAAACATTTAGTTGAGAAAAAGATCTGTTCCCGATGGATTCCGTATAATTTGAAGCTCAAAAAAGGATCGTGTTGATTGGTGTAAGGGAATGCTAAAAAATTCAACCTAGGCACTGCAAAATCGTATAAAACATCGTTACAGGTGACGAAACTTGGAATTATTCATATGAACCGGAAATTAAGCAACAATCCACTGTTTGGGTCTTCCAAGATGAACCGAAACCCAAAAAAAATGTTCGTTCACGAAAAACACTTCCAAGAAAATGATCGCTTGTTTCTTCAGTTGTACTAGACATATCGCAACCATTCCTTTATAGGATCGGAGAACAGTTAATGCTGAATAATATACAACAATTTGTTTGTCAGAAGTCATCGACAAAATCAGGAAAAACAACCAAAAACGTCGCATCATTCCTCATCATGACAATGCAAGCTCCCACAAAGCACGTCAAACAATTGATTATTTGAAGGAGAAAAACATCGAATTAAAGTCTCATTGCCCGTATTCACCTGATTTATCCCCTAACGACTTTTTTGTTCCTCAATGTCAAACAAAAAATGCGTGGTCAGCGATTTCATCACCTCAAGAAGCTGTTGACGCCTATGAAAACCATGTTTTTGAGATGCCAACTTCAGAGTGGAAAATAATGTTTGGAGAATTGGTTTTAACGCATGCAAAAGTGTATAAATCTTAAAGGCGAACATGAAAAGTTCTCGGTTTATTCCAAAAAAAAAAAAAAAAAAATGTCTTTAGTTTTTTTTTTTCTTAGTTTTTGTAAAAACTTAAAAGAAAGTTTAAAATAAGTATATGGAGACTTACGAGAACTTGGCCTCCAGAGGGATCACGCTCAACATCATATTCGATAACGAACTGTCCTGCAATACCATTTTTTTTCTTGCCTTTGTCGGAATCTTTCTCCAAAACTGCAGCCATTTCTCTCTGTTGTTCAACAGTTGGAGCGAAATGAATATGAGCACAGGTGTTATCGTCGTCCAAAATTTCAAGTTTGGCGTATTCATTTTCTGAAAAGAATATTATATTAGTACAATATGCAAATATGACAAACTGATCGACCTTGTAACCCCAGACAGACAACAGATCCTGACTCATTTGGAATTGTCTACATTTTTTCAATTCCGAGGCATATATCAAGCAAAGAAGAATTACATAATAGGCTTGTAAGATGATATTAAATTACTGAAAATAAGTGTTTGTACCTCAAAAAATAGCAAACAGAAAATATTATGAAGAAAAAAATGATGAGAAAAAAATGAGAAAATATCTTATTCATAAGAAAGTTATTAATTATTAAATATTAACCAGATTCAAACGCCGCCCTTTAGCAACGTAGTTGGCCACAAGAGTGGGATTAATATGAGCGCAAATGACGACACTGATATCCATCATTTCTCATTGTCGTTAATTTTAAAAACAAATGATAAAAATATAAAATGATATAAACAACAAACTTTATGTTTGACAATATTAGCAAGAGATAACATGAATGCATGAACGTTCACTCGAAAATGGGAAAAGAAACGTAAGTCGAATACTAATAAACAAAACATCTAGTAGCGGCAACTACGTCACAGTGACGTAATTTTTTAAATGTAAAAGTATTATAATCATTTTTTGAAAATCATAACGAAATTTGCGAAATTAAATATGCCAATGTGTATAAAAACTACTTAATATTCATTTTAAAAAATAACTCTCCAGGTCTACTTAAAGCATTGGGTGGAAAAAAGCGTTATGCAAAAATATTCATTTTGAGATAGTAAAATATAAGCATTGGTAACTGGCTCAATAATCTCATTATGCCAGGCACTACGTTATAATAAATATTGGTAAAAATGTATCGCTGGTTATTTTAATAAATGGTCTTGCGCATTTATAGAGATGAACATTACATTAGCATATAGAATAAAAAACATAAAAAAAATAAAAATAGTAATAAAAAGAATTAAAAAGTTACAAATTATAATACATTAAACTCATACAAACTTTTCTTGGTCAAATATTGGTCAAAATAGATCTTATTATAATATGTTTTCTGTAAATAATTTGCAGTTGAATAAAAATAATTAAATTTTTACTAATTATTGTTTAGTTATGTCAATAACTAGTTAGATAACAACAAATACAAAAAGTCTTCACCATGTAGAATATTTATTAAATGAGTTATTTGAATAAAAGCGAAAAGTTTGGAGATGTAAAATTAATGTCAAAATTGTTTCGCGGTCCCCTAAGGGTCACAGTTTAAGAAGCGCTAGCATAAGACACTATTTATTATGATAATTTAAGTTATTTCAAATTCTTAACTATGCTCCTCTACATTTAATTTATTTTTAATAATAGAAATAGGATTTTAAATGTTAGATTTGACGAAGAATATTAAAAAATTAATTAGATATAAATAAGTTAAAGAAAAACTACCAATACCGCTGTTTTCCGCCCATTAAGTCTAAGGTATAATAAATAAGTTATTTGTTTATATTTGTTTTTTATTAGGTTAATAGTTATTTTAAATTATTTCAAGTTATGGACAAGACATCTTCTAAGTTATCAGGAGATAAAAATTGTTTAAAATAACAACAATTTTTAAATTGAATGAATATTTTTTAGAGAATCACGAGGAGACGCTCTAAAATAAAATATTGTAATATTTCACTTATTATTTATTTTACATCAAAAATTTATATAAGAAAATTTGTTTAGAAAGAAGAAATAATCATTTTCTGCTCAATCCAGTTTTTAATGGGGACTCTAGAGAGGACTACTTATGAACTTGAAATATCTCACTTATTATTTACTTAATATTAAAAATGTGTAAAAGAAGAGTTATTTGCAATGAAGAAACGATTATTTTCTGCTTACTGCAGGTTTTAATAAGATCAATTTTTGCTGAGCTATGGGGATGGTACGACTCAACAGAAAAAATATATACATCAACAAAACGTTGTTCAGAATGAAGGGTGGTCCGTAGCTTCTCGGGCGTAGGTATAGCTAGAACCTCAACTCAGCCAGAAATAAGCAGTTAACTTCGGTCAGATATCAATACAGTGAATTAAACTAAAAAAAGGTAAAACTCCTTAAAAAATGGAAAACTCCTGAAGAAGAGATTCATGTTTATTCAATGCAGTTTTTACTAAGGTCGCACTGAAAAACAAATTGGCCGCCGACTATTTATAATGTATATAGAATCTGCCAGCTAGTGATACATATATAGTACCTCTGATTGTACGGTTTGTACGAATGCATGATTTATTGCTATATACCACAGGTGAGCACACTACGATTCGTGGACCGAATGCGGCCCGCGTCACCATTTTTTGCGACCTACACATGCTTAAAACTTTCGTGATTTTATTAACAAAAATAAAGGTTCAGAAAAAATTTTCAGCATATTTAGAAAATGTTTGCTTTTGGCATCTTCTAGATCCAAGAATAAAAAAACAGATATAAAAGAAACAATAAAAGAATATGTATATAATGGTTAAATTGGGAAAATGCTTCTGTTTCAGTTGAAGATTCTTCTACTTCCGAAGATAATAATCAAGAACACGGAGGTAGGTCTCTATATTTTTCAGATTTATTTGATAAATTAGCTTCTGATAATCGAGCAAATGATGGTGAGCAAGCATCCCAAAGGAAGAAACAAAACATGAAACGAACAAGCGCTACTTTTCGTTGCAATAAAAAATTGGAAGAATTATTATATTTAGCCTCGCTATCCTTGCTCCAGCATACATGACTAATAATAATAATAATAATAATAAGAATAGCCGATTATCAAATCCGATTAACCTGCTCAATAGCCGATATGGCCGATTACCGATCAGCCGATTAATCAGTGCAACCCGTTTTTACTAAGATGCACATTTGGGGGGCTATAGTAGGTGGTACCTTAAATTGAAATATCTCACTTATTTCAGGTGCATCAAAAATATATACCGTGAGTTTATTTTACCATAGAACATACAGGTTTCATTTCTATTACAACCGTTGATTGACAGCAATGTAAAATAAGTTTATTTTAAAATAGAACATACTGCATAGCTTACTCGATTATAGAGATAAATAAAACAAAACATTTGATTTTCTTTTTTTTATGAGATAAATAGGAATGAAAAATAAAAAATAAATTTATTAAACAAACATAAAATTTAAATTTGGAAATAACGGTAATATAAAAATAATCTAAAATATGTTTTTAAATATTCCTCCATTTACTGTCAAACAATGCCCCAAACGGTTGTAAAAAATTTGCATAACATTAATGAATTGCATCGGTCTTATTTTGTGGGTATCATTTTCTATTCTAGCGACCTAGAGGTTCATTCTATTTCACCGCCACGTCCAATCCAACATCGAGGAAATGTATGATTTAAGATTTTTTTAATTATTCTGGAATTATGCGTTTGGGCACCGTCGTGTTGAAATCACACTTCACCTGGAATATTTAGTGCATTTAATACAGATATTGCTCTATTTTCTAACAAATCCAGATATTTTCGGCCAGTAAGGTTTCTGTCTATAAAAAAGGGCCAATTATATTCGTTCTTACTAAACGTTCACCTTTTCTAGCCGTTGTGTTCTGGTAATATTACATAAATGATAATTTTCCCGTCTTCAATACCGACAGTTTTGAGAATTAATTTCACCATGAATGTAAAACGTAGCCTCATCGGTAAAAAGAATTTTATTTAGATTATTTTCATTATTATTAATTCTCTCCATCGTTATATAATCTCATAATAATCGTTCAACAATAATTCCTGGTGATTTTGAACGTTTTTTGCTTTTTACTTTTAAGTAAACTATAGTCTATCTCAGAAAGACTGATAGTAATAAATCTTTTTGTCAGGCAGATACCAGTGGCGTGCACATTTTAAACACGTTTAAATTGGTTTTGTGTATTTCTATATTACTATTTATCATTTTATTAAACGCACGCCTGTGACCATATTTATCATATCATTAAACGCACGCCTGTCACCATATTTTTCCTCAAAATTTTAGGGTCAAATTTTTATGATCTATTGTGTTTAACCCAAGTTCGTATTCCCATATAAGATGTGCGGAACACTCGGTTGTTTTTAACAATATTTCGTTTCGAACTATTCATATTTTGTGGGCCGCTTCTGTGTGAAAAAACAATAACTTTTTACAAATAATAAATTTTATTACTATCGCTCTTTCTCAGATAGACTATAGTAATAAGTTGTCAGTTTCTGTTCTATTTTAAAATAAACGCCTTTTACATTGCTGTCAATCAACGGTTGTTATAGAAATGAAACATCTCTGTTCTATGATAAAATAAACTCACGGTATGTAAAAAATGTACGAAGTACGGCCACATCATCTGTTCTTCGTTCATTTATATTTTTGTTACAATTTTATAATAAAACAAAATAAAAATTAACTTACGTTCGTCACTTTCTACAATCTCATTTCCAGATCTTAAAGCAGGGGCCTTAACCTTCAGCAATGGCTTTGTTTCATTAATGTAAACATCAACACTGAGATCCTTGACCAGCTGTCCAGGATGAAGGTTGACCACCATCTCATATTTGCCATGCTTCCTAACGAGTAACTGTTCGTATGTCAGGTTGAAAATCACTTTACTGTGTGCCTCTACATTCATCGATACAGTGAAACGATTTGAATCTCTGGCGTCGACCTCTACATGAGCTGCCCCTATTCCACTTGCAACGGCTTGATCATACACTCTCTTAGCTTCTTTCTTTTCTTCCACGTATGCTTTGTATTGTTTTCCTTTGATTTCCCTGAAAAAAAAAGTAAAGTTATATAACGAAATATGTATTTATAATATTGAAATTATTTTAAATAATTTATATGATCAAAACTTTTTAGATAGAATTATAATTAAATATTTATTTAGATCTTAATTACAAATAACATTTTCATATCTAACAACAAAAAAGTCGACCAGTCTTCACTTCTTTTTAGGCTTTCATAAGTATAACCAAGAAACCTTTTTAAGATTCTTACCCTTAATTAAAATCATTATTCATCCCTGTTGTATCTGTTTGTACGGCAAAAATTATGGCCAAACGGCTGGACCTAGAGAGTTAAAATTTGGTATACTTATATCTTTGATCCGCATATAGGAAAAATACTGAGACAGAAAAACACAACGATCGAAAAATATATTGGGTAGATGTAACGCGGCACACTGTGAAACAATGGAATTTATATTATTTGAATAAACAACATGTGAGTGGCACCTTGGTGGGCAGATAGGGCTTAGGGTAAGAGCTGATGTAATCATCTTGTTTAAATAAGACTAAAGCACGGTTGGAGTTACGTTACAACCAGTGGCATGGCGTCCATGGAAGCAAGGGATGCACTGCATCAGCTGTTTTTAATCTGTATATATATATATGTTAGCATCTAGCCTTCCACGAAGCCCTGTTACGTCACCACACAATGTTATCTATTGACTCATTAACGATAATGATGACGGCTCATTACACTAATTGGTTTTTATAAAACACACGTAGAATTTGATAGAGAGATCAGATGTTTTCTTACGTTGTAAGAGTGAATACCTAGAATAAAATAGTCTGTGAACAACTTGAGTTTTATTTAAACAATAAATCCCTTATTTGTTTACATCAGAAGTGGGATCGAGTCAACGTTTCTACTTGTGAATGGGAATCATGCACGTCTTAATAATATTTTGTTATTTTATTGGGGATCTTGCTTTGTTGCATTTTTGCAGTGTTTTGTTTAAATTATTAATTTGATGATTAAGTGACAAATAGTGAAAGTGAAAAACGCAAGTGATACGTTTCAATTATTGCAAATAATAAATGATTATGGTGGAACACATTGGTGGAACTTCCACCGTGGAAGGAAAACGAAACGTTTGAAAACGTTTTCCGACGTTTTCAGATGAAACACTTTTGCAGGCTATAATTTTTCAGGTATTATTCGTGCTATCAAACTAGTTACGTCTGGTAAAGCTATTTCCTAATAGAATTTATACTTAGCGATTGACAACAGATTGAGGTGTAGTTAAGACGAAATAGCAAATGTATTGATGAAAATGGACAAGCGTTGTTTTATTTAGGGACAGACAACTTACATGTAGGAAAATCTTTAGATGATGATAAAATTGTTCCAGTAATGAAGTAGAAATACAAAAAAGTTGTCAGAAGGGACGAGCGGTATTCTGTTTATGGACAAATTGTATGAAGGTAATGGTTAGAACATGAGTAAAATGGTAAGAGAAGTTTTATTAGTTTGAGTATGTAGCAGCGACAGTCACTGAGCTTGTTGAGTACCGCAAGACACACTGGTCGTTTTTGCTTTGTGAAGGCACTGAGTATGAAGAAGCGACAGTCACTGAGCTTGTTGGGTACTGTAGACAATCTGTAATGAAATAAACTGATGGATAGTTGATTGAGAATTGATAGCTTGTCGAGTACCGCAAGACACACTGGTCGTGTTGAAGGCAGTTGAACGATCAGGGACCAACCTGCCAGTTGAGAGCAGTTGAATGGTCAGGGACCGTCTCTGCCAGTTTAGAGCGTGGTGTGGATCTTAAATGGTCAATGGTGTGGATCTTAAATGGTCAATGGTGTGGATCTTAAATGGTCAATGGTGTGGATCTTAAATGGTCAGGGACCTTAAAAGGTCAATGATATTGGTTCTTAAATCTTTTCTAATCTTTTTGAAGACTGTTTCAGACTATTCTAAGGCCTACATGATCATCCCCTGATGTCATCTACCACATCATCATTTACCAGATATTCGTCTACAGAAAGGACGTGAGGACACGCCAGGAGCAGGACGGCCGTGTTAGCATCTAGCCTTCCACGAAGCCCTGTTACGTCACCATACAATGTTATCTATTGACTCATTAACGATAATGATGACGGCTCATTACACTAATTGGTTTTTATAAAACACACGTAGAATTTGATAGAGAGATCAGATGTTTTCTTACGTTGTAAGAGTGAATACTTAGAATAAAATAGTCTTTGAACAACTTGAGTTTTATTGAAACAATAACTCCCTTATTTGTTTACATATATATATATATATATATATATATATATATATATATATATATATATATATATATATATATATATATATATATATATATATATATATATATATATATATATATACAGATTAAATACACATGTATGTATGTATGTGTTGTACTTGTAAACACAGCTTAAAAATAATTAAATACACCATGCATAAAATTAACATGGAAGAAACAGGGTTATGTTCTATTTGTAAATTTATAGGAGCACTCAATGTTGACAAGGCACAATAATGCTATCATAAGCTATTTTTCGAGTTTTGTTTCTGGATTTCCCTCTGGTCTCAGATGCATTTAGAATGGCACTGCTTGCAGTTTTCCAAGAATATTCTCGAAAACTGTAGGAGATACCCGAAAATGTGATTTGAATTGACGATCTGTAAAATTTGGCACCGTATTATAACGGCACACCGAATACATAATTTTGATTTATTCAACACCACCTAAAATTGTAGGGCCAGACTTTATAAACATAACGTCACAATCCATGCTCGCTCCATGTTCGAGTTACTGCGCTCCGTCAGTGTTCTATTCATGACATCACCATCAACTGTTCGCTCAGCGCTCGCTCTACCCTGTACAACTCGAATGTACCCTAGATAGGCGTAGGGACGGTAAGTTCTCTGTTTTTTTCTCAGTATAGTAGGATATGGTTGTAATAATTACTTTAAATTAATCAAATGTATAAATTATAGTACAAAATATGTTGAATATTAAAAAGACGCTGATAGAAAACTGCTGGATGCAGCTTAATTTTGTGCAATAAGACAGTGAGAGTTCGGATGTATGTATATCGGGTGTTTCCGCGATAGAACGAGTTATGTCGAGTACGCAGCAGCGCTAGGGCTTGTGATTTAAGCCAGTTTGGATGCACAGTGAAAGTCATCTTACTTATTTCACCGGCAGTGTTTACGGCTGCCCGGTGCATCTCAAAGTCTTCTGCGCTTTTTGCAGCGCAGAAATCTACGGTCGCTAACAAGCGTTTTTAACGCACGCATAACTTATTTTTGAGTTTATATATTTCTATTTTCTTTATGGTCGGATTTCCAAATTCGAAAAAAACAGTTTTCATACGTATTTATTAATTTCAGGGTTTCAGATATGACTTCGATAAATTCAGATGTATTTTACGAATTAATAAAAACTTCTTTGACTGCTTTAAATTTTGCAAACAAAAAATTACTTATTGACAAATGTAAACTTTAACCTGAACCTCAAACGCCTTAGAAAATGTGAAAAAAATAATAACAATAAAAATCTCACATAAAAACAAGAGAAAAGAAAAACAACAACGAATGTAAAAACAGTAAATTTTGAACCCGCGAATGTTATGGGTTGACTGTAGTAAGAAAATTTAACACTGCAAATAGTTTATTTATTTATTTATTCTAAACATGTATACTTTTTTTAATTATTAACTACTTACACATATATTTTGAACAATTTTTAATAATTCTAGTTGAAATTTACATTCCATTACAGCAGTGGTTCTTAACAGGGGGTACGAGAAAGCTTTTCTAGGGGTGCGAGAGAAGTTTCTAAATTTTTAATGAAAATTACCGCCTAACCGCCTTTGAGAAACATACCTTATTGTCTTCTCCCCCACTCCTAAAATTACACCTCCACCAATTGTGTGAATCATTTGATGGATACTATTCCCCGCGAAATATAGGCAAAATTAATAGATGGATACTCAGCCCATTTTTGTTTGACCTAAATTCAATGAACGACAACGTTTTATTAAAATATCTTATCGCAATACGAGCATTAGTATTGAAATGGAATTTGAAAAACTGGACTTTTCTGGTGTACGCAGTTAGAACTTTATACAGAATTGGCAAAAGCAGCATTTTTACTTTTTGAGACACTTTTACCATTTGCTTACCTTTGTGAAACGAGTTTTTCATCACTTTTGCACATCAAAACAAAAGCCAGAAATCGCTTAAATGCATCTGATGCCTTACGCGTGGCTCTTTCAAAACAAGAGCCTCGTTTTAAAAAGATAATTATGAACAAACAACAACAACGTAGCCATTAAAAATGTAGATATTGTTATATATGTAATAACATAGTAAAGAGTGATTATTTAATGGCGAGACGACGTCACCGAATTTTACGTGCCTCCTAGCAGAAATACTGGTGAATACTATGACTATAATAACCTTGAAGAGATATAATAACCTTGATGCGCATGCGCGCATAATCGTCTGCTACGATGTGTGTGAAACGGCAAATTATTAAAACTTCCAGTGACGTCGTCTCGCCATTAAATAATCACTCCGTATGTATTGTAAATGTATTAATTTGTTTATGCAATAAATATCTTTTCCTAAATAAAAATAGAAATACATTTTTCAAGGGGGCGCGAGAGCTTATTTTCAGATTCAAGGGAGTGCTGACTTTTAAAAAGGTTAAGAACCACTGCATTACAGGAACTTACTCCATTTTTGCCTACGTGCATTTGTTTTCACTGCATCCCTTGATTATTAAGTCACGCCACGCCACTGGTTACAACCCAAAAAGTTGCATTTTTAATGCATGAAGTAAAATTTGGACGTGTCATTTATTTTGATTTATATTTTGTTGCCTAACATTAGTCGTAAATTTTTTTCGGTCATAATTATTTCTGCGCATAAATCGTGAGATGCAGAATTCTAGAAGGTGAATTAAATGATTTTTATTATTGTTGTTTAAAGGTTAAATTGTTTGTAAACTTCGGAAGATGCAATGGAGTACAATAAAACAGTGATTTCGGGGGCATAATGAAACATTTTAACTATGCAATATGACACTTATTATTTAATATAATAATGAAATGAATTTGTTAGCTTTAAAGCAGTAAAACTAAGGTTATGGCGTTTTCGAGACTGTACCCAATTTAAACTAAAATTATAATTGACAACCAGAACTGTTTATAATAAGAAAACAAATCTTTTTTTTTGTTAAAGGCATTTTTTCAATTAGATAATTATTTGGGGTGTTGGGGGGGGGGGGAGCTAAAACTAAAATCTACATATATCTCCCTTATGATGGACTTAACAGCAAAATCATATTTAACAAAAAAAGTTTATAATAAGAAATCAAGCCTTTTATTTCTATGCATTTTTTCATTTACATGAATAGTTGGAGAGTTACAGGAGGACACCCTACAGCTAAACTTTTGAAATATCTCCCTTATTACTGACCTAACAGCAAAATCGTATCTAACAAAAATTGTTTATAGAAAAAAATATATATTTTTTGTTGTATATATTTTTTCTATTGAATGAATATTTGGGGAGTTACGGTGGTACACCCTAAAACTAAAATCTTGATATATCTCACTTAATATTTACTTTACATGAAAAATATATATGAAAAAACATTTTATTTTCTCTACAATGCAGTTTCTAATAAGAAAATAATTTAGGGGGTAAGAGGAGTGTTACTCATAAGTCGTGGCGGCGCTGGTGGGGGGGGGGGTAAGGCCCCCACTCCAATTTAAGAATCGGATATTATTTAGTTATAGTTATGTTGTATTGTGCGATTTTATGGTACTTATAAATTGCCAAACTTTTTAAAAAAATGTCCACGGGCCGGATGACGCCTTCTTGCGGGCCGGATTTGTAACGCGGGCTGTAATTTGGAGACCCCTGAATTAAACAATCATTGTCCACTAAGTTAATTCGAAACCCGATTGATCCAAATTTAAATAATTGATTTTTCGTATGTTTATTCAATAAAATTTTAATAAATTGTTTGAATTCAATGTTTGAAACCTTAATAATAAGTGGGTCGAAAAATTTGGTTTGCAACTTATTGCAAACAGGATTATAATGTTTTTTGCAATAATCTCAAAGTTTCCTCTACGTTTATTAAACAATTTTAATTTGCGCCAAAGTGTGACTCACAACTTTTGTTCAAAACTGCGTCGTAATATAACATTTGCATCATCATTCTTAAAAAACTATAAAAGAAAATGATCTGCAACCATATTTAGCATAACTATTATGTGTATATTTTTATATACTTTGTTCATCTTTATTACTATATGAATATATAATTCTTTCTATAAAAATTTAATTTATTCATTTGTTCGTAGTGACTATAAAAATAAATCTAATTGTATGAAGAAGGAATATATTAAATTATAATTACACAAGAAAATTATTGTTATTTGTTTAATTACATAACACGTATAAGGAGTAAATTACAAAAAAGAACAAGTAACAGAATAATCACGTATTATTTATTATTATTCTCAGTAAAGTATAATGTTGAAGTAAAATTATATAAAAATTATCATTATGGTATGATAAAATTACAAATAATTGTTTATAATCACCAGAGACAGAGACAAGGGCGCCCGTTGTAAGGGGCAAAGGAGTCCCCCTTATGGTTTTTTGTTCCCATGTTTATTTTTTTTTTACATTTTTTTCTACATAAATAAAATTGGATCTGTTTTTTTTTCAGCCTCATATTTGGTTTCTAAACGTTTCAGATGATTATAAGACAACATCCGCAAAAAAAAAAATTTTGTCTGTCTGTCTGTCCGTCTGAGATTCACGCAAAAACGGCTGGACATATTTTTACGATATAATTATAGTTTGGTACAATGATCTAGTAAAACCAAAATTCGAACATAGACTACAAATCATTTCAAAATTTTTATTCTAGGAGGGTCTTTCGGGGTTAAAACTGTTTATTAAAAAACTTAAAATGTCTCCCTTATTATTGACTTAATGGAAAAATATATACAACAAAAATTGTTTATAGTAATAAAACAATTTTTTTTTCAATGCATTTTTTCAATTAGATTAATATTTGAGTTACGGGGTGAAAAGGTAGGTACTGTCTAAAATGTTTTTGGGGCCCTTGGCAAATACTACTAAATAAGGAGAGAATCATTTTTATTTTAATAGACAGGTGAAAATATTAAGTGATGACCTAACAAAAAAAAGTCTTCACCACTAAAAAACAAGCGATTGACAAAAAAAATTGATGTGAAGTGTGAATTTTCACACATTTCAGGGTTTTGCAGGTATTTAGTAAGTGAATGATGATTATTTTGGATGCGAAAACAAATTTTATATTAAAATATTTTTTTTGTTAATTTTAATTCGAACGCCTAATACCATTATTTAGGTTTCTAAATATGTGCAGTATTTTTTTTTATATAGCAAGGTTCATTAAGAATTTTAAAAATTGCGCCTATGGCTTCCATTGGTTGTTATAAGTTCCGCCCCTCTGATTTCGTGTACATTGAAACAGAATTAAATTATAATTTAAACAATTTCCACTGGCTATTAAATTTACGCTTTTAAAAATTAAATGCAACATTTGCCAAAATATAATTAGAATTTTGAAAAAATAATTTAAACAATATAGAAATTAAAAAATATATATATATATATATATAGTCTCTTCTCCAGGGTTCGATCCCTATCGGATCGGGTTACATAGGTGAAAAGTCAGCGTCAAATACCACTAGACCAGCACACATGTTAGAGTGTTGCTTGTTACAAAGCTATAACTTGTGTACATTATTAGCCAAAAATCACAAAAAATGCGTTTTTTTCCAAAAACCTAATCTGATCAAAAATTCCTGTTGAACTATTCCGGTTCACACCAATGTACATTATTTAGAATTTTTTCAGATTTTTAGTTTAAACCATCTGGGCTACAGGGTGTGGGACAAAAAAATGTTTGCACAATTTTGGCAAAAATCGCTTCAAAATAATTTATTTTGCAAAAATAAAAATTTGATCGTTAATCCACGTACCAAGGGCTTTCATTTGATACCCTACTCAGAATTATAAAAAAATATTTTTTTTTTTCGATGAGCACATATTTTTT
Source organism: Liopterus haemorrhoidalis (assembly GCA_963971575.1). Classification (NCBI taxonomy): domain Eukaryota; kingdom Metazoa; phylum Arthropoda; class Insecta; order Coleoptera; family Dytiscidae; genus Liopterus; species Liopterus haemorrhoidalis. Next base: position 140,028,375 of record OZ020611.1, read on the forward strand.
ATATTTTTAGGGGGATATGTTTTTTAGATGTTTTAGTATTTTTCCTATGTGCGGGTCAAAGAGTTGTATAAGCATGCCAAATTTCAACTCTCTAGGTTTAGCCGTTTGGCTACAATTTTTACCGAACAGACAGACAGACAGACAGACAGACAGACGACAAAATGACGGTATAAGGGTTTTTTGGTCATACCTACAAAACCCTAAAAAAGGTTGTCACTTCTAAAATTTAAGTGATGACCAAAAAAAAAGGTGTTTACTTCTAAAATACAAGTAACGACCAAAAACAAAACGCACGATGGTGCCCTTGGCACTTGTCCCGATGCCAGGGCGTTCCTACGGCTCTAGTACTGTCCACTTAACTTTGTCCCCGTCTGTATATTTTTTGCACAAATAAAATTTTGTTCGTTAATTCGCATATCTAGTGCTTTCATTTTATGCCATACTCAAGCATTAAAAATATCTTTTTTCAAAAAATACATCGTACGGACAAACAAAAAGTTCTTATAAGCTATTCCAAACGTTTAAGCGGACCTAACTGGATTTTTTTTTCTTTTTTGTAGATTGTGATGAGCTCCCATTTAAGGTTTGCAGAGGGACTTTGCTAAACAAAATGCACAGAAGCCTCACTTAATCGGTAAGTTACAAGAATTAAAAGTCTAGTTCCACTTAAACCAAAGAAACAGGCTATAACTATATCAACGTAAAAATTTCTATTCAAATTAGAAAAGCTTGTCCTAAATTTATCTTTTCATTGGCGATTTGAAGGGGCGATTTTATACAAATACAAATATTCCCTTCTGTCTTTTACGTTCCCATGAAATTAATATATTTCTACAAAATAGTTCATTCAATAAAAAATAAATTTCTATATTTTCGCAAAATAATATAACTACGATATGTATATAATAAACAACACCCCCCCACCCCCACCCCGCCAAAAATACGGTGTGTTCCGTTTCTAAAACCGTTCTGGCATCCAAACAAATAAGTTATCACCGAAAGAAGATACTTTGTTTGCATTCCAAGAAGTGACAACATTATCTTTTCAACTTAAAAACCACATTATGACACCACAACAAGTAAAATAAATATTATATTTACAATAAACAAGTCTGTAATCATCGTAGATACCTTATATTTAATCCAAGAACGACAATATATTCTCAATTTGATTTAACATTTTTTCACAGGAAGGGCATAGAAGGTATGGTTTGAAGACCTTTTGCACAAGATGAAAGCTACATTGCCAGTATGACGTTTCGACTGTTTCTATTATCCATATATAAACAAATAGCAATATTTTTATCAAAAACTTCAGTCACGTCTATTGGTAATTCAAAAATTACATTCATTAAACCAAAATTATTTTTTCTAAAAATAAGTCATAAACGTTCTTACGTTCTCACATAATATAAAAACTTTGTATCCATTACAGTTCGTTCAGAATTGATCCGAAGTTGTAAAACCATTTTTGTTAAATAGCAATCATTAGTTTTCATAGTAACTGCTTGTAGATAACATTTAAATACGTATATTATGGGCAGGGCCGGATTTACATAACGCGAGGCCTTAGACTGCTCAAATTTTTAGGCCCCTTCAATAGACACCTCTTTTTACCGACCGCCAACATATAAAAGGGAGGTTTTGTGTATATCGGTATATCATACCGATTTTGACATTTCGAGATTTCGATGGATCTCCACGAATTGAGACCCCTACATAATGTTTTGACTATTTTTAGCATGATGTCTGTCGGTCAGAGCAAATTAGGCTAAAAGGATTTTTATAAAACTTCATATTTAAGCTTTTGACATTAATGGCAGGAGTTGAGCAACTTTTGGTAAAAATCTGTTGACTAGAAATGGAAGTTTACTCGTGTCCATTTTAAGATTGCGAACAATTAACAACAGAAAAATATTTCGAAAAAATTTATTTAACAAAAGTTGCTATAAAAGCAATAACTAATAACTTTTGTTTGAGACATTTACTGATAAAACGAAAAAAAATTGAAACATTTTTCGTAATTTTTTCCATCTATATTTTTTATTATTATTATTTTTTAGTACATATGCATATTTTTGAATATTGAGGCCCTGTGAACTTAGGAAGCCCTAGGCTTAAGCATACTTAGCCTATAGGGAAATCCGGCCCTGATTATGGGCTTGCTGCGATGTGATCAAATCCAAATTTTACAATTCTGGGATTTTTTGACCAAGCAAATGTAAATTACTACATCTATAATAGTAAAAATATAGATCTTTAAAAATTTAACAGATAGACCTTTTAATAATAGTATACCTATAGAATTAACAAATTTAAATAAAGGACTCTTGCCTAATACTGAAAAAAAAAGCAAATTTGGTAAATATTATGTAAAATTGACGTGATACCTCCAGAATACGATGGTTACCTTTTATGTTTTTACAAACGACCACTAGATGGCAATATTGAAAAGTGTAATTACTATATTCGTAAAATTTGACATTTATTATTGTGAAATCAGTGGCAGCTTATAAATTGACCGAGTTTGTTGACAGTGAGTGTTAAAAAAAAAACGGATATTACTCGTGATGGTTTTCGTTGAATGATTTTTTACGATTTTATTAAAAGCCCAACTCAACAACACATAGATTCGCTTCGTTCAACTTTTGGTAATGAAGCACCACCAGAAAAGACTGTTTACAATTGGTTTGCAGAATTTCGTCGTGGTCGTGCGTCCCTCAGTGATGAATCTCGTGAAGGTCGACCAATATCGGTTGTGATTCAAAAAACATTGATGCTGTGCGCAAAATGATTGAAGAAGATCGGCATGTGACTTACCGTGAGATAGAGGCATCCGTTGGCATATCGCAATACATTCGATTTTTCATGAACATTTAGCTGTGATAAAGATCTGTTCCCGATGGATTCCGCATAATTTAACTGAAGCTCAAAAAAAGGCTCGTGGTGATTGGTGTAAGGGAATGCTAAAAAATTTCAACCTAAGCACGAAACTTGGATTAATTCATATGAACCGGAAACTAAACAACAATCCACCGTTTGGGTCTTCCAATATGAACCGAAACCCACAAAAGTTGTTCGTTCACGAAGCACGAAGTTTTTTTTTTTGAAGCTCAAGAAGCTGTTGAAGCCTTCGAAAACCATGTTTTTGAGATACGAACTTCAGAGTGGAAAAAATGTTTCGAGAATTGGTTTGAACGCATGCAAAAGTGTAGAAATCTTAAAGACGAATATTTTGAAAAGCAATAAAACAGTTTGTTCCAAAAACATTTTCTCTCTTAGTTTTTGTAAAAACTTAAAAGGTAGTCCTCGTACCATGGATGATATAATTCACTTCCCGTTGATAAACTGTAGAGGAACGCTATACCCGATCCAGCGACTTCAGAAACTGAATAAAAAAATGAGGTGTTGGAGCTACTTTTTAATTTTTTTTTTTTTTTTTTTTTCACTGTTTAGTTTAATACTTATTTATTTTCAGTAATGTTACACGTGAGTTACTGAAGTGATTAGCAAATATTTTGCATTTCACTACTGTTTTTAACTTTTCACCAAGTAGTTTACACGTATTATTCGACAGCAAAAAGTACTATTTAACAAAAAAAAAAGGTTTTACAACTTCGAATCAATTATAAACAAACTTTAAACTAAAAAATCAAACTATTCATCGAAAATCAATTCATCGAAAATCAATACATCGAATGATCAATTCATCGAATCGTCAAATCATCGAATCGTCAATTCATCGAAAAAAAATATTTTGTAAATATTTGAGAGGAATGCCGAGGGAATCGGAAAGTCAAAAAAGCAGTAGTCAATAAAAGTAGACAGACTAAGAAATAATTGCATACATTTTTTTATATGGTTTAAAAAAAGGTAAATAAAGTGACATAGTGTTTGAATATAAATAAAGAAATATAATAATAAAACTTATATAATAAAAAAAATAAATTTTTTGTTTCTAAGGTTTAATAAGACAGGTTATGGGCAATTGCACGCAAATAATTTTTATAAATTCATACACAATGATACGCATTTTAATTGGGCTAATATGGGGGAAAATAAAGTACTATGCATCTAAAAACAAGGTAATTAGGTTAGGTTTAGTTAGTAAAAGTCTAAAACCGAGCGGAGCAAGTTACCCATCTTCTAGTTTACGGACAAAGCACTATTTTAGGTTAGATTCTTGTAAGGGTTTTGTTAGAAGAAGCCAAGCGAAGCGAGCTACCCATCTTCTAGTTTAATGTCAAAACACTATCTTAGGTTTGGTTTGGTTATTAAGGGTTTGGTTAGAAGAAGCCGAGCGAAGCGAGCTACCAATCTTCTAGTTTAATGTCAAAACACTATCTTAGGTTAGGTTAGTAAGGGTTTGGTTAGAAGAAGCCGAGCGAAGCGAGCTACCCATCTTCTAGTTTAATGACAAAACTCTATCTTAGGTTAGGTTAGGTTAGTAAGGGTTTGGTTAGAAGAAGCCGAGCGAAGCGAGCTACTCATATTCTAGTTTAATAACAAAACACTATCTTAGGTTAGATTAGGTTAGTAAGGGTTTGGTTAGAAGAAGCCGAGCGAAGCGGGCTACCCATCATCTAGTTTAATGACAAAACAAACTCACACTAACATAACAATACCACCTGTTTAGAATCACCGTACACAGGTATCTTTTACCTGTCGTATTTTCTGAATGGAAAAATTATTAATAGACCAAGTATGATAGTTATTTAATAAGTGTAGTCTGTCAACTTTTATTGCCCACTGCTTTTTTGGCTTTCCGATCCTCTCGGCATTCTTCTCAAATATTTACAAAATATTTTTTTTTTTTTTCGATGAATTGACGATTCGATGAATTGATCATTCGATGAATTGATTTTCGATGAATTGATTTTCGATGAATTGATTTTCGATGAACTTACCGCGAATCATGAATTCTACTGTACAGACAGCAAGTAAAACGACCACATTTTGAGTACATTTAGTCAATCAGAAGACGTCTGTCAGTCAGACAAATATTATAAGTACGGTGTTGCAAAATTCGATAACTTTAGAAATAATTATCAGATTCCAAATAATTATCAAAAATTCCTGTTGTGCTAGTCAGATTCACATTAATGTGTATTTTTTCCGATTTTTAGATTAATCCTAATAAGAATTTTTTAAGCACATTTTCGGCAATAGTCATGTTAAAATAGATATATTTTAAAAAACTACTTTTGTTCCTTAATCTACGCCTTGAGAGCTTTCTTTGATACCACAATATAATTTTTTTTAAACATTTGTTAACAACAAAAAATTAGATATTTTTCAAAAAACTTAATCAGCGGAGTGGCCCGCTGACACATCGATCAATTTCCTGGTAGGCCTATCCCAACAGGGCCTATTCTTGGATCAATGGGGCCGATCCTTAATACAATGAGGCCGGCCTTACCCTATGAGGGTGATTTATTTAAATTTTTCAGGGCCGGAAAATTTTGACGCTGGTTTCCATCTGCCACTGGTGTCCATCAATATACATTATTGAGAATTTTTTCAGATTTCAACCCCTCTGGGAAACAAGGTGGAGACAAAAAAAATTGACACCTTTCTTACCAAATATCCCATAAAAAAAATATTTTTTAAAAACAAAAATGTATTGGTTAATCTACATATTAGGGGACATAATTTGATACACCAATAAAAATTTTAAAAAAATATTTATATTTTCGTTTAATACATATTTGTTTATATTTTTCTCGCGATGTGTTTTTTAACTCTCAATAATTTTCCTATATGTGGGTCAAAGAGTTGTACAAACATAGGCACCAAATTTCAACTTTCTAGGTCCAGCCGTTTGGCCACAATTCCGCTGGAATAACTTTTTTATGGATATAGTCTTGAAATTATTTGAAACGTGTAAAAACCAAATATGAGGGCTAAGGATAAAAAATAGATATAACCTCCAATTCTATTTATATAGAATTTATTTTATTTATTTATTTACAAAATGTGAGACATTCTTAAAACTCCGCGGGACGCAGAATTCAAATTCAAATATATTTTTCAATTTGTAAATACAAAATGCTTTTAAAAAATAATGATATACATATAAAATAAGTGGAAGAAGGAGGTTGTACGGGTTGCGGGCAGCAATGAAAACTAATCAAATCAGCTGACAAGTTTCGAATAAGTTTTATTCTTCATCGGAGCTACAATAGGATAATTAATATAAGTGTATAACAATAGAATGTAGTGTAACTATAATAAATATATAATATATAACAGCATAAATGAGAGTATAATGTATAATGTAGAATGTAGAATCTGAGTAAGTATAACGTGAAATAAAATAAATAAATAAATAATACATAAGAAATATAAAATTATAAAATATAGACTTTAAAATATATAATTAAAATTAAAATAAAATGAAAATACAAGTCAAATGCAATAGTAAAAATATAGAAATTATAAAATAAATGAGTAAAATAATAATTTCTATATTTTTACTATTTCATTTGACTTGTATTTTCATTTTATTTCACGTTATACTTACTCAGATTCTACATTCTACATTATACATTATACTCTCATTTATGCTGTTATATATTATATATTTATTATAGTTACACTACATTCTATTGTTATACACTTATATTAATTATCCTATTGTAGCTCCGATGAAGAATAAAACTTATTCGAAACTTATTCAAAGCATTAGTTTTCATTGCTGTCCGCAACCCGTACAACCTCCTTCTTCCATTAGTATCTACGGACACGACTACTCCACATATAAAATAAGTACAGAAAATTTAGTTGAGAAATATACCTACAAAATACCACTGAAGACTATTCAGTCTGTATGCGGCTACCATATAATTTATTTTACATATGTGTGTACTGTAGAGTGTGTGCTTGCACATTTCTTTTTACATTGAAGAATAGAAAAAAGAAAAAAAACAATAAATAAACAAAACAGAGAGAGAAAAAAAAAAATAAACAATGTATCTTATTTAAATTTAATTAACTTAAATTAAAATGAATTGACTTAGATGCCTCTTGCAGACTTAATGTTTTACAAAATATTTTAGCCATTTATTATAATTGTACGTACCTATTGAGATATTATATTCCTGCAAATATTTTTGAAATTTGTTGTGTATTTTTGGAATATGAAAGATGAAGCAACGTTCACCTACAGCCTTATAAACTTTATTTGAAATGGCACAAGGCTTATTTCTAGTATCATACGTATCGTATGTTGTAGAAATACTGTATCGCTGGGGTTCTTCTTTATATATTTTAAAATAGTTCGAATGTACAAGTTAGGTATTCCCATTACTTTTGCTTCATCGTGTATAAGGCGCGATAGATAGGTGACGCATTTATTGCACTTTTTTTTTAAATAATTTTTTGTAGTATTTTTATTTTGCTTATATTACACCTCGGCAGCATAGTATGAACTCTTAAAAAGCGGGATATGTGGCACCTTAGGTATAGTTCACGAGACTTTGCATGCCGATGATCGACAGAGAACAGATAAACAAATATATATTTATTTCACATAGTTCTGTGTAAAATTCAATGAGGTCTGTGTACTTCTCATGCCCAACATACGTTAGTAGTTTTTAACTGCGTTTGTTTTATTTGAATATATTCAAATAAACATGTGTGTGTTTTTGTATATGGTGCGCTTTTATTGCAGCAGTTACCAGATCGCGTGAAAAAAGACAATAATTCTTTCTCACCATCCGAACCAATAGCATAGCCTATTTTTTATGTCCTTCTAGATTGAACCATACCCTTCTTTTGGCAGGTGTCGGTCAACTAAACCCTCTCAAAGCAGTGGCGGCGCTAGCTCTTAAAATCTGGGGCTGGAAATATTTGGGGGGGCCAGGAAATATTTGAAATCATTGTTTTGTCGTTTACACAGTGATGAGCTAAAAAAAGTCCTCGCTTCTAAGATACATTTTTCTTCAAGCAATTATTAGGGGGGGGCGGACCCCCCGCTTGCGCCGCCACTGCCTCCGAGTGTATACGGCCTTCTTGATTATACCTACAAAATCCTAAAGGGGCAGTGGTTCGCTTTACAACAGCGGTTTAGAACCAAACATATTGTAAAAGTGAAGTAATCCTGTACCTATTTTAAAAATGTCTTCTAGGAACTTGTAAAATTTTGTTACCATCAATTGGTTAATGCTTTCAGAGATTATCTTACTTAAGACCCTACTCCGATTGACAGTTATTTAGCAAGTAACAGAATGATTGTAGAAGTTAAGTGAAGTTATTTTCACTAACGTTATCTTAGTTACTATGCCTGGATTTTAAACAAAGTTAGACAACAAAAACTACCTGCTCGAATACCGTCTGTAAAACCTATGTTATTTTTAGAAGAATATTAACTTTCAAAAGATCTTTTTTGCAGTGGTCACTTTAGAATTTGCGAGAACATAAATCTTAAATACTTGATAACCATGGAACCTCTGTTTATTTTTATTCTTTATCATACATACACACTGCAAGCTGACATTTATGGAAAAGAAAGTTGTTTTGGCCTTTGATACATCAGATTCTGTTAAATGAACAATGTAGCAATATAATCACATATTACCAGTACAGTAGGACCTCGATAGTGAACTGATTTAAGGGGTAAGTGTTTGTTAAATCCATATGTTTATATAACAAGTTCTACACCAGGAGTGCTCAAACTTTTCGCGGGACAATTTGAAAATTTATTACACGTCGTGGCCATAAAAGAGCCGACAAGTCTAAAGGAGCCTACAGACATTAAGGAATCATTTTCATAGGTCTTTGACGAATGTCATTGCAGTTTTTTCCTCCGTTTGTTTTACTAGACGGCCGTACCTTAATGGATTTTCATATGTTGTCTAGCACAGATTTTATGTTCAGTTTTTTTCGGTAGAGACTATTTTTGATTTTATCTAGCCGTGTTTTTCCTTTGAACTTTCTTAAGAATCTCATTTCGATATCTGTATGAATCTATTTTTCCGTCTTTGAGTCCATGATTCGCTATAATGTTAACGTCGGTAGAAATACCGTTTTGTACACTGCCAGTTTGGTCGATTCGGGGATTTCTCTTAAGGCGTCAGCAGCAAGTAACGTCCAATGTTTACATTTGTCTAGCTCCGTGTATCGTGTTTACGGATATATCACAAGTCACAACCAATGTACGTTGGGCTAAGTGCTAGCCGACGTTCGTTTCCGAGGCGATATTCTTATCAATTCTTATCACAAGTCAAAGGGGCTTGACCAACGTTGGTGCAGACTTGCAGATGCATGTCGCGAAGATATACGAGTATTAAATTAAATTTTATATTGTTTGTGCAATAATTACTTCAAAATTTATATTTCTGTTAAATTCGTAAGTACATTAAACCATTACAACGCTTACTTCTATACTGGACTCATCAAATCAAATGATTTTCGCTCATTCATCAGGTGTCCAATTTAAATGTCTTTTGGCCTACTCAAAGCGAAATTTTTTGTGTCGCTCGGTCAACAGTTATTTTCGGCGAGCTCTTCTTCCAGGCAAATTAGATTCCACTAGACGTCTTCTAATTGTTCTTGGAGAAACTTTAACTCCTCTATGCTCCCACAGATCACCAGCCACCTCTTTTGACGAAACTGACGATATTGAGTTTAAGAAGAGAACTTCTCTTTATTAAACGATCATCTCTGTAAGTGGTTGTACGTTTTCTTCCAGTTTTTGGTCTATTTTCATAAGTATCAGTCTCTTGGAACCTTTTAATGGTAATTTGCACGTCTTTACTTGAACACTCTATTTCTTTTTTAATTTTCACCTGCGATTGTCCTTGTGAATGGAAAAACACAATTTGACTCTTTTCTGCCACAGTGAGTTCACGCTTTTTAGTCATAATATAATTAAAAATATTCACTTGAACTCAATAAAACATGAAAAAGACAGTGTTCACTTCAAACGCATGTGTAATAATGATCCAAGCCCTAGTTTTGGTTTTTATGTAAACAAAACGTAACAGATCTGGGCCTATATTTATTAGTATTTCAAGATTTATCATAACTCTGTTTACATTTTCGGTTATCTGATTAGAAGTACGTCTTTTAGAATGTGTCAATGATATTTTAAAAACATTTTGTCAAATATATACAAGTTACAATGTACATAAATTTAGATGTTATATTATAACTGCATGGGTGCTCCATACATTTGTCCAAGGCTATATATACATATATATTGATTTTTAACATGTAATTCATCTTCGTAAAATAAATGGTTATGCAACATGGAGATTATCTTTGTTTTTCATTGCGATATACTTGTTTAATCAAGTGTTGATAACTTTTTTAATATTAGGTTTACACCCATACTGTCCTTATTATTTGTTAACCCTTTGATGCCGAAATTAATTTCCTTGCATTAAAAAAAAAAAAACAATATAGAATTACATTAACATATAATTCTGAAATGTGAATATGCATGTATATTTATATTTGTGGTAGTAAAATGAAGCCAAACATTTTTTTGTCTCTGCGGCATAGACCTACCGCGCATGTAGAACTACTAGAAAACAGTTCACCAACACAACAGCTACGAAGACACGTAAATTTACGTTAATCTGTTGCTGGTTGAACGAATTAGCATGAAAGCACGCGTTGTTTGTGAAAGAGGACACATTGGCGCAGTTACATACGCAATTGGCTACAACAGTGTTTCTCAACCTCTTCTGGCCTGGGACCCCCTGAAATTATATAAATATTGTCTGCGGCCCCCCTATACTATGGTGTATCAAGATAATGCGAACACGATTTTTTTCGAAAAAGCGACGTGTGAGCAAGAAAAATTTTGAACTAAAATTTATCCACAAAATTGAATGGTAGTATTGAAATTTTCCGGGAAAAACCGGAAGTACAGGATATCAAGGACAATTTCGATTTTTTAAATGGGAACGTATTTCATATTGGATACCTTTGGATAGCTTTTCAACAACTTTTATTTTAACATTTTTTTAATATCTTTTACGGTTGACAAAAAACTGTGATATTTTTATATGACGATTATATACCCTATAACGACTTGAAAGTAATGTATTTTTATTTACAAGTGTTCAAAGTGTCTTCCATTTTAATTTAAACACATTCACATCCTTACTCTTGATTTATCTGTAGCTCGGAGAGCAATTAAAAAAATATATAATAAAAATATTGCACTTTCAAGTCGTATCTACTTCAAAGTACAATTTGAAAATACTTGTAGAACCTCCAACGCGAACCATTGTCAGAGAATCCCATGAACTGACACATACAGTTTATTTTACCTTGATATAGTCTACTTATAGTCTGTTTATTTGGTTAAAGCGGAACTATATTTTCAAATCTAGTAATTTTTATCAATTGAATGAAATCATTTTAATAAAAAATAAGTAAATTATGTATAAAAATAAATAGAATATTTATTTTATATATGTTATGGAAGGTATATTTATATGAATATAAATGTAAGATATTAATAAATATGGATAAAATTTATATCTTGCAAGATTGAGTGAATTTTTATTATATTTTCATGTTTCAATTTTGTATGACTTCGCGGCCCCCCGACGAAGCCTTCACGGCCACCCGGTTGAGAAACGCTGGGCTACAACATAGACTCACCAGGCGTCTCAGTAAACATTATTTTATGTGTGTCCCCAAAGCGCGAACACTACGACACAAAGGATTAAAGAAAAACACATTCTCTACACAAGAGACTAAAAATATATAGGTGTTCCATTAAAAAAAGTTTCTTTTTTAGGTTTTTGTAGGTATGACCAAAAAACCCTTATACCGTTATTTTGTCGTCTGTCTGTCTATCTGTTCGGTAAAAATTGTATACCTGAACTTATTATATACCTGCGAAACCTTGCAATGTGTAAGAATTCACACTTCACATACATTTTTTAAATAACTCATTTATTTGATGTTCTGTTGCTTTTAAAATTTAATATTCTTATTTGTAACATAAAATAATTCGAATTTAAACTCCTCGTATCTCTTATAATAGAAGAAGTTATCAATGCTTAAACAGTTTCCAAAAACAACCTTTATTAGACTTGTCTATTATATGGCCAGCGTCGCGTGCAAAAATTGGCCCATAAATTTCAAAACATTGAGTATCCTTGTAGTAATTATACTTAGGAATATTCGTTTTAATTCGATTTCGTGATCTCGTGACCAAATTGAATTGGAATGAATATGAATACTTACATAACAAATCCAGTAATAAAGGCTGTGTCGGGCAATATGACAGAGAAAGTTGCTTCCTGAGCGACACGGGCTGGATTGGCATATCGACTGGATATGACAGTATGGGCGTAGCGATTTGTAACATTCGAGTCAACATGCATCTCTTTCAATTGTAATGGTCTTACGACTTCATCCTTCTTTTTATCTTCTTTCTGAAAATACAAATGTATCATTATAATATCGTAAATAAAATATTTATTACTTTGCAAAGTAATACAATAAAAGTGTTTGCATTAAAAATACAATTTAGAATGCATAGTTAGTTAAATTATTTGGCGCACTGCAACAACGGCTATTTTCGTCTAACACAGCCCATCTAAATCTGCGTTGTGAATGAGGGTGTGATGTTGTGAAGAAGGGTCTAAATGAGCCCATCTAAATGAGCGAAATGACTATTCTATATTAAAAAGAATAGTTATTTATTTTACATCGGCCTATTTCTGCAACGAGGCTAATCGCCGATATTAAAAAGAATAAATAAAACAATAAATGAATAAATAAAATCTTGTACAAATACTCGATATAAGAAGTTTTGCACGGACAAATATAAATAAATTAGTATAAAAGTCTGTTCGAAAAACTGAACAGATATCAAAAGAATCAAAAAGACCAGATATCATCAGATATTACAGATCAATATAAATAACATATTAAAATAAATATTGCGCGAACATAAAACAATAAGTTCGATTCCCTCAGGAAGAGTATTAGCCTGTTCATGAGTAACCTTGTCGTCACCTAAAGCAACTAAGGTCATAACACAGGCTTAACCTTTTCTTGACGTCCTTGATCTATATACGCTGAGTTAAAATGTGTAACACAGACAAATCTGTGTTAAATGTCTCGCAAATAGGAGGCCTCACCTCGAAGGCGGTATCCATAGGTCCACTTACAGTGGCCTAGGGCCAAGGTGTAACGGTTCGCTTAATATGCATCAACTTCACATTTTCTATGTAACAGCATAGAAAATGTGTAGAACAGCATAGTATAGAAACCATGTTGTCATTTTGCTAACATCATATGTTTCAGATATCTCGGCCTTGGTAGCGTAGAGGTAGCGCTCCTGCTTCACGAGCCAAAGGTCCCGGGTTCGAATCCTGGCCAGGGCATGGATGGTTATAAGCCAAGATTCTTTGCGTCATCGCAAATATGACATCAATAACATTGAAATCTAAATTTTTGCGATTGCTGCTCCCTGTATTATCTTACAAGATCCGTGATCTTATCAATCGAAAGATAATTTTTACCCGCTTCTAATGAAACCAAAAATTTTGCAATCGATTTTGATATTTTTTTTCTTCTCATATTTTCCGTTGCTTTATTTCATTTACTTTTAAGAAACATATGAAAATTCATAATTAATTTGTTTTTTAAATAATCGCGCATCGCCATGAATTTGACAGGTAAAACAAAATAATATGGATATACAAGGTGTCTCAAAAGAAATTTTATATTTATTTAGCTTACTGCGTGAACGCAACGTATCCGAGGGGCGCGGGGGTTATGTCAATCGGTAGCCTGGCTCTTGGGAATTCAGTCGCTATGGAGCGTTTCTCGGGAGCAGACCGCACGTTATGCGTGCGAGAGTTTTACAAAAACGGTGATTCGGCGACTGTAGCGCGTAGAAAATTCTGCAGTATTCGAGGTTTTCGCCACTTAAATGATGCGCCAAGCATTCCTCTCATTCGACATTGGGTTAAAAAGTTTGAAAAGACTGGTACAACGCTGGATAAATCAAAATCCGGGCGACCTAGGTCATCAAGAACGGTAGAAAACGTGGAGAATGTTAATCAGTCTGTTCGTGACGACCCGAACCTTTCAATTCGGAAGCGCGCAAATGCTTTAAATGTGCATAGATCATCATTACATCGCATTATGCACAAAGACCTAAAGCTGCACCCCTACAAAATTCAATTGGTGCAAGAATTAAAGCCCCAAGATGCCAGTCAGAGGCTTAATTTCGTAAATCAGATGATTGAGCGATTTTCAACGTTTACCAACATTTTGTTTTCGGATGAAGCTCATTTTCATCTTAATGGCCACGTAAATAAGCAGAACTGCCGCTACTGGAGTGCAACGAATCCGAAACGCAAACATCAGAAACCCCTACATTCGCCTAAAGTGACCGTATGGGCTGCGATGTCGGCGCGAGGAATTATCGGCCCTTACTTTTTTGAAGACGAAAGGGGGCGTGCAGTTACAGTGAATTCAGAGCGTTATGTGGAGATGTTAGACAACTTCTTGGTACCTGAACTGCAAAACTTTCCTGGCTATAACCAAAGAACATGGTTCCAACAGGACGGAGCAACTTCACACACGTCCAATATGTCTCTGCCACGTGTTCGTGAAATTTTCTCAGGCAAATTGATCTCCCGGAGAGGTGACATAAATTGGCCTCCACGCCGTCCAGATTTAACCCCTATGGACTTTTTCCTATGGGGTTATCTTAAATCTAAAGTTTACGCCAATAAACCGACTTCACTGGCGCATTTGAAAGAAAATATCCGTCACGAAATGGCAGCCATCCCTGAGTCCACCTGCCGAGACGTCATAAGTAATTTTACTGTTCGATTAAATGAGTGCCGAGAACGCGAGGGTCTACATTTAGACGATATTATTTTTAAGAAATAAATCCCCAAAAAGTGTATTTTTATAATTAATAAACATTTTTTCTATATACGGCTTACTTTTTTTTAATCGATCCACTAAATATAAAATTTCTTTTGAGACACCTTGTATTTATGAGTCTCATACTTAATCACGAAAATAATGTATTCCATTGAAGAAAGAGTTTACGTTGCAAAAACGTTTTACAGTGGTGCTAATATACGCAGAGCGTGTGATTTATGTTCAATAAAATTTTGTCAAAGTCCTATTCCATTTCCAATGAAATAAACGTTTAATATCCAAACTTGAGAATACTGGAAGCATTTGAGATAATGTAAATCCAGGTAATTTTATTAATACACATGATTTTTAAATCATCTTGTTATGGTTATTTATTAGCAAATCGGAGGAACAATTGCAATATCAACAATCTTGATGAGATTGGAATAGGAATAATAGAAGGAAATCCTACACGAGTACAACATGCATTGCTGCAGAATGTGCTGTTTCGCAGCAAAGAGATTGGAAAATTTTAAAGAAGCATGAGTATCACCCCTATAAAATGCAATGCCATCAATAATTATTACCATTCGATGAAGAGAGTAGACAAATATTCTATTAATGGCGGGTTGCTAATGTAAGAGTTTTTTCTAACTCAAGTCAAAATCATTTGTTTTTGTATGTTACAACATAAAAAAAAATGTTACTGAAAGCGGCTCGCGATGTAATAAAGGTTGTGGAACCCTGTTCTAATTTATTAAATAAATGCAGTCATATAAAAAATTAAATGTTTTGTGCTTTTGATTTTAAAATAATTTTTATTTTTTAAGTTATATCTACTTAAATCATGTGGCACTAGGCCGTTCTTTATTTTAAATATAAATATTAGCGCAAAAAAATATAAATATAAATGTAATATTTGTTTTCCTATTAACTTTTAAAATATTTCTCATAGCTCTATTTTGTAGTTTCTAGAGACGAGAAGTTTAACTTTTATTATACAAAAAAGTAATGGGGCACAGTAATATACATGCGGCGCCACTATCGTTTTAAATAATTTTACAGCCTGCAAATATGTCAGTTTAGATCTTACTCTTTGAAGAAAATAAATATTGGGCTCTAGAAAATCCTCGCATTAGATTAAACACTTGAACGCAATATCCTTAAAAAATTAATATTTGGGCTGGCATTTTTCGCAACCGTATTATTGGTCCTTTTGAAATAAGAGGAAATTGAAATTCTGAGATGTACTTAAGCTACGTTCAGAGCTCTTAAATTAGTCGACTATAGATTGTGCACTGTTTATTGTCAGTAACAAGTTTATTACACGGTAAAGCGAGCAACCGTTCAGAGCTCCAAATTTAATAGATTATGCGTTGTCGATTTTGGATATTCAAAACTTATAGTTAGTGAGTTGTTTTAATGAGACAGACATATAAATACATTGGCTATCTCAGTCTATATCATAGAGATCGTTTACAATGTATGCCTTTGCATAACCTAATAAAATGTCATCGTGCCGAGTACACCAAATCTCGCCCAAAATTGCAAAGAAGAACAGTAAATATGATCAATTTAAGTAATTAGGTTAGTTTTAATTAGTAAAAATCTAGGACAGCAGGATTAATAAAACGATAATAGATAATAAATATTATACGCAGCCACCGTAGTTGGTTTAAAGACACACAGATGTCGCACTATTCGTAACCTTGAATGTTAAAACCATCTACTAAGCCAGGGTATCTCAAACTGTGCTCCGCGGAGTACTTGGTGCTCCGCGGTGCGTCTACTTGTGCTCCGAGAGCAGATTAGACAGAAAAGTAAGTAAAATAAATCAGATGTGAAAATAGTGTCTTTTTTTTTCAAAACAAACGTTTCACTCAGAAATGATACGCTACTGAAGATAACAAAAGCCAGTACAATAATATTTTATTACATATATTATTATAAGGTTGGCCCTGCAATTGACTAGATGGCACGTAAAAATCCAAACGTTTGGTTTTAACTTGACGGGTGTCCCCCGCAATTTGGAAGTGATGTAAGACAATATTTTGATAATTCCTTTCCATATCGATGGATTGGTCGAAGTTGATCCTGATTTTACACCATATGATTTCTTTTTGAGGGGTCACCTTAAAAGCAAAATTTATAAAACAAATATACGTAATTCTTTTTATAACAGAATGGAATATGGTTTATTATAGAACGGTGGCTCATCTGAACATTTATTATAATAAAATTAAGTAATAATAAATGTATGTTAAAATTTAATAAACAATCGTTTTATTGTTTAAATTTAATAAAATAAATTATCTAATGTTGATTTGTTTAATAATTCTAAAAGGTGTAAGAATGTTTGATACAGCTTTCGATTGATAAGTTTTCGGTATAATTAGAAACGGGTAAATATTCTGTTTCGATTGATACCACAACATTTCTTCTCTCTGTATGCTTTCACTAATTTTAACGTCATTTCTTCACCTCAATGTGCCATTATTAATAAAAAAAATTAGTTTATAAACAAGTTTAATAAATATTTGTCCAGAAAACTTGGTTATCTGGTAATTTTTTTATCAGGTGAAACCTTTCTCAAAAACAGTGGTGGGGGTAGGCTACTTGATCAAGTGAATAGAATTGCTTCTATTCACTTGATGTGATATGCTACTAAATCAAGTACTTGATCAAGTACTAAACTGAATAGTTCATATGCTGAAAATTACTAAATTTGTAGTTACTTGATACAGTTACTAAACACGTGCAAACGCGTGAGTTCTCCCATCCATTAACTGTGATAGTTTCACTTTCGTATTCATTTGTTTTCAAATTAGATATTTAACTGGCACATCACTTCCTATTCTATTATTAACACCCATGTAAAGCAGCCAACATGCAAAATAAAGCACTACTATGCAATTTACGATCTCTATTCATTTTTGGATGTAAACATACGTTCGTCCATGGTTCAACCGTGAAATAAAACTGTTATTTTTAATTGCAAATATCGTGAGGAAACAATATAATTTACATAGTCCATAAATACTGTCATAAAGTTTTTAATGAAATTCCACAAGATGCTTTTAAACAACAAACACCAATCAATTTTCAAAAGCATCACCCTTTACACAGCTTGGAACAGAACTATGACGCGTTTCTACCGGAAAACCCTCCACTACCTTCATCGGGAAGCGATTAGGACTATCGATATTAGAGTGTCTCTTCTTGCAGGTTCCCAGCAAACATTTTTATACGGGCCAGTACTGTTGAAGCACATACTCCCCGGCATTGAAAGTAATGGGCCAGTACCCCGGTTTCGCCGTGGCCGTTAGCTGGCCTATTGGTTTATCATTTGCCGGCCCTGCAGCGGTAAAGTGCAAAATAATGGCATTAGTTGCAAGATTTATTTCTGATGGTCCAGTGCTAACTCTCTAGTATTTCAAATGTAACATATGTATATTTACCTTATACTACCCCAGTATTAAAATAAATTAATGGTTAGGTGCAAAATAAATACCGTATTTTTCGGACCATAAGACGCACCGGAAGATAAGACGCACCCCAAATTTAAGAGACATTTTTTAGAAAAAATATTTATTATTACGATAACTTGTACCACCAACATAATGTTCATCTTCACTCTCAGTACTATCACACGTCTCGTTAATGTCACTGTTCGTATTATTTTCGTCTGAACTATTGTTGTCAATCTCTTCAAAAACCAAGTCATCTTCGATACTATCCAGTGCGTTGCTTGTATCGCATTTCTTAAAAGACTTTATAATTGTCTTTTCTTTTACAGCTTCCCATGAATTTTTTATTCAGGTATTTCTGACATTGTCCATTTCGTACATCCTGTTGCTGTAACATCGTGATTTGACTTTATCATCCAAGGGTTTTCCTTGACTTCAAAGGCGTCCAAAAATGGCAGCTAATTCTGTATTCATTTCTATTATATTTTTTTTATTATGTTTATGCGCCTTGAATTGATTCCATACTAACATCGTACACTTTTTAAACAACGTACCTATACATTCCAACCATAAGACGCACCCTAATTTTAAGGCGATTTTTCTGCGCAAAAAGGTGCGTTTTATGGTCCGAAAAATACGGTACTCATTTGGCCATTTCACCATCGTTGAATAAATTTATTTAACAAATAAAGTTGACAATATCGTATTGGTTTTAAACTATTAGTAAAGAAATTAACGTTGCTGTCAATAGAATGATGCGATATTGTCAACTTTATTCGTTGAATAAATTTATTCAACGATGGTGAAACAAAAGTAAAATGTAACATATTATCAAAAATAAGGAGTTGCTATTACATATTATCAAACTAGTGTTGCAATTTACCAACAATTTACCAGTGCCAGCAATTTACCAACAGAAAAAGAAGTTTGCCGGCATTCAGCCGATGGTTGAATGTTTGCTGGGTTATTTCCTGAAGCTCGGACCACAATTTTTAGTTCAAGTGACTAAGGTCAGGGCTGCTGGACAGCCAATCAGCAGAAGAAAGGAGGTTCGATACATTGCTTTCAAACTACTGCTGCCTAGCCTTCGTCTTAAAGGCTAGCGCTGGATCTTTTGACGGTGAGTTCCTCAGTTATTTAACGATCGATAACATTGTTTTCCGGTAGACTCTGGCCAATGTTTTTACCCTTTTCTCGCAACAATGGAACTTAGTGGTATCATCAAAGTCCACGCCCCACAAAACCATAACTGAAACAGGGCAATGGTCTATATAGATCCTTAGAGCTCTCTCATTAGCTTCTCGTGAACTTATAGCATACAATCTGTCGTTATGGCGATTGAAAACCTCCACAATATTTAAAGAATTTTCCGATGCCCGTTGTCCGCGTAACACTTAAATTGCCGCTTTGCCTTGGTCATCTTCTGATGTTTAAATTCAGGTGTGAGGAAGTGCCCTATGCCACGTCGGTAAGCTGACACCCCTAGATTACTTTTAAGCACGCAGGACATTGTCAGTTTGAAGAGGTTTAGTTTATGAGCCATAACTGATCCTAGCTCCTCGTATTCCTCCGAATACGAGTCACCAACGCGCTCTCCAGATTATCTCTCCTTATGGTGCGCGGACGTCCCAATCTGGAGTGGTTGTCAAGAGTTCCAGTCTCAGTAACCCGACATGCAAATCATGATACGACAAGCAAATCTACTACATATTTTCAGTTTCTGTAGCGTGTTGAAAATGGCAGATACTGCTTGTCTACCTTGTGCAGCGCGATAATCGCGACACTATATTCCTAATCATACCTCTGTATCACAGAATTGTAGTAAAATAACCACTTATTACTATAAATGAACTCACACTGACTTGTGTGCTTACCTAAATATTTGGTAACATTGAAGACAGCGGCAGTGAACCGCTCATCACAGGCAGTATAGCAATATTTATGGTAAGACTAGGTACAAAAAAAAATTAAGTGAAGTGTGAAATTTTACATATTTCCTAGTTTCTTAGTAATTGAAAATGGTCAACAGAATGCTGAATGCCTTGGACAATATTTTTATACATAATTGCACCAAAATCAACAGTTTTACTTTGCCTATTAATCTTTTGCACGGTATGGCCGTACAAATACAGAATGATTTTAAAAGGTTGTTTTTATGCAATATATGATCATTGTATGTACACCACAAAAAATACTGATCCGATCTACCATAACCTACCATATTATTCTTGACCTATGTTTACATAATATGTTAGGTTATTTTTGTGTTATAATCTTTTTAAATTGCTTAAATTTGGTTTAAAAAAATATTAAATAATTAGCATCATCATCCAGCTGTTAAGGGTTAGGTTAGGAGGTTTGTCTCGGAACAGACTCGGGTCCAAAGTCCCGTGAATTTAACATTTTTTTTCGTGTCTCGTGACCAGGAAAAAATACCCCCGAATGTTTTTGTATACTAATTCTGGAGTACTCATTTTAGAAAAACAATAATTATTTTTACTAGTGTACACGATTAAAAGGCAAACATGTTAAATTCTTCCCCAGACATGTAAGGAAGAACGCCACTGCTTCTGACGTCGCGTATACCACTACTACTGTCTTCTAGTTTACGGCTGTATAGAAGAAATAAGATCTGACGTTGTATGACCAGAGCTGTAAAGCAAACTAAAACTCCGAAAATATGTGAACTAATTTGATAAATTTTAGGCGGGTTTCGATCAATCAGCAGCCATCGTTGCTAATCAGTATATTCTCAAATAAAAGTTGGTGTATTATTTGCGTTTTAGTATTTGCTATATGTATTGTGTAATATATCCAAATTTGGCTATATTCATTTTACAGCTGGGTGATATTTATATTAATTATAAATGTATAGATATTATTATATATTTCATTTTATAATACGTTTCTAGATCTGGTGATTGTTATGTTGTAAATGGAACCATGTGAATTTGTAAATCTGGCTTTTCAATATTTTGTTAAGTTTCATTGTATTAAGGTTATATTCATTTAAAAATTACAAATATCTGATTGTCAGATTCAAAATTGTGAAACATAAAAATTAATGTCAGTTAATTATCTAATATTTTGTTTTTGATTCATTTATGATTAATTTCAAATTATCATTAAATCAATCTGCGACATTTTATAAACTGTATGCGAAAAGTCCACGGAATTCTCAGGGCTCATTTCAAAGTAAGTCGCGATTCTCGGGAATTTAAAAATCGTCGGGACTCTACAGGCGTAGTCATCCATTGTTAAATAAATCTCTCTGAAGCAAATCCTGTTTTCTGTCTCTTGCATCCAGTTTGAGACTATTCGCTTGATGTCACGAGTCCAGCGAGTTAGTGGTCTTCCTCTGCATCTTTACCACGGCAAGATTATTTTGGTCCATCTGTTGCCACTTTGAATGGACTAGAATGGCCTGCCCATCTCAATTTCATGACGCTACGCTGACCATGATATCGGACAGTTTAGTTCTTTGGCGTATTTCCTCATTGGGCAGTACCCGAAAAGATAACAATAACATAACAAAAACATTACATAAGAATAATTCCAAGCATAGATCGTTCTCCATGGATCATTATTCTTTCTCCAGTTTTTGGGCAGACGCTTTTGTTAGAGTAAGAGATTCGGCAACATAAGTCGTGACAGCAATACGCACATTTCTCATATTCACTTTTTGCACTTCTTTTTATTTATTTGATACAGTATTTTGCATAATTGCACTCTTTTCAATAAATTATTCCTCGCTTATTTTAATATTCTCTCAACGATATCAGTAATACTGTCTTGAATACTGCTTTTTAAATATTGTACATTTAAATGCACAGTGTTGTACACTTTGTCTCTGACATGACCCCACAAGAAAAATTCCAAAGAACTTAAGTCACTAGACCTTGCGGGCCCATTGGTACCAATCCATTAAACTGAAGATTTTTCATTGAGGTACTTTGCTAAATGATAATGATGAGAGTTGTTAGCTGGGGCTCCATCCTGCTGAAACTATTCATCTCCAACAACCATTAAAGGCAGCTCGTCTAAAATATCGTCAAACTTGGTTCTTAAAAATCCCACATATCTCTTGCCAGTGAGAGTATATTCGTACATATGTATGTACACTTTATTATTTAAAATGACAAATTAGACATTTACATTGAATTTCTGCTTAAATCGTCACGCACCATCACGGTATTAATTCGACTCCAATAATATTTGTTTTTATTGTTAAACATTCCATTTTTGGAAAAGTTAGCTTCGTTAGTTCCGATAATAAATTTTAAAAAAGTAAATAGCAAAATTCTAATCAGTCTTCGAAAATACCACGGACCTGGAACTTTTCTGCAGGGTACCGCAACCCGAGACATTCTTATGATACAAAATGTGCACTTCAAACATCAATTTTTTTCTTCATTGGTAAAATTATTCATTTATTTGTCGAAATACTAACCTAGCAAACAGTATTGACACATTGCAAATGGCAGTTAACAACAAGTAACAAGTAATGAAACAATGTTCAATTGTTATCATTCATAATAGCACACTTGTTACAACGAGATTTCAATTAAATTTTAACATATTTAATTTGCATTTTTTTTGCATTATTTAGTTATGTAAGGCTATGACTTATTTATATCGTTGAATTTAGAATAAAATACTTGAGAAGAAATTTACCCCCCCCCGTAACTTGAATCGCCCGCAGGCTCAAAGAACACGTGGCTTTAGTGTTTTTTAAGGAATATATTTGAATTCTAGATATGAATAGCTTTTTTGGGGCTCGTATTTTGGAAGCGAACTCTTATTTTTTAGGTCTCACTTGTATTTTGGAAATGAGGACCTTTTTTAGATCTCGCTTGTATTTTGGAAGTGAGGACCTTTGTTTTTTACCGACCGTCAACATATATAAGGGAGGTATTGTGATCATACCGATTTTGACATTTCGAGATTTCGATGGATCTCCACGAATCGAGGTCCCTACATAACGTTTTGACTATTTTTAGCATGATGTCTGTCGGTCTGTCTGTCTGTCTGTCCGTCTGTCTATCTATCTGTCTGTCCGTCCGTCTGTGTACACGTGCAGAGCAAATTCGGCTGAAAGGATTTTTATGAAACTTCATATTTAAGCTTCTGCCATCAATGACACGAGTTGATCAACTTTTGGTAAAAATCGGTTGACTAGAAATGGGAGTTTACTCGTGTCGATTTTAAGATTTTTTTAACAGAAAAAAATTTCGAAAAAATTTATTGAACAAAAGTTGCTATAAAAGCAATAAATAATAACTTTTATTTGAGACGTTTTTTGATAAAACGAAAAATTTCTAATAATTTTTGTAAAATTTTTGGAAGTCTCAATTTTTTCATATAATTGTAACGTTTCCATGGTCATGATAAATAATATCTGTTAGAAAATATTAGGCCAAGTTATTTCTACTCTGCTGCTAGAATGTATTTTATGATTTTATGATGACTTTATGATTTTGCCACAGCTGATTTTTTTTTTTTTTAGGTTAGCACTTGCATTTTGGAAAATAATGTGCACTTGCAGTGGCGGATCTAGCATTTTGGGGGCCCAGGGCTTAAAAACACCAAGGGACCTTACACATTTTTCAATCAAAAAATTTTAAAAATAAAAGACAGTATTAAAGGTTAATTATTATTTATTACATTTTTATTAAATGTATGTATGTATTAAGAAGTACACACAAGAATATTAAAGTAAAATTACAATTATTTATTGCATTTTCATTAAACATATATTAAGTACAATCACAATGAAATTAAATATAATACAATGACGATAACAGATTATTAAATTTTAAAATTTTTAATGACGCATTTTTCTCGGCATATTCCTTAATAACTTCATCATAGTTCAATGACTTCGTTAAATCACTTTCCACTGATAAAATCATCAAGTCCGCTAATCTCTTTGATGTAACTCATTCTTGAGAATGATCTTTCTGCTTCACAATTAGTAATAAGTATCGTAAGGAAAATTTTTAATAATGTATATAAATTTGGAAAAGTATCAATTAATTATTTATCGTATATGTTGTGTTTAGCAACAAATTATTAGAATAATTTTAACTAATGTTTTAGTAACTGATCGTTCCTTGAGGTGATAAGTGATAAAAATTAATCACGTTTTAATGTTGGATATTATTTTTTTTATTAGCTGGCGCTTCACTTATATTGATTTTTAATAAATATTAGTAAATTTGTGTTTTTAATTTTTTTGTGTTGTTTTTTAAAGTAATATTTTTGTTTTGATCTTTTCTCTTATAAGTCGTGCTTGGTATAGAATATAATAGTTATTATTAGGTTGTGTAATAAATTCCCGCGTTTTTTGTATTTTATCTTTTTCCCGCAATTTTGTGTTTTGTTAGGTTAAGTTTATGTATGCATTCTAAAGTATTTTTCGTGCTCTACAAACTTATCTGCTTTAATTTTCGGAATTAATTAATTTTAATTGAATTTGAGGCTTTTGAAATGGATGTTCCAGGAGGTAAAAAAAGTCATTTTCGACATCTGCACTATTTTGCCTTTCGTCGTAGTCCAAAAGCTACGGAAGCAGCTTGTGATATTTGTGACGTATATGGAGAAGATGCTATAGCTCCGAGGACCGCGCAAGATTGGTCTTCCAAGTTTAAAAATGGCAATTTTGACCTTGGTGATGCACCTCGCTCCGGCCGACATCCCGACGTCGACGATGATTGTGTCAAGATGTTTTTGAAGGAAGATGGTCGTCAAACAACACAAGAGTTGGCCGAAAGGTGGAATGTACCTTTACGACCATCGCTAACCATCTTTACTCCATGGGCTTTACTCAAAAACTTGGAAATTGGGTGCCACATAACTTGAGCGATGGCCACAAGATCTCAATGATCTCAAATGGGAGGATTTATCGCATCTGCCATACACTCCGGACCTTGCGCCAACGGATTATTACCTTTTCCTCTCCATGTCGAACCAAATGAGGGACGTACCCTTCGCTAACGATGAAGACCTCAAAACATGGTTCACAAACTTCTTCAACACAAAATCAAAAGATTTTTGGCGAGACGGCATCAACAAGTTGGTCGATAGGTGGGAACAGGTTGTAAATATTGATGGAGAATATATTATTGATTAATTTGTTACTATAATTATTGTTTTCTTCAAAAAATCTTATAAACAAAAAAACGCGGGAATTTATTACACAACCCAATAGATCCGCCACTGTGCACTTGCATCGAGTAATATTCCGATTCTTTCCCTTTTAAAACAATTTTGTCTTCTGACCCTCCCCTGAGAAAAATTCCAGGATGTGCACCTGAATGTTACAGATTTTTTGTATTTACGGCTAAGGTAGTGTACGTCTAATGTGAAATAAAAATATAATAAAAAAAATTAACTACCCTGAAGAATCTACCCTGCTGTTAAAAAAGTCTTGCATTTAAGGTATCAACAGGGCCGGCATGAGGATCGTGGCGCTCCAAGCCAGGATATAATGCGCGCCCCTAGGCAATACTTAATTCAGCGCCCCTAGGCAAGCAATAATTCAGCGCCCTCTTAATATAATTCCATGGAGGTATAAGAAAAATATTAAAAAATAATTTTTACATGCTACACATAAATACAAAAAAGTACTAATTTCATGGCCTTCCGGCGCCCCTAGGCGATCGCCTAGACTCGCCTATTGGTAAAACCAGTCCTGGGTATCAAAGAGGAATAAATCATTTATAGTTTTGAAATACTTATAAAGCAAATAGCAAACTGTTCACAATGAAAAATACGTTTCTGAAATTGGTAAAAAATTAAGCCATTTATCAATATATTTCTTAATAATTTAATGAAGATTTAGATACGAAGCAAGTGCAGAAATAATCGCTGGGATTTTTTAATTTAAATTTTATTGTGACGAAATTTTCGCAAATTATTTAAATTTAGTTTAATAAAATTAAATGAATAAAAATGATCATTAAAAAATTTATGTGAAGTGCGAATTTTCTCACATTTCAGGGTTTTGTAGGTATTTAGTCAATAAATGATGATTCTTAGAAGGTCAAACGATGAATGCCTGTCACATAACACAATAGTCGCGACAAGGTTGCAGTTAGATTTTTTCTACCGTGTATTAATTACAGTAGAACTCCTCTAATTTGGTGGTCAGTTAGTTAGTTAAAATTTTTGGCGCACAGCAACGAAGGCTATTTGCGTCTCTAATTTGGTGGTCTAATATATCTATAATACCAAAATATATATTGTAAGGCATATTTTTTTTTTGTATTTTTGCAAAATTATCATTCAAATCCACACCTGGCAACACTGCGGGCGATTTTTGTCACACAAGAGCATAACGCCTACAGAGACATTGTTTATATTGCGACTATATGAAAAACTAACAGATTCTCTACTAGAAATGGAATCCTAGCTACCGGCCAGTTATTTATTTATTTTCCTAGTCGATATTTGCAAAATAAATTTACGTACCTCTTCTCTACCCATAACAAAATGTATCCATATATATATACAAATATATTTTTTTAATTTTAGCTAAGATATTAATCTAACGCAAAACTTAATACTTTGCAAAATTTAGTCAAAATAAAATGTATTTCAAAAATCAATTACCGTTCCTTAATGCACATAAAGATCTTCCATTTAAATTTAAAAAAAAAATATTGGTTTTCTATAACACAAAAACTGTAATATTTGCCAAAAACAAAATCGGATAATAAATTACTCTCGTACATTTCCGGTTCATAGCTATATATGCATTGCTTGGAATTTTTTCAGATTTTTAATTTATCCCGTTATACAGAGCCGTAGCTACGTCTTGGCATCGGGGCAAGTGCCAAGGGCACAAGGCCTGATGAGGGGTGCCATCGTGTTTTTTCTTTGTTTTTGGTCATATTAGAAGAAAAGACCTTTTTTTAAGTCATCACTTGTATTTTCTATTAAAATAAAAATGATGCTCTCCTTAAATAAAATGAAAAAAAAATAAAAAGGGCGCAATTTTAGGTTAAATTAATTTATTTGCCAAGGGCGCCAAAAACATTGCTACGGCTCTGCCCTTAGGGTTAAACGGTGCGGTGCACTCATTTTTTAGTACTTTTTGGAAAAAATCATATTAAAATAAAAAAATAAATATAAAACTACTTCCCGTTCCTTTATCTTTATTTTTTGGCTTTAGGCGGAAATTATCCACTACTAAAGCAGCTGAAAATCTGATAATGCAAATAATGGAAAATTTAGAAAATGGATTCCATACTGCTGCCACTTTTTGTGACTTAACTAAAGCATTTGATTGTGTCTCCTACTCTATATTGTGCAATAAATTAGACTACTATGGCATTAGAGGAGTTGCTAAAAAACTTCTAGTGAGTTTCTTCTCAGAGAGAACTCAACATGTTTGCGTGAATAATACTTTCTCAACGGTTCAAAGAACAGACTTTGGAGTTCCTCTAGGTTCAATTTTGGGCCCGTTGCTCTTTATACTTTATATAAATGACCTGCCAGCAAACATGACCGCCAAAACAATATTATTCGCGGATGATAGTACCTTCATCATTAAAGGAGTCGACCAAAATGAGGCCATATTAAAGACAAAAAATACACACAATGACGCATTTACATGGTTCACTGCTAACAAACTTAGTATTAATAAAGAAAAGACACATGACCTAATATTCAGTCTTAACAGAAATTTTTCTAGAAATTCTGAATATTATGCCTGTGTACCAAGACTAAATTTCTAGGATTTATTTTAGACGTCAGACTATCGTGGAAAGATCATCTTTCTCACATTGCTGGTAAAATAAATTCCTATATTTACATGTTACGCAAAGTCTTGAACCATGTATCTGTGAAAACAGCGAAACTAGTATATAATTCCCATATACAGTCAAGTATAAAGTATGGTATAATACTATGGGGTACCTCCGTAGAGTGGAAAAGAATCTTTATACTGCAGAAAAGAGCTATTAGAGTATTAGCTAGGGTTAGGTCTAAAACTTCATGTAAACAGCTTTTCGTTGATTTTAAAATATTAACTCTACCGTCTATTTACATATTAGAGTTACTGCTGTATGTAAAAGAAAATCAACATGTCCTTGCAAAATGTGGCAGCAGTCCTGGATATGAAACCAGAGGACGATACAAACTCAAACTCCCCTTGGTCACATATAATATATCTAAAAAGTTACCATATCATATTGGCGCAAAGTTATTTAATAAATTGCCGATAACTATAAAAGAATTGTCTGCAAAACAATTCAAAAATGTTTTGAGAAACCATTTATTAAAGAAAGCTTACTACAGCATTGAAGAATATTTAGAGGATGACACTTCAAATATTATTATGTAAAACAAACATTTCTTTGTAGTACATGTATGTAACAGTGACGTAAATTATGTATATTTTTTTGTACTTTAAATTTAAATAAATTTATTATTATTATTATTATTATCTAGGTACGTCTTAAGAGATTTCTTTTGATACCACACAATAAATTTTATAATTTTTTTTTTCTACGACAAAAAATCAATATTTTGCGAAAAACCAATTTGATCAAAATTTTCTGTTGAAGTATTCCGGTTCCCATCAAAGTACATTTTTTTCATATTTTTGGTTTAACCCCTGTGGGAGATAGGGTGGGGGACAAAAGTTTTTTGCCATTATATTGATAAAAACCCCATACAAAAATATTTTTCAAAAATAAAAATGTGTTTGTTCATCCATGCATTAAGAGGTTTCATTTGATACCCCAATCAAAATTTTAAAAAATATTTATTTTTTCATTAAATACATATTTGTTTATATTTATCCCGCGCTGTATTTTTTTGAACTCTCTATAGTTTTCCTATATCTGAGTTAAAAAGTTGTACAAGTATGCCAAATTTCCACTTTGTTTGTTCAGCTGTTTGGCTACAATTTCTAGCGGACAGACAGACACCTGAGTGACATTATAAAGGTTTTTTTTTGTGGTCATACCTATAAAACCCTAAAAACTGTTGATTTTGATGTGAACATAAAAAAGAAATATTATCCAAGACATCCAGCATTCTGTTGACTTCTTACTCTAATTAATTACCTACAATGGCCTTAATGTGTGAAAATTCACACCTCACATATATTTTTTGTTTAACATTGTCATTTCATATTCATATCTAATCATATTCTTACATTTGGTTTTTAAACGTGTATTTTTTAGAAATAAGACGCCCGGTTAATCGGATCCCACGAATAATTGAGATCTAATTAATCGACGTTTTGCTGTTGTACACTTATGCAAAATTAATGTCCAAATAAATCACTCTGTTATCTCTAACGCGAAAGATAAATATCTGAATTTTATTTGCAACATATAAAAACCGAAGCAAATGGAATAAATACAAATTTGAATATGAAACATTTAAATATTTAACCAGTTTATTTAAAGTTACTAAAAAAATCTAACAACAGATTTCTTCAGTTCAGAAGAAATAAATATATATATATATATATATATATATATATATACATATATTATACGTCGAATCCAAGGTAACATAAAACGAACTATATAATCATACATTAAACAATCAATTGCGTACAATTAAGAAACAATTAACTTAATTATTTAATTTAAAAATTGTTTACATACCTCTTCAATGTCAGCATCTTTATTGACATTGTCTGCCGGCTTTTCAGTGGTAGCAACTAGTCTAACATCTGGAGAACTCGCAGATTCACCGGCTGGATATGAATATGAATATCCAACCAATAAAACAAACGCTAAAATAGCGTATGTTTTCATTTCAACAAATATAAAAATACAAGAACTATACGATAAACTAAGTTAACTTAGCGAAGAGCTCTTAACGATGTTTACCCTTCGACCGTTCGCGTCAAACTGACTTAACAACACTGAACCACTGCTTAATTACGGACTTAAGTTCAGGGTCGTTACACTGATTAACTATTGGTTGTAAAAAAAAAACTCTTTTCTTACGGGGAAATCCTGTCTCATTTGATGATGTCATCTTTGCAAATGAGAATAATTTACAAGTTGGCTGAGTGTAAACAAAACATTTGACGAAATTATGTAATGTGTGTAACTACATGCATATTTGACATGGGTATCTCGAGGTTGTAGGTCAGAATATAAATATGGTTTATTTGTTTATTTATCAGAATATGTTAATATGATCGTGATTTCCACGTCGTTATGGTTTTTCCTATTTATTCAGAAGTTGCATTATAAGTATTTCACTGAAATCTTCAAGTGTAACGCAGTAGCGTAGCGAGGGGCAAAGGGGATAATAATGTCCCGGGCGCCAATCTTGGGGGACATCAGACGTGTTTATAGTTGCCGCCTTACTTTGACCCGGAATTAGAAAGGGTCTCAGAATCAGAGCCGCAGTAAGGAAAACTTGCGCTAGGGGCAGAGCCGTGTTTTGGCGCCATTAGCAAATAAACACAAGGTTCTCATCGCTCAAAATTTAAGTGATGAGCAAAAAAAATGGTTCTCCCCTGCCAAATTCCAAGTAACGAGTCCTGACCTTCACAATGGCGCCGCTTAGTCATGCCCGTCAGCGCCCTTTTCCTTAGTGCGCCCAGGGCCGTCGCCCCCTCCGATCCCCCTTTACTGCGGCTCTGCTCAGAATAAATCATGTATACAGAGCCAGTGGGCTCTGAAAAAAGCTGAGAAAAAGGGGGGATTAGGGGGATTATACGATGATACTCATGGGATCATAAAACAAAACACAAAAAATAATTAAGAATTACAATGAATAAGTTAATAAATGTTAAAGAAGAACATCTAGGCCAGTGGTCTTCAAACTTTTTCGAGTCATGGAACCCGTTACAGTCTAATAATATTCCGTGGAACCCAAAAAAGAAATAATAATAACGTAAGGTTGATACCTATGCAGGGTGACCAGATTTCAGTTGAGGTAAACTCTAAGATTGAAAAACAAATTGGAAATATGTTACAGTATATTTTATTGTACTCTATCTCTGAAAGACTGATAGTAATATAATTTATTATTTGTAAAAATTTATTGTATTATTACACAGAAGCGGTAAAACAAAAGCGAAAAAATATGAATAGTTCGAAACGAAATATTGTTAAAAACAACCGAGCACATAGTAAATGGGAATACGAACTAGGGTTAAACACAATAGGCCATAAAAATTTGACCATAAAATTTTGAGGAAAAATATGGTCACAGGAGTGTGTTTAATGATATGATAAATATGGTCACAGGCGTGCGTTTAATAAATTGATAAATAGTAATATAGAAATACACAAAACCAATTTAAACGTGTTTAAAATGTGCACGCCACTAGTAACTGCCTGAAAAAAATGATTTATTACTATCAGGCTTTCAGAGATAGAGTATAAATTTTACTCACCTCCAAGTGATGAGCAAAAAAAAGGTCCTCACCTCCAAAATTCAAGTAAAGAGCAACAAAAAAGTCCTCACGTCCAAAATCCAAGTGATGAGCAAAACAAAAAGGTCTTCACCTCTAAACTACAAAACCGGAGATTTTATAACAAAGCCCGGAGCTTTGAGACTCCGTGGAACCCTTGAGGACCTTGTGTGGAACCCTAGGGTTCCATGGAACACAGTTTGAATATCGCTGATCTAGGCCATCCAAACAGCATGGTAAAGTCCGTACCATATTGGTTTTGAAGATCGCAACAAAATAATAAAAGTTAGGGAACTCATAAAATTACAATAGAAGTGATATAACTAGGCGTGTCAATCCATTGCCGTAGGGATTAATTTTTCACATTACGCATCTTACTTAAAGGATTAACAAAAACAAGTATACTTATTTAAAGTTAATACTTGGATATTTTGGATTGTTCATTCTTGGCTAAGACTGGAAAGCAGTTATCAAGTCCCATTAAAAATGTGCCAATGTTACAGACAGATATCAGTATGAGTGGGCTTCATTCACAAAGAAATCTCCGAGTATTCACCGCGATCTGGCCTCACGTCATAGCTTTAACGTACGTGCAGGAGCAGACCACCACATCAACCGTCCAGCCAGGATGACGCCATCGCTGACGAATCCAGCCTGAGTACAAGCGGCCTATTTTCCTGTCTGCCGGTTCCAGTAGTTCCCAATCGATTGATCGCCTTGACTTTTTTGGGGGGTCGCCCGTTTTCGTGAGATATATTCACAAGGAAGACATCAAAGAAGAGTTTCTGTTTGGTAGAGCACTAAAAACTACTACGAAAGGTGAAGAGGTCATAGAGATGATAAGTTCATTCTTTGAAAGTAATGACTTGCACCCCAAGCAAAGGGATTACACTGCATGATTCACCGATTTGCCCTTTCTACCAAGACTCTTCCAAAGCCTTTGCAAGAAGTGCTCGACTCTTTGGTGACAATTGGCAATTATATAAAATCTAGTGCTTTCAATACTCGTCTGTTTAAAGAACTATGCAAAAACATGTACTCTGACCACGAAGTTCTTCTTTTCTACACTGCCGTTCGTTGGTTATCAAAAGGAAATGTCGTTGGCTGAGATTTTTAATTGAAAGACAAAATAAAACAGTTCTTAGAAATAAAAGGAAAACGTGAGTTTATGACACACTTTAATGATGATACCTGGATACACGGGGCAGCTTATTATTTATCTGATATCTTAGATCAGCTAAACACGCTAAATTTGAAACTGCAGGGTAAAGAAACGCACATTATTCACTTCAGAGATAATATCCAGGCGTCCATATTAAAACTGCAAAACTGGCGCCGTAAAGTAAATCTTGGAAACTCTGCCATGTTTGAGCACCTTTGCACCAAAACTGAAGAATCGGAGACGGGAATTGTAGATAAACTAAGAGAGGAAATTAATAACCACTTTAAAGCCCTTGAATCCGAAATTCAACGTTATTTTCCGGAGTTCTCTGAACAAGAAGCTGCATTAGTACGACAACCATTTAATGTATCTTTAGATGTTACCGACATTCCCGATGAAGTACAGGATGAATTTTTGGAGCTGCGAAATAACTCCTCTGCGCCTGATATATTTCATTCTGTGCTATGCGTCATTCGTATCCTAAAGTTTCCATGTTTTCTTTTCGAATATTATAATAAGCTGGATGTTCAAGATGACATGATATTGGCCTTGACAAAAACTCAATCAAGAATTTATAACACTTGTTAAGCAAATGCAAGCTCAATCATCATATTAATCATTAATAATTAATACTTAATAAAAAATATCATAACTTTTGTTAAGTCCCAAAATATATTTTTCAAAAATACCGACTCCGGAGTCGAGAGTCAGGAGTCGGTAATTTTTCTGTCGACTCCCCATCCCTGATTTTAACTAATCTTCAATATGCCGCCCCTTTTGACAATGAAATAACTAAGGCCTAACATGTACATCTTATGAAGAAATAAGTTCAATAATTAATTATAATGTTTCTGTGACAGCTACCCACGTGAACCTTCCCCACGAGTCAAGAGATCCCGTTTTGTCTCAGAATCAATGGTAGAAATTAGTTAAAAAGATGCCTAATTTTACATTTAAGGCATATTAAATCTAATTCAAAGTATAAGTACGTCCTTATAAAAGTAGTGATTAATATCTATAATGTGATCCATATGTATCTTTATGCCAATATTTACAAAAAAATATTAAATATATATATATATAAAAATACATATCTTATTATAGTATACATTTTCTGGAAAATTCTATTAATTTACAAATAGGAATATGGGTCGCAAAAAATACTCTGGGCGCAATGTATCGTCGCTGCGCCACTGGTGTAACGATCAATAAGGAAATAAATATTGTCATAATCTGACGCACAGGGAAACTTTTAAAAAGAGTACATTTGTTTCTCCAGTTTTATTTGTTCTCTTACTGAATTATACAGATTAATGCAAATTTCAAAGAATTGTTATTGAAAAACAGCGGCATTATAATTCCATTACCCCTCCTCTATTTTATAACTGTTTTTTTTTTTTTTCTCCCAGTCCTAGATTTTTTAGTAAGCAAAATAAGCATGTTGAAGTATTTTTCGTCTGTTATTTCTTAATGAGTAGTAATTCATAAGAATTTCAAATGGAAGGGCAGCAACTAAACGCGTTCTACTGGCTGACATATGTTCTTCCTCTGTAAAAAAATTGATGTGAAGTGTGAATTTTCACACATTGCAGGGTTTCGCAGGTATATAATAAGTGAAGGCGGCATGCTGAGTGTGTAGGACAAATTTTGCTTTGTAGTAACCACGGCAAAATGAACGATCTTTTTAAAATAATTTATCGTCTGTTAATCTCAGAGCTTTAAAAACAAATTTTATGTTAAAATATTTTTTTGTTAATTTTAATTCGAATACCTAATATCATTATTTAGGTTTCTAAATAAGTGCAGTATTTTTTTTAAATAACAAGGTTCATTAAGATTTTGAAAATTGGGCTTATGGCTTTCATTGGTTGTCTTAAATCATACGCTCCGCCCCTCTGGCTTCGTATAAATGACACAGAATGAAAATATAATTCCAATTGGTTATTAAATTTACGCTCTTGAAAATTAAATTCAAAATGTGCTAAAATATAACTAGAATTTTAACAAATTAATTTAAACATAATAAATATGAAAAAAAAAAACAAAAAATAAAATTGACTCCACAAGCCAGGAACGAACCTGTGTAGTGAATAACGATCCTGTGTGGTTGTCGAGCAACTGAGCAACTAGACCACCAAACGCTTATCAACTTAGTGTGTTATAAGAGTATAACATGTATGCATCGTCAACCAAAAAACACAAAAAATGCGTTATTTTCCGAAAACATAATCTGATCAAAAATTCCTATTGTACTATTCCGGTTCACACGATAATACATTACTTAGAATTTTTTCACATTTTTAGTTTAAACCATCTGGGCTACAGGGTGTGGGACAAAATTTTTTTTGCACAATTTTGGCAAAAATCGCCTCAAAATAATTTATTTTGCAAAAATTAAATTTTGATCGTTAATCCACGTACTAAGGGCTTTCATTTGATACCCTACTCAGAATTTTAAAAAAATGTATTTTTTTTTTTTTTTTTCGATGAGCACATAGTTGTTTATATTTTTAGGGGGATATGTTTTTTAGATGTTTTAGTATTTTTCCTATGTGCGGGTCAAAAAGTTGTACAAGCATGCCAATTTTCAACTCTCTAGGTTTAGCCGTTTGGCTACAATTTTTACCGAACAGACAGACAGACAGACAGACAGACAGACAGACAGACGACAAAATGACGGTATAAGGGTTTTTTGGTCATACCTACAAAACCCTAAAAATCATTCTCTTTACCATTCTATCCTCTTTTATCCTAATTATGTTCCCTGTCTATTGTATATTTAATAGGACGTTGTAGTAAATACCCAAACACCGAAAGGTCGAGGGGAAATAAAAGGATTATATACATGTTCCCCAGTGGCGCACCCAGGATTTTGTCTTGGGGAGGACCGAATCAATTTTCGAGGGCACGCGGGCCGCATACGGCCCTCAACCTTATTTTTTGTGGCCCCTGAAGCGGTAATCAAAATCACTTGAGCTTATTTAGGAGAAAAATATATTTAAAAATGTAAAATATACTCTCTTCCCCTTTTCTGTTTATAAAAAAATGTAAAGAAAACCTTCGGGATATTTAAAATTCCGTCACTGCTTATCCTTTTGTATGTAAAATAGACTGCGACCCAAATCAGTTCGACACCTCTGCTGTTGGATATTGATATTTATATCAAATAATAATTCCATTATTTGTTGATAAAAAAATGTAATTGTTAATCCATGTATCAAAAACTTTCACTTGATTTTTTCTTCGATAAATACATATTTATTTATATTTTTCGCGGGATATATTTTTGAAGTCTCAATATTTTTCTTACTTATGTACAATTCTCTAAATCTTCGAGCAGCGCCGTATAATCTGCTGGTCCTGGGAGGGGCCCAGGCCCGTCGCACCCCTTTGGCTGCGCCACTGATGTTCCCTGTCTTCCATAATACATAAAAATTGATGTGAAGTGTGACTTTGCTCACATTTCAGTTCAGTGGCGCATGGAGGCCTGCTCTAAGAAAGACAAAAATAAAAACACAGTAGAAAATTTTATTACCACCGTTCTACGTAAATATATGTATTTCAAAATAACAATATTCAATTCAAAATATCTAAACAACCACAGTATTTCACTCAGAAAATATATTAATTTTTTTTTTGTTTATTTCACGTTTATGCACGAAGATGGAAGGGGTAGAGGTGGGCGAGGGAATTAGAGGCAAGAAGGATGGAGATTGGGGAAGGATAACAGGAAGGGATAACGGAAAGAAGAAAGAAAAGAGAAAAAAATATTGTAAAATGTAAATTGTATTGGATGTTATTGTTATGTATTTTTGGATTGATTGTTTTATTTTTTATTTTATTTTTATTTTTTTGTAAATGTTAACACCCTGAACGCCGCAAGGCCTAGGGAATAAAGAATATATATATATTTCACGTTTATGGCCTTTGCTACTAAGGCAATTAAACAGGACAATTGTAATTTTTCTTATTGAAAATTCCATTGGTTTGACAGATTCATGTTCACCGCCAGATTTAAATTAAAGTTGAAGCTGTAGAGAAAAATATTCTTACTAGTTTAAGAATATTTTTTAGACATTTTAACATGTCTACTGTTCTTACGTTGATAAGTTTATTTAAATTTTGACATTTATATGGAAACCAAGTGGTTATGAACACCACGTTTTTTCACGACATCAAACTAGAATATTGCTATTGAGCATAAGATATAGGTCAGTATTGTAAAATTATTGTTATAGTCGGATTGCTGATAGGTGACTGTTACATGTATGTATCAAGTAATGCATTCATATAATAATCTAGTTACCATTTTTCAGCGATTTTAAAAATGTTTTTTGTTATTTGTGTTAACTGTCAGTGTCTGGTAATAAATATTAATTAAAATACGGCTTGCGGACAATTATTAAATTCACAAACTTTAATTTTAAATCTGCTGGAATAAACAACAAATTATAATCCAAAATTTACGTATGAGTATAAATTTTTCCTTATTTATAATTATAACCTTAAAATTAATAATTTTGTTTGTTTGAGTACTGCTGTAAATTTATTTTCGCGCTCTAATTAGTAAAGATATCTACGAATCTTGTCATTTCTTTCTAATGTTTTGTTTTTTATTCAAATAATTTGGAAGGTTATTTGTCAACTTGCGTCACTATACGTTACTATGGGTATGCAAATAATTATAATGATATAGACAGAGAAAGCATATAGTATTGAATATCGATACTTGTAGCAACGAAGTCACTTATCAGCAATCCGACTATATTTAAAAAATCATTCTCTGTTAAATATATGTGACAATATGTATTCTTGGTATTATAGAAATAATAATCCTGATGATGTGGGGTTATAACCCACGAAACTAGTCGAAACACATACATTGTTTTATTTAACATCCAACCTACCACCAGCTGATCGCTCTACAGCTTCAACTTTAATGAAAATTCCATGCCCGAACAGGATTCGAACACGAAACCTAGGCAACGCAGGGCAAGTGTGTTACCACTACCACAGACGTAGCCAGGATTTCAGCTTGGGGGGGGGGGATGGCAGAAATAACAAAATATTCTAAATTGGTCGATACGACCTTAATCCTAGGTCTTTTGTAGTATATTATTTAGCCCAACGTTTCGGTTATTTTTTTAACCTTCATGAAACTGAATTTTAACAGTATTGCTGTGCCATTTGAATCGAAGATAGGTCGTACCAACTATAAAATATTATGTTTCATTGAGCAACGGTAAAGTTGAGAAATTAAACAAATTTATTATTTATTTACATATATATATATATATATATCATACATATTAAAATATAAAATTAATTCGCCTTTGCTTCTTTATTAATTCAGAAAGTATTTCATCTGGACTTATTTTAATATCTCGATGAATATATAATAATGCCAGACCAGTTAACCTTTTTTCATCCATTGTGTTTCTTAAATATGACTTTAGGTATTTAAGTGTTGAAAACGACCGCTCTGCCGTCGATACTGTCAATGTAGCAAATATTGTGAGAAGAATGTAAATATTTTAAGAAAAAACTGGATTACATAATACCGAGGTATCAATAGCAGTAGTCGGTTTAATTTCAATGTCTTCAAATTTTTTGTATCACAACCTAAACTCATATTTAAGAGTTTTTTTGTTATAATCAATATCTTTTTGATAGAAATAAATTTGATAGAAAGTTATTAAAATTTTGAAGTTCTGTCTCCACTCGCTTTAGTTTAGCATCAGATGGAATGAGGCAAGAAAATGATTTTAATATTTTTTTATGGGTTATAAATCTATCATTCATTTGACTAATTGCCTGATCCAAAAACGGTATATAACATCATATGCGATAATAATCTTCTACATTTGTAGTTGAAACATTGCATCTATGTATTTGTCTCTTTGTCACTCGTGGAATTTTGATGTCAGTTTCGAATAATTTATTAGCTAATAAATCTGCTTCTCTAAACAGTGCAGAAAAATGGTCTTCACAATTTTTACGTTTTTCTTGAAGTTGTTCGGTGCAAGTTTCTGCATATTTAATGGCTTCGTATATATCGATTTTAGTCGATTAAAGTGCCTTACATAGACCTATTGTAATACTGAATATGTCTTCTAAAAGCACAAGTGAAATAATAAATTCTGAGTTAAGTAAAGAGTTGATCAACATTTTTGCTCCCGTAGTTGAATCTCGATCTAACCATTCTGTAATTATTTCTAAAGATTTGACGACTGGCTCCATAAGTTCCCTCATAATTTGTATAGGATTGTGACGTTCAATCCATCGTGCGCATAGTTTTTTTAAACCTTCTTTTTTAGTTTCTGGGATTAATATACTTATTTGTTCCGATAGTATGTCCTGTCTTTTGGGAGAATTAAAAAAATTATAGCAACTCTCAATAGTTCCCATACAGTTCCGTATAGAAGAATTGGATTTTTCAAACCAAGCAGGTACAAAATTCGTTTTTCCTTGCATTTTGGAGGGAAACGCATGGTCGGCTG
This sequence comes from Liopterus haemorrhoidalis, assembly GCA_963971575.1. Taxonomy (NCBI): domain Eukaryota; kingdom Metazoa; phylum Arthropoda; class Insecta; order Coleoptera; family Dytiscidae; genus Liopterus; species Liopterus haemorrhoidalis. The sequence continues at coordinate 140,067,759 of OZ020611.1, forward strand.
GTGGAATCCATATATTTTTGATAATACTTACGTAGTTTTCGCAGGTTTCTTTTTTAGAATCATTTTTCTGTACATACAATCCAATATCTCTATTAGAAATAAGTGATTTTGTTGAAGTAACATTTGGAAATTCTGTTTCGTCTATCTTATTGGGAAAGATATCATGAGGATGTTCTACTTTATTTTCAGAAGATTCACTCGAAACGGCAGTTTTTTTTTAGTAAGAAACCCTAATAGAGTCGATTGACTTTGATTTTATTTTCTTTTATTGCTCATTTCTATAAATAAAATTACAAGGATAAGAAAATGATCAAAATAAAAAAATAATACGATACTTACTGTGACAAATATTCAAATGATTATGAAACGTTTTATTAGACATAAAATAATGAAACTATTTCACTATAAAAATAAACCAAATAATGTATAAGTATGCAAACTTAAAATAATACTATAGTGCGTTCAAAGGTGAGTTTGCAGTACAGGGCGTATGGAGTAGTTCTTTTTCATACTCTCTAATGGGTTTACACAATGACACTATCCTTTTCTTGCTTGTCGACGTTGCCAGCTCTAAAACGCGCTGATCTGTGAAGACGCATTATTCTACAAATGGCCATTTGTTTTTGTTGACTGTTATTTTGAGTTTTATAAGAGTTGATTTTTGTAAATCATACGAGTTTTTCATATTATTATAATTGACACATTTGACACTTTTACAACATTTGGCAACACCGCTCCCATTTTCCATAAGAGCTATACTGCAAACTCACCTTCGAACGCACTATACAACTCACTAAGATATTATACTCAGAGTTTCGTATTATATTCGTTTCGTCCGTATATATAAGTGATGTTTGTAGCTTGCAGAGGATAATAATTTTAAGTACTGTGTCTCAACAATAACCAAACCTGCTCTTCAATAATACGCTATTTTCTTTTTTTCTATACAATTATTTGAACTTGTGTCTGGGTTACTTGTATCACAAAAATTACGAAGGGCCATTCTTAGCTCTACTGTAAAGAATTCACTTTAAAAAGAATTGAAAAGCTTGAATTTTGTTTTATAACAATTAATATTCCTACCGTCTTGTATTTTATTCAATTTATTTTAATAACATGACATTTACTTCAATAAGATCAGCCATTTTTTGCGAACTATACACCAGCGTTAACTTTTAAAGCCACCGTTTCGGTAGGTGCTTATTATCAGAGACGGACTTTCGCCTTAGACAAAAAAGACATTTGTCTTGGGCCCGTAATTATCAAGGGCCCGGATTTGGGAGGTGAGGACCTTTTTTTTTGCTCTTCACTTGGATTTGGGAGGTAAGGACCTTTTTTTGTTTTTTATTAAAAACATAGGTTGAGGGCCCGTAAATCAAAAATGTCTTGGGCCCGGCGAAGGCTTAATCCGCCACTGCTTATTATAGAACGTTAACTGGCTATTTGAACGCCGCCGCGTTAAATTATTAACACAAATATGCTTAGCGAACAGCATTTACGTTTAAAATGTTGTTAAAAAAATTAACATCAGTTTTCGACGTTAAGATTTTAACAGGTTGCTTAGAGAATAGACCCGGATGGCTGTTTAATCGTTTCATTCAAATAAGAATATAAATTACTGTCAGTTATTAAACGGACATTAGGCTGCATAGATCGTGTGTAATGCAGGCGCGCACCTATGGGGGGGGGTCTTAGGAGCTTGAGCCGCCCTGAAGAGCTCCAAAAACATGTGGTTGTTCGTTACGATGGTGATGACTTCGTGAAGCTACACACATGGACTCTATTCTCAGCTGTTTAAATTTTTGTATTATATTTTTAAAAACTATATCATGAATTAAAAAAAAAATAATATATTTTGTGAAAATCACAAAAATACAGTATTTCCCATAAACGCAATTTGATCAAAAATTCTTTTCATATATTTCCGCTTGAGATCAATATGCATTACTTAGAATTTTTTCAGATTTTTAGTTTAACCCCTTTGGGTTAAAAGGTAACTCTTTTAGTACATTTTTGGAATCTTGTTATAATACGTAAATTTTAAAGATCTGCTTCCTGTTTCTTAATCGACGTCTTAAGAACTTTCTTTTGATACCACACAATATATTTTTAAAACATAATTATTTTTTCAGTGACACAAAAAAATCGATGTTTTTCGAAAAACTAAACTGATCAAAAATTCCTGTTGCATTATTTCTATTCCCATCACTGTACATTATTGAGATTTTTTTTTAGGTAGTTAGATCAACATTTTTTTATATTTCATTTAATACATATTTGTTTTTGTTTATTTATTTTTTTAATTCTCTATAATTTTTCTGTATGTGGGTTAAAGAGGTCAAGAATGCTGTCTATGTTCAGCTGTTGGGCTACAATATCTATTGTGGAGACAGACAGACTTACATACAGACAGATGAGTGACGTTATAAGGGTTTTTGGGTCATATCTACAAAACCCTAAATATGGCGAGCCTACATGTCGGCTACAAATTTGATGTGTAGATTGTTACTAGTTTTATTTCAGATTGTTAGTTTTGTATAATAAACTTGTAAGCTCTGATGGTCATACGTAGCGTTAAGTCAGAATTTTTAACCTTTGTCATCAGTAATAGTCCAGGTATAACTTGATTTGAAATAATATTCAAGTCATCTGCATATCCTAAAATTGGGCATTACAATGCCCACCGAGATTCAGGTAGCTAAAATTGTAAAAAGAACTATCTCAAGCACGAGATTAAGCAGAGCAGAGCCGTCCCAAGGTCGAGAGGGGGCAGCAATCACCGTAGATGCCATCTAAAGAGGAGTGTCAAATTTAAAAAAATAGCATCAAAAATCATTGATTTAATAATAATATAAAAATTTTAATGCGATTGTAACAGGCTATTGTAAAAAATACATATACGAGGGTAGGTCAATAAGTCTTTACAAAACTAAGAAATGGCGCTAGTGGTATCGAAACAAGTTTGTTTCTGAAAAGTACTGTCTGTCAATAGACTGCTGTCAAATTGCCAGCCACATCCATCACGTGGTTTCATTTTTACAATCAATTAAAGCAAACAACTTTGTTATTTTCGAACAATGAAAAAAAACGAGTTTCGTGCAGTGATTAAACACTTTCATTAGGCAAAACACCGAAAGAAATGAAAGCTGGTGATCTGTTTTGAGTAGGTACCTACACTGAAATAAAATATTTCATATCACTACAAACAAAATATTTTTTTAGTAAAGACATACTTTCATTCAGGAATGGGATTCAGTATTATTTCAATAATACAGATGATTAATTTTTTGAAAATATATATATATTATATTAATTTCTTTTTCTGGGAGACCATTTTAGGACCCTCCTTTCATCTGGGCCCCAGAACTGTCTTTGTTACCCCTGCCTAGTTTTTGGCGCACAGCAACAAAGGCTATTTGCGCCTAACGCAGCCCATTTAAATGACTACACTACATATTAAAAACAATAAATTAAACAATCAATAAATAGATAAAAGCAATAAAATTACGCATACTCAATAAAAAAAATCTTGCACAGACAAACACAAATAAATAAGATAAAAAATTCCACAACTTCATCTTCCCTACTACCCCCCCATCTTGTCCCTTCCTCATATTCCCTTCTAGATCCGCTACATACAAGTTGAACAAGGTCGAGCTCAGCGGACATCCCTGTCTCACCCCCTTGTTCACCCAAAAACTTTCCGACTCTTCCTCGCCTACCCTCACCTTGCACCTATCAACTTCTTTCCTATCCCCTTCATTTCCATTACCTTCCATAGCTCCTCCCTATCCAGCCTGTCAAACGCCGCTTTCAGATCCACGAACGCCATATACGCTTTCCCTCTTTTTCTCTTTAACCTCTCCTCTACTATGTGATTCACTGCAAATATTCCATCAATCGCCCCTCTTCCCTTCCTGAATCCAAACTGCGTTTCCTCCAATAAATCTTTCTTCTTTATCTCATCCACTAATCTTTCAATCAGCACTTTCGCGTATACCTTGTACGCTGAACTCATCAAGGTCACACCTCTATAATTACTTGCTAACTCCTTGTTTCCTCTCTTGTATATCGGTACAATCATCCCTTCCCTCCAGTCCTCCGGGTATCCCACTCCTTTCCATATCCCTCTTATAATTTCTATCAGTTTATTCTTCGCTTTCTCTCCTCCATTTATCCACGCCTCGTTCTGTATAAGCGAATTTAGTACACAAAAATTAATTTTTCAACAATTCACAAAATTCAAGTTTGTTTTCCTGTTCAATAAAAGTGAGTAGTTCTACTTTTCGTTAACACGAATCAATATTCGTCCTTTTGCCAACCATCTGACAGTATGAAGAAGAAGTTTCAAATGCTCCGATCCAAGTTCTTCACACAGTTTTGCGAACACCCGTGATTTAAGAGGCCTACTCTTAATAAAATTTGCCATCCTAATGATTTCATTCAGAACAGTTGATAACTCATCTCCTAGTGTTTTTGAGATTAAGGCTTGTCGTTGTAAAAAACAATGAGTAGATATGATATTTTCTTTTTTGGCAAGTGACACAAAACCCTTTAACGACCCAACCATGGATGGTGCACCATCGATACATAACACGACACATAATGCGGCACCCCCACAAGTAATGAACGACACCCCAGGGTGCCGCGGCACCGACTTTGAGAACCACTGCCTTAGATGGTTATCTATCACCCCAGGTACCAAATAGCTATCTGTCAGATAGTGAACATAGATCCTCAAGCAGTAGCGGTTGGTGGGTAAAATATTTGGGGGGACACTTTTTGACCCATATGCTGCAATGGTGTTCAGCCTACGGCCCGCGGGCCGAATCTGGCCCATTAATAAGTTTCAAACGCCCCAAGTTTTTTTAATCACCCTCCCCCCGTCCTCAAAAGATTTTCGTAATTTCTACCACGCACTGTATCCAGTTTCACGTCTGAGTACTTATCACAAATCAAAACAAACGAACTAAGCTAAGGACGCCGGCCTAAATTCACTAGCACATACACACTAAACCTCGCCGCTGTTGCCCTTTGCAGTTCATTTTTATTATTTGCGTAGATAAATACATTAGATATCGCATGTGGCAACACTGTGCATTGGGACACGAGTAGTGATGAGCATTGTTTTCTAGATATAATCTTTTTAAATTTAACACTTATATGAAAAATCTTTGAATTATAAATAATAAAAATAAATATATGCAGATATATTCAGCTGTTTAATGCAATTTTAAAGTGTAAATAAGATTTTAAATTCAGTTTTTTTTTATTAAAATTTTTTAGGTCACTGTCCCAGCGGCACCCTGTCTCAGCCGCCACTATCCTGTAGATAAATTTTATCCGGAGGTGAAACAATACTTTTTATATTTATCCGCAGAATAAAATTTACTCTAATGCTTATCTAGAAGTCGAACAACCGGCCCTAAATAAACAAATCGTCATAGGTCAGACAATCGTCATAGAAGTCGAATAATGAGAATTTTATTTTGTAACTAACTTAAACCAAGAAAGAAAACAGAAAAACAAATTTTTATCATTATCAGCCTATTAAAATTTTATCTGTCGAATATCGTTTCACTCAAAGTGAATAGCGTTAACCTTTTATCATTCTAACCCGTAAAGATAATGTTGTGTTAATTTCTTAAAACTGTATCAAACTCTGAGTTGATTTCACAGTACTGGAAGAGGGAAATTCTGACTTGAAATCTGCGAGGATTGAACCCGCGTCTTTGTGATCTTTATACGTTTATTTTTACATCGCTGTATAACATTAAGGAATTGGCTAGAAGGGCGTGTTATGAGGTAGGTTAAAAGGCGGGTTGGGCCAGCACGAGGGTCTTTGGCACCCATATGAGAGAAACCAATCATGAGCTTTCCCTCTAAGTCCAATTTTTTTCTAGTTTCTCACAAAATCCTGTTAGAAAAACTAGGAAAAATTGGACTTAGAGGGAAAGCTCATGATTGGTATCTAAATAGTAGGGAGCAATATGTAGAAATTGGAGATTCAAAGTCAAGTAATTCATTTGTAACACAAAGAGTTCCGCAAGGAAGTGTGTTAGGGCCACTTCTTTATATTTTATATGTTAATGACGTTGAGGGAGATGCTTTGAGTTCGGAACTTGTGACCTTTGCGGATAACACCACAGTAATGAGTTCCGATTCAGATTGTAGTATTCTTGTATCGAAAGTAAATGGCGACATAAAGTTACTGAATAATTGGCTAACTTCAAATGAACTAATATTAAATGATGAAAAATGCAGTTTCATACAATTTGTAAAAAGAATACCTACATATGAGGCTAGCCAATTAATAAAAAATAAAAAATCTATTAAAAAAGATTCAACGATTAAATTATTAGGAATTTATTTGGATGAACAGCTTACATGGGATACTCAAATAGATAGCCTACGTAAAAGAATGTCCCAAGAATGTTGGAAAATTAAATTACTAGCAAAATCATGCTGTTAAGTAGTAATGCGGACGTATTATTTTGCTAATATATATTCAGTGCTATCATATGGCTTACTATGCTGGGGCACAAGTTCCGAACTCATTAGATTATTTATACTGCAAAAACGCATTCTTCGTATTATGGTTGGATGCAGTAATAGAGCATCATGTGTTCCAGTTTTTAAAAACTTACATCTCTTGACATTACCAAGTATGTATATCTATCAAGCTTGCATGTATGTAAGACAAAATTTGTCATATTTTGAAAGATGACTAGACGTACATACATATAATACAAGAAATAAAAATATTTTAGAAATACCTTTAGTCAGATACGCCAAAACGGCTAACAATCCAACTATATTATCGAATAAAATGTATAATGTACTGCCACAATACATAAAAGATTTTAAAACAAATCCAATATTTAAAAAAAATTGGCAGATTTTTTAGAAGAAAAATGTTATTATAATCTAAATGAGTATCTCTTACGAAACTAGAAAATAATATATTTTAATATGACTATATGTATACACAGATGACTACCGCTTCGGAACACGTGATGCTCTGGTCAGGAATGCCTAACCCAAATGACCCTCATCAATTTGGAGTAAGAATTCTTGTAAACAAACGCATTCGAAATGCAATAATGAATTACAAATTCATTAATGAGCGCATTATGGTACTGAGGATCAGATGTCGTGTGAGAAATTTATCTGTCATACAGTGCTATGCTCCCACTGAAGATGCTGAACCTGAAGCAAAGCAGGTTTTCTACGATCTCCTCAGTAGAACATTAGAGGAAACTCCGAAAGGTGACCTACTATTATTGATGGGGGATTTTAATGCAAAAGTAGGCAGCAACAATGAAGCCATGGAACATGTAATGGAGAAACATGGAGTGGGTGAGATGAATGAAAATGGTGAGATGAATGAAAATGGTGAGCTACTGGTAGAATTTTGTGGCCTTACTGGAATGAAGATCCCCTATCTTCTTGTTTCCTCATAAAATGTACCATAAGATAACTTGGTTATCTCCAGATTCACGCATCCAAAATCAAATCGACCACATCTGTATAAACGCTAAATGGAGCAATATGCTAACAGATGTGCGTAACAAAAGAGGGGCAGACATTAGCTCTGATCACCACCTTCTGGTGGGAAATTTGCAGGTGAATGTAAAGATTATTCGCAAGAATAACCAAAACCCCAAGAAGAAATATAATATTTCTAAGCTGAAGGATGAAGAAATAAAATCCAACTTCTGTATAACACTTCGGGAAAATCTTACTGATAGAAGTGACCAACAAGAGAACATACAACAATGTTGGGAACAGCTTAGAAATGTTATAAACCAGACTTGTGAAGAAACATTGGGTGTTACCAAAAATGTAAGAAAAGATTTTATATCGTCGTATACTTGGACTCTTATAAGCAAAAAAGAGTCAACAAAGAACGATATAAATTCAGCTAAAAGTGTCGACGAAAGGAAAGTTGCACAAGCCAGATATATTGCTCTCGATAAAAGAGTAAAAAGAGCAATAAGGGATCACAAACGTCTGTGTATGAATACATTAGCTCAACAAGCATAAAACGCGGCAGCCTCTCGTAACATGAAGGATCTTTATGACATTACGCGGAGGATTGCCAATACCGTTCAATACAAGAATATGCCTGTAAAAGACAAGAACGGTGTGCTATTGACTAATGTACAAAAACAACTGCAAAGATGGAGAGAACATTTCTCAGAGATTCTAAACTTACAGCGTTGTAATTTAGAACCAACGATACAAACGGAAATATGTCCTCTTCCAATTCGAACCTCCCCGCCATGTAAGAGAGAAATTATTGTCTCCATCAAGAGTTTGAAGAACAACAAGGCTGCGGGCTGTGATAATATCACAGCTGAGGTACTTCAAACAGACGTCAACTTGGTTTCTGAGTGTTTTCATCCACTCTTCACCAAGGTGTGGGAACAAGAGTCATTTCCTTCGGACATGCAAGAAGGCATTGTGATTAAAATTGCCAAGAAATGGAACCTGACGGACTGCAATAATTGGCGTGGCATTAACATTTTATGCTCAGTAATGAAGTTTTTTTGCAAGATAATCCTTGAAAGAATGGTCACAGCTATCGACGATAAATTGCGACCTGAACAGGCCGGTTTCAGAACAGACAGGTCTTGTATAGATCAAATTAATACCAGGATTATCATCGAACAGGCAGTCGAGTTCCGTTCCCCTTTGTATCTCCTTTTCCTCGACTATGAAAAAGCATTCGACTCTGTCGATAGAGAATGCATTTGGGCTGAAATGCAAAATATTGGAGTGCCTGTCAAAATAATATGTTTGATTAGAAATAGCTACAACGGCTTCACATGTAGAGTTCTACACAATGGTAGCTTGTCAAAACCATTTCCAACCATTACAGGTGTTAGACAAGGTTGTGTGTTGTCACCACTTCTATGTCGAAGCCTATGGCAGATAGACGAGTTAGATGGAGAAATTTTATTGACAGCCTATGCTCTTTTTAGAGGCAGTCCAAAATCACCCGATGATGGAAAAGGCTTGATGATGATGATGATATGTATACATATATATATTTAACAAATGTTTATCAAATTTTTGTTTTTGATTCTTGCTTAATTTCCGATTCATATGAATAAATCTAAGTTTCGTCCCCTGTACCGATGTTGTATACGGATTTTGCAGTGCCTTGGGATTTTAGCATTTCCTTACACCAATCAACACGAGCCTTTTTTGAGCTTGGGTCAAATTATGCGGAATCCATCGGGAACAGTAATTTTTCACAGCTAAATGTTCATGCAAAATCGAATGTATTGCAGTCTGCGATATGCCAAAGGATGCCTCTATCTCACGGTAAGTCACATGCCGATCTTCTTCAATCATTTTGCGCACTGCATCGATGTTTTTTGAATCACAACCGATTTTGGTCGACCTTCACGAGATTCATCACTGACGGACGCACGATCACTCCGAAATTCTGCAAACCAAATGTAAACAGTCTTTTCTGATGGTGCTTCATTACCAAAAGGTGAACGAATCGAATCTATGCATTGTTGTTGAGTTTCACCTTTACTAAAATCGTAAAATATCATCCAACGAAAACCTTCACGAGTAATATCCATGTTTTCACAAACTTGTTTTTTTTTTTTTAATGTCACTGTCAACAAATTATTCGGTCAATTTATAATCTGCCACTGATTTCACAATAACAAATGTTAAATTTTACAAATATAGTAATGAAACATTTCAATATTGCCATCTAGTAGTCGTTTGTAAAAACATAAAAGGTAACCCTCGTATATATTTTTCTGTTAATTCAATAATAAGGCAGACATTTTGTTCTTAAATAAAGAGTTTTCACCCCGAAACAACCCCCTAGAATAAAAATTTTGAGAAGCCTTATAGCTAGACTTAACATGATATTTTTTTTTCAAACCGGAACAATTTTGAGGTTTTGCTAAAAACAGAAAGTATCGCCTTCTACGCTAGTACTTATGATTAAAAAGAATAAATAACGGAGTGATTAACAAAAATCAAAATTTACGTAGTAATAATTTTTAATTACTCTTAATTGAACATAACTTATTATTAAAAAATTATTAATATTTATCACTAGCGTGAAATTTCTTTAAAAATTCGTTGTTATTTTGAATTATAGGCTATTCCAAACTTTTAGGGGGAACTAAATGGAAATTTCGTTCTTTTAGGTTGTCACGAGAAGGAACCTTTCTCGGGTTATTTCATGTTTCACGTCTGGTTTGTGAATATTTAAAATTCCAACAGTGAAACCATGGAAACGAATGACATTTGTCAAAATTTTTAATACATTTTTCCATATTTTGAAGACAAAAAAATAAATAAAAGGGAAATTTTTATTAAGAATGACAAAAAATTCAAATGCAATGAAAGGACATTTTATAATGACAATCAATTTAAGCTAGAATTTGCAATGTGAGTATGATTTACAAACCTTAAACAAAATAAAATATCCGGGACAAAATGACAAACTGGCCGGGACCTTACCTTCATACCGGGACAATCCCGGTCAAACCGGGACGTATGGTAAGCCTACTTATAGCCTATGTTCGAATCCTGGTCCTATTCTATCATCATACCAGATTACGTGAAAATATGTCGAGTCGTTTTTATATGAATCTCACAGATAGACAAAAATTGTTTTTTTGCGGATACTGTCTTATAATCACCTGAAACGTATAGAAACCAAATATGAGGCCGAAAAAAAAACAGATATAGCCTCCAATTTTATTAATATCGATTTCGAAGTTGTTTAGTTCAAGTTACTAATATATAATTGAATTAAAATGATGTAAATAAAAAACATCTTGGGGGTGTACAAACATACCACCATACCAGTTATGTGACTAAAATCACTGTACCAGTTGAGGGTTAAGATATTTATTTGTTAGTAAAGTTTTATGAAGTTAATCAAGGCATTTTTTATTAAACCTCATATTTATAATTTATATTGACAATAACAAAATAACAATTTTTATTTTCCTTAATTTGTTTTTAACTACTTATTTATATTTAATATTTATCTCCATAGTTCTATAAATTTCCAAAACCAAAGAAAATAATATTACTTCCCAAATAAATTAATCTTAGAAATAGATTAGAAGTACATTAATTCTCCTAAGAAATATGTTTTTATAAAAACTGTAATAACACTACTTATCAGAAATATAATATGGAAAATTACATGTAGTAAAAATATATAAGTAGCAGTAGAACATTAAGCAGCATTAAGCAACTGTTTCATTTTATATTCTTTAACTCTCTCAAAAATTCCTGTTGTACTATTCCGGTTCACACCAATGTACATTACTTAGAATTTTTTCAGATTTTTAGTTTAAACCATCTGGGCTACATTTTTTTTGCACAATTTTGGCAATCATAGCCTCAAAATAATTTATTTTACAAAAATAAAATTTTGATCGTTAATCCACGTACCAAGGGCTTTCATTTGATACCCTACACAGAATTGTAAAAAAATATTTTTTTTTTTTCGATGAGCATATATTTGTTTATATTTTTAGGGGGATATGTTTTTTAGATGTTTTAGTATTTTTCCTATGTGCGGGTCAAAGAGTTGTATTAGCATGCCAAATTTCAACTCTCTAGGTTTAGCTGTTTGGCTACAATTTTTACCGAACAGACAGACAAACAGGCAGACAGACGACAAAATGACGGTATAAAGGTTTTTTGGTCATACCTACAAAACCCTAAAAACAGTGCACGTTACAAATTATTTTTTATATTGTTGCACTTACACATAGGGATGTTCCGATACTACTGATACGATATCAATATCGATATTTTTGATTCGATATCGCGATTTTAGTATCGATACTAATCTTCCGATACTTTACTCATATCAGTACATTTGACCCAGTATCGTATCGAATCGTTTTTTTTTTTTCAGCAACCAACCGATTGCTCAAACATATTGACATTGCACATCGGAAGAGGAAACTAAAATCAGGCACAGGCCAACGTGGTTCTAACAAAACTGAACATGAACTATCACTGTATTTGAAAAATCCAGTTTCACCTCTGAAATCCAATCCGCTACTAGTTTGGAACGATATGAAGACAGTCTTCTCTAACTTTTATAAAATTGCTCAGAAATTTTTGTCTGTAGTAGCGACGTCAGTTCTTTCATAGCGCTTATTTTCGAAAGCAGGAGCCACTGTATGCAGAGACACAAATAGGCTTCTGGGCAAAAGACTTACTAAACTGCTTTCTTCAACGATTGCTTTAGACTCTCCAGATTTTGATGTCGTCTACTACAGGCCATGTCCTCCCACAGCATGTCCTAAAACACTGACTACAATTTGTAGTCCAGCGGATTTCAACCTGGGCTCCCAGACGGCCAATCTTCAGCTCTAATGAACTCCGTTGTGTGAGTTTCCAGCCATTGCTGTGTGAACTTTGCCTTGTGAGCTGGAACAGAATCTTGCTGGAAGATCCAATGACTAGAATTATAGATGGTCTCATTAAGAAGCTTGACAAATTTGCCCAAAATGTCATCTTGGTATGATTTTGCACTTGTCTTCACACCCTGAGCACAAAAATGTAGCTCAGTAACCCCTTCATACGAGACACCTAACCAAACAGTCACAGATGTTGTATGATGATCTGTCTGAACTCTGTGAATGACGACCCGCCTCTCGAGAGCTATGTGTATACACCCGATCATTTGTTCGGTGTAGAAAATTTCGGAAAAAAGAATTTTGCGATGCATGTTGTCTACGTAACGGTGAATCAGCTGTTTAGCTTTAGTCCCTTAAACATGGGCATTTTCTAAATTTTCATACTATAGATACTTGTTTTTAAAATTGTACAAAAGTATGACAAAATAACTATTTTAATGGCCGAATTCATAAACGTTCCTAATCCTCAACTCATCCTCAATTGGCACTGAGTCACTCATTTAGAATTCAGAAACAAAAGTTGAATATAAGTAACTCATTGTCCACTCGCTTATCTGTCAAATTTGAGTGAATAGTGAGTGAGATTTGAGGCCAGTAGCTGGTAACCTTAAATTTGACTCATTTAAGATTTTCCTTTCTCAGTTCAAAATCAGAGTTTAAAAAGTAATTACATAAGGGTTGGCTATGGAAAAATAAAATAATGTCTACTGCAAGCTTTATATGTCAATATAATCTTATGACAACAACCACAGTGATGACAGTTAACTAATTCTAAAGATTGCAGTAGACATTATTTGCACCTCTTTAAATTAGAGTTAGATTTCATGAAGTTCACTGTTCATATACTTGCAGTAGGGTGCAGCGACACCCTGGTTGAAAACTACTGATGCATGCAGATATTCATACGAAACTCTAAAAACCGGATTGTGTTTGTTTGTAAGAAACAACCCAACAAAAGTAAAAAACGATATTGTAATTTTAAGTTTTCATTCGGGTACCGATTTCGGAGTAGATAATCAAAATTTCGGAAAACTAATAACAGGGTCGTGTTTAGGAGTTTCGAACATCTCCAGATATTGAATTTCAACGCAATCGAACAAACTTCATTTTTTGTCCCATTAAGATAACATGGGAACTTTTTTGGGTAATAGGTAGGCTCGCCCCCTTTTTGAATTTTCTAATTTTTCTCATCTTAAGAATGTTCCCAGGAAACTGCACCGGGAAGTACACATCTGACAGGTACCTCAGCGATTTTATATATGTATATAGATAATTCGAAATTATCTATATGATTTCCGTTTAAGATCCACCTTGGAAAATTGCATTCCAACTTTTATTTTTTGCGGATCATCAACGGATAAGGATATCCGGCACACTACTAACAGTAATCCATGAGCGATGAAGATTCTTTTAAACTAAAATTTTCGTTTTCAATTTTAATCCGATTTATTCAAACCATAAATTTTACAACACACTTACTACTGAGTCGTGTCACAACACACCGGTTGGAAATCACTGCCATAAGGAAAGGTGATTTAAATAAGGTAACTGTTAGTCTTAATATATAAAAGAGAATATTTGTGGCTATGTCCGGAAATTCTAACCCACTTCCAGATATGCTACCGAGTTGAAATTTTGCATACAGGTAGGAATTGATTTCATCATAACTAGAAAAATCGAAAATCTCAAAAAAGTCCCATCAGAAACGAGAAATTAATAATTTTGTTTTAAATTATATTGGACCATCGAAGTATGTATGATGCGAGTGAGATCGCGGGAATTTCGTTTCAATGGTTGTTTGGACAACTATAGTAAGTTCGTGGAACATCGGCCAATATCGTTCGGCACGATTCATCATTGTTCTGCTATAGGTGATTTTATTCAGTTATTTAGTAAAATTTATTCTTAGTGTATGCAGAGCGAGACTTAAGTCGAGCATCTATTTTCTGGTTTTTTATTTTTGCGCATTTTTAAGAATTTTGTTAATTTTATTTATGTATTTATGTTTTACCTATTATTTTATATAAATATTTAAATATAATAGTAAAATCTTTTATATATATAAAACAGAAAATCTGTGTATACCGAGTTGAAATTTGGTATATAGGTAGGGAATGCAGTCAAAATAAAGAGGCAAATCGAAAATCAGAAGAAAAAAAAATTATATCACTTAATACGTAGACTTATCAGAAAAAATGCTTATAAAAAGAAAACAATTTTTTTTAATGATTTTTTTTTTTTCAATTGGATTGATATTAAGGGACTTACGAAGGGACAACCTAAAACTAAAGTTTTGAAATATCTCATTTACTATTGACTTACCAGCAAAAACGCACATAAGAAAAGTTGTTTAAAATAAAAAAAAAAAAACAAATATAATATGTTGTCCTATAAATTATTTAATTGGTTGTGAAGCTGGGGAAGGAAGCAGGGGGGTGGGTGCTAAAACTAAAATACTGGAAATAACTAGATTATTATTTACTTTACATCAACAATTTATAAAGACAATTTGTTTTGATTGAAGGACGATTATTTTCTGTTTAGTGTAGCTTTTGAATATTTAAGGGGACAGAGGGAGCGCTACTTATAAACTTGAAATTTCTCTCTTATTATTGACTTAACATTAAACATGTGCATAACAAAAGTTGTTATAATATCAATAATATAAATAAATAAATAAACAAATCTTTCCTCAATATATCAGACCTATAATGACATATCGATTTAGTTTTTGCTTCCAAAGGTTACCCATGCACATGTACAAAAACGCATTTTGCTCTGATCAACCCATAAACGGCAAATCTAGATTCAAGGTTAGTTATAAAACGCTTCGGATGTTTAGAATCTGTACATGTATTAAAACTCAAAATGGCTTAACCGATTTTAGTGCTATTTGCAACAGCGTATTGCAAATTTGTCTGGAAAGATTTTAAGCTATGTATCATCATCGCTGTATGACACCAGGCTTCCGATCAATTCAGAAATATTTAGAAAAAAGTTGGAAAAATTTTCCGTATTATAAAAAACTATAAAAGATACGCATATTCAAAATATATATTAACGAATTTTAGGGAGTAATATTGCTACAAAAATGTTCCCGAGAATATATATCACATTTTTTTTTTATTTTCTTTTTTGACAACAATTATAACGTTAAATTCGCTGTTGAACATTATTGTAACCGCCTAAAGCAATACGAAGAAAAAAACTTCCTTGGGTGGCAAGAATATTTACTAGCGAACAAAAGTGAAGAATATTTACTCCGACCTATATAGGTACGATTTATAAATCAGGAATTATCACAGAGTAATTATAATAAATATCATAAAAATTATAATAAATAATTTCGTAAGTTGCAAGTTAAATGTTTCACGTGATCGGCGCTGATTTTGGCGATGAGTTATTCTCAAATGAGCATTTTATGTGGCATTTTCCTGGTTTAGCACAACGGGACACTTATACGTGTTGTTACTAAATGTCTATACTACCAATGTTTACAAAGAAGTTCGTACTTGAATTATTTGTATAAGAAACAAATATTAATACAATGGTAGATTAAAACAAATAAATATATTTGAATATAAAACGATTCGCAGCAACCAGTCTTGAACCGATTTCGAAATGGGTCCGATCTGAGCGGGCTACGACTATTTTTTTCGGCAGCGAAGCAGCGGGTATACT
This sequence comes from Liopterus haemorrhoidalis, assembly GCA_963971575.1. Taxonomy (NCBI): domain Eukaryota; kingdom Metazoa; phylum Arthropoda; class Insecta; order Coleoptera; family Dytiscidae; genus Liopterus; species Liopterus haemorrhoidalis. The sequence goes on from OZ020611.1 coordinate 140,083,874, forward strand.
GCTAGTGATTTATAAAAACTAATGGTGTTCTGAGTAATGATTAAAGCTACCTTGCATTTTTTTCTTCAATTTAATTTCTAAGAAAATATTTTTGTTTACGTCGCACAATTCTTATATCCAAAGACAGAAATGAATCAAAATGAAGGCCGTTTTATGGCGATTCACGTAAGATATTCCGTGAAATGGGTTCCATGGCTACAGTTATGTTACGTACAAAATGATATTTAGTATGTTTAAGCAGAACTAGATTTTAAATCATACTTACATTAAATATTCTAGGTTGACGTGTTATTATAAAATGTCATTTTCATTAAATTTTAATTTTTGGTTATTCTAAATACAAATTTTCTACTTTATATTTTTTTTTGTGTTCCAAAAATGTAAAAACGTATTGTATATTCTATTTTGATCGACCGCCACATGTATAATGGTGCCTTTACAATATGATAGTAAATGAGCAAGTATAGACCGTTCAAACGAATAAATAGGGGAGACCTGGGAGACATTGGACACGAGGAGAGAATGGACAAGTCCATATCTCCAACGACATACACAACACGTTATTTCTAATGGTTTTGTAAAGTCGTTCAGTAGCCATTCAGTTGTGATAAGTGCATCAGCCGGCTGTACAACAAATTGAAAAAATGTGAAAACATTTTATTCATTTTTGGTAAGTATCATGTAATCTTATATGTACCTATCGTAAGATATATTTTAACAATGAATGTTTTATTTCAACTCATATTTTGCCAGGTACTTCTTGGATGTTTATAATTTGAGGTTGTAAGATAAAAACAACTTTAATATCACCATCTTTGTTTATTTGTTGTTGAAATTGTATGTGTACACACTGAGGAGATAATGGACAGGAGAGAATGGACTGTCCAATGTCTCTTAAGTAGACTTTTAATTTATTTTATTTTCCAAATTTAAGAATTTCAAAATGCCAAACATTTACAAAAAAAAAAGTGAGAGGGATTTCGATCCAGAGGCTATGGAACGAGCCGTCATCTAAGCATCAGGAGAAGTGCTGCGTGTCACGAAGTAAAAAAATCAGACTTGCTATCTATGTAAAAAAGGCAAAAAATGTCGGAATTCACAATATGGAATTCAAACCAAAGTTTTGTAAAAGCCAAATCCTCACGACTGAAATGGAGACAGCATTAGAAGAATATTTACTTAAATACGCAGTAATGTTTTGTGGGCTCACACCTAAATTAGTGAGGCGTTTGACATATGAATACGTTACTAGAAATTCTAGGAAAATGTCACAGTTAGTTGTAAGGATGTTGTGGCGATACTACCGAAGCCAATTAATGATAGTAGGCCCAGGTTTGAAAGGATGGTATATTTTAATATTGACTTGTCAGAGTACAGCGTGCAATAACTTTTTAAGTATATTTGTGGGAATTGTGTTCCGGTTACCAGTTTCAGTTACCACGAGGATAGTTGTATTGTCATTTTTGTAGAAAAATAAAGTTTTTTGAATATATGTACGCTGTCCATTTTCTCCCTAAGCTCAGTCCACTGTCTCCTTGGGATGAGGAGACAATGGACAGGTTAAACGGTTGTCTTTTAAATAACATAGATTTGGTTGCAATTATAATATTGTAATGAGTCAATGGTTAAAAGACATCTGATAGCTAAAGTTACTAACGAGATACAAACCGCGATGTAATTTGCTTTTTTATGGATTTTAGGGCTATAAGTACAAAAAGTGTCCACAGTCTTCCAGGTCTCCCCTACACTACAGGGCAAATGGGATCTCTAATGGGTTCTCCCAATAACGCTCTCCTTTCCTATCTTAGCTACGTTGCTGGCTGTAAAACGAGCTGATTTGTGAAGACACAGTATTCTACAAATGGTTATTCATTTGTATTCCGTGTTACATGATTTTTGTAAATCATACGAGTCTCCGATACCTTTTCCATTTAGTTTCAATGAGTAACACACGAACATAAAAGTTTGCATAATATTGTAAGTTCATTGACATATTCGACACTTTTACAACATTTGGCAACACTGCTCTCATTTCCCATTAGACCAATACTGCATTCTAACATTTGAACGGACTATAGTTAACTCAGTGGCGAATTAAGTTGCTTGGGGGCCCTGGGCGGTAAAATTAAAATGGGCCCTCTATTATTTTAAACAGAATGGAAATATTTGTATATAGGCTTCGGGAGGCCCCCCGGCTTCGTGGGCCCCGGGCGGCCGCCCAGTCCGCCCATCACTTAATTCGCCTCTGAGTTAGCTTGCTAGCAACGAAGATAGCTACTATCCTAATGTAAACGCTTGAGACTGAAAACAATCCCTGGTACTAGCGGTAGTAGCTGCGATAGGATAGGCCCTCCTGTCATATCATCAGGGGATGACATGATAGGAAGGTCTGTGACCAGGATAAAACTAAACACAGTTCGCTACATATGCGGTTAAGTTTGCGAAAATCTATTGATATGAAAAAAACAAATTGCGAAATCCAGGAAAAATAGAATTACCCCTAAGTGTTAGGGAAAATTCGGAAAAAATGTGGTCAGCCATCTTCAGCGGACCCTAAACCCCAACGTTGCTCCCCCTAAAAAATCGAGGAAATAAAAGTCACCTCTCCCAGAAATTTCCAAACAACCCCAAAGTGATAGAGAATCGGGAAACAACTAGTCTGCGATTTTAGGTAGCCTTCCTTCTATCCCTGAACAGATTTTGCTCATTGTATCCCGTAAAAAATTGCGAAAACTTAAGACCACCACTATGCGGTAGAGAAAATCCTAAAAAAATTTTAGCCACCTTTGGGTCGTCCCGTTCCCCTCAGATTAAAAGTTCTTTACTTCATTTCTTATTGTGCCCGGGGAAAAAATACGAAAAAAGAAAAACGTGAAAAGTCCACTTGCCCAACGTCGAGGGGAAATAAAAATTTACCTAAGTACGGAAGAAAGCGGTTCCACTACCTACACTGTTCAGTTTATGAAAATCTGTGGCGTAGCGTGGATTTCAACCACCTGGGGAGGAGACCAATTTCACCGCCCCCTTATTTTGGTATTTAAATCCAAAAGCAGGACCAGGGCGAGGGTCTTTGGCACCCTTATGCAAAATTGAATGGAGCGCCCTCAGACAAAAGGCTCCGCCGCCGCCAGCACCGCTCTCCTACGGTACGCCACTGCCGTTATTCCGTCGGCCCGTCGTCAGATTTTTTCGAAATTTCGCCAACGCCAGTAGGAAGGTTCGACACGTAAGTGACGAAAATTTCTTTTTTCTGCGACGGCCGCGTGCCTAGATACGATTTTCTAACAATAATACAAAATAATGTCTCTTGAATATCAATTGCCGCTTGATTAGGTATAGAGGAACGCAGGGAAGCGTTGAGCCTGCGGGGTGCAGGGGCACTCGCTCCCAACACAACAGCACTGCACAACAGTTGAACCCTCCTAACCCCGCGGCGGTGCCTTTGTTAGGAAGAATCGCCAAAACAAAACCATAAAGATACACATCAAGGAATTTTAATGAAAACAATAAAATAAAAATTATTGCAAAATTATTACAACTATTCTTTGAACTAGAATATAAAATTAGAAAAGCAATTCGTTTTATAAAATTAATATGATTGAAAATTTTATAATTTAAAGTGATTCACAAAAAAATACATTACTGGCGCCCGGCGAGGTTGTTTCTTCTATTTTACGCAATGCATTTATCGGTTTATTCAGACCCATGGATTGAAGCAACAATACTTTATTTTATTTTTTTTTATTATTTTTGTGCTTTGCTGCTTCCGCAATTAGTCAGGACAATTTTTATTTTTGACATAATTCTATACCTGCACGGGATTTGAACCCGAGACCTTAGCAACGCAGAGCACATGTGTTACCACTACGCTACGCCGGTCGGCAACAATACGTTGAATCTAAGAATGTTGTCAGCTCTTGCTTTTGTCCCGATAAACAGTGTATAGTTTGTTTCACAATAAGATGAAGTGACTATCTACTTATGGTCCTAAACAGAGTGGGTGGTAATTACAAATAACTCTAATCCCTTGTTTGTACCCATAAACTAGCCAGAGATGTACCAGGTATAAATTACATTACACCATGTAATGACACAATTGTAACAAGAAATAAACATAAGATATCATCAAAATAAACTTTATTTTTATTATAAATACGATTAATTTATAGAACTTATAATTAAATTTAAAATATTACAATTAGTATTGAAAACATTACAATAAAATAAATTTTAAATTAAATAATGTTTAAGATAAAAAAAAATCTTATAAGTCCAAATCATTCTCTAAATTAATGATTATAGTACGTTCTATTTGAATATAACTGTCCTCAGTTTTAATAACATGATTTACACAATTTTTCCAACTATCTACAGGGATATTTTCCACTTATTTTTTTATAAGTTTTATCACAGTGCCGTTTAAAGTGGGAGAAACATTATTCCGTTTTATTCTCGCCTTTAACTGACTCCACATTTGATCAATAGGATTGAATATACAATAATACGGAGGTAGTCGTAAAACTGTGTGTCCTTTGCATTGAGCAATATTATCGCAAACATATACTTTAGAAAAACTATAACTTTTTAATAATTTAATTAAATAACTTTCTTCAAAGTAAATATCATTTTTATATAAAAAGTCTTGGATTTCCTTCTTACTGTTTGCACTATTCGGTACCTTATTTAGTTGCCGACTATGGTAACTTGCATTGTCCATAACAATAACACTGTTAGCCGGTATATTCGGGAGTAATTTATTTTCGAACCAGTTTTCGAACATTTCGGCCGTGGTATCGTCATGGTAGTCGAGTCTAGAATCTTTGATATTTTTCGCAGAAAGCAAGAGTGCATTCGGTATCCATCCAGTTTCAGAACCTGCATGAAGTATCGTAATACGTTTACCTTTATTAGACGGTGCTCTTGTTTGACATTTATTTGACGTATCCACCCAACCTTTTGAGTTTGTTTCATGTGTGTCGTACCAAGTTTCATCTAAATAAATTATTGACCTTTTATCTTCTCTGTATTTTTTAATGTTTTTTAATTAATTTTGTCTCAAAAGTTTTAATCGCTCTGACTCCATAAGGAACTGTTTTTTATTTAAAGTTTTAAATTGAAACCCTTTTAAGGGCACGCCATAAGGTCACCTTTGAACAATTAATTACTGGTCTTGGATTAATCTTTTGAGCAATATGTCCAATGTTGGCACATTTTGTTCGGTGTACATTTGGTAAATTTTTTGCCGTATTACATCTTTCTGGAAAACATCCAAACATTTTGATATGCCTGAATCCTTTCGTTTTCTTCTCCTATCAATGGATTTATTTACAATATTCCATACTGTTGTCATCGCTACTTTCGTTGCCTTGCTTGTCTCTTCTAATGCCGCTTGTTTGTTTTTGCGGTTCCTTAAATATAAATACACATTGGCCACAATTTCTTTAGCTTCTACAGGTAAATATATACTAGTTTTTTCCCGATTTTTTTTTATTGTATCTTGCACTATATCATCATCTTCTATCATGGTCACATAGTCATCTGCTTCATTTGCTTGCACAGAAGTTAATTGTTCGTTCCAAGGACGCCACATTTTTCTAACACGTACTGAACTATTTAACACAAATCACAAGTTATCTGATAGAAAATTCAAAGCGAAGTGAAAAGATATTTAAAACATCTGAAATTTATACCTGATACATCACTGACTAGTTTATGGGTGCAAACAAGGGATTAGTGTTATTTGTAATTACCACCCACTGTGTTTAGGACCATAAGTAGATAGTCACTTCAACATATCGTGAAACAAACTATACTAGATGATTTTGAATTATTGTGCGAAAGTGAGATTTTCCCTCAGGGAGAACGAGATCAAGAAGTCATCAACTACTTCGAAAATACGTGGATTGGACGTCCACAAAGAAGAACGGAGTTACGACGGCTACCACAATTTCCACATGAAATACGGAATCTCTATCAAACCGTATTGAATGGCACAGAGGTTTTGAAGAGCAAATATCAAGCTCATCATCCAAATATATGGAAATTTAAAAATTGTATTAAAAAAGAACAAAGTATAAATAAAGTGCGATTTGAACAATATATAAGAGGGCAAGAACTACAGAAGTCAAAGGAAAATATAGATACTGTGCGGCTGTGCGGCACTATTAAGAAAACTTGTCAACGAGTATGATCCAGATAATGTCCTTAATTTTGTTGGAAGAATTGCTCATAATATTTCTTATTAAATTATTTCATTTTATTTTTGTTGTAAATATTAAATTCTCATGTATCATACAGGTGTTATTTAAAAACTTGACTATTGTTTGCAATAAATTATGTTATTAAATCTTCTGGTATTTCTTTTCGACCTTGGAGTAAGTTAAATTATGTAGTCAATTCTTGGGATATTAGGTCAATAAAACACTTAGATATTCATATATTTGAATATACCGGTTTCGACAATTTTATTGTCTTCTTCAGTATCTCTGAGGAAAATTGAGAAGAAAAAATATTTAATATCACAATAATGTTCACAAACATTAGTATAAAAATTAACAAATAAATAAACATGTGTATCAAAAAAAAAAAAAACTTACTCAAATTACTAATGTAAATAATAGTTTGTAAATGTATTTAAAATAAATAAAACTCATTGTAAAAGACATGTAGTATCACAGATAAAAATAATAATAAAGTTATTTTATCTGTTTATATATATAGCAGTTATTATTTAGATTATACATTTAGGTGAAATATGGTCGTTATTTCTTCTACAGCCACATGGCTTAACCTCCATGCAAATGTTAATCCTTGTTTACTTCACAATCAAAATTGTCGTTTTCCTGAGCATCAATTCTAGTACTTCTAACCAGCCACCAACAAAACGCACCTATTGTGATTATACCAATTCTGACATTTCGAGATTTCGATGGATGTTCACGAATTCAGGTATGTACATAACGTTTTGACTATTTATAGCATGATGTCTGTCTGTCAGTACGTGATCACGTGTAGAACGAATTTAGCTAAACAGATTGTTATGAAATTTCTTATTTAAGATTTTGACATCAATACCCCTGTTTGATAAACTTATGGTAAAAATTGGTCAATCGGAAGTTTTTGATTTAATGAAATATTTTATTTATTAAATTTACCATATGGATGAACGCTCGGCATGTGGGAACGCCGAAAGAAATTCTTAAATTCATTACAAAATTTTAAAACAATTAAAAAGTATCTTATTTGAATACGTATTCTGTGGTCACAGTCAGTGGCGCACCCAGGGGGGGTGCCCGGCTCCCCCCTAAGAAGGAAGGAAATAAAAATAAAAACACACAAACACATTAGAAAATTTTAAAAATAAAGATGAGGACCTTTTTTTTTAGGTCGCCACTTGTATTTTAGAAGTGATCTTTTTTAGATCATCACTTGAAATTTGGAAGTGGGGACCTTATTCATAATTTAAATAATTTTGTCTTCCAGGCCCCTCACAACAAAAATTCCTGGGTGTGCCACTGGTCGCAGTAGGTTCTGTGACGGCCACAGCTAATCTTTTATTATAAATGTTACTAGTTTTTCTGTTGACATTTTGAATTTAGTCATGAATGTTGTCTCCAACATGCAACATGAAATAATCTAGGCAAGCTCGTGACAACTTTAGAAAATGAAAACCCTCGTTTAGTTCCACCTAAAGAAACAGACTAAAGACACATTCGCAGAAACACTATTAAAAGAAAGTAAGGATATTAGATGATCAGTGGCAGTCTACCAAAAGTTACCGGCCCTGGAAAAATGGAATAAATCTACCCCATTGGTTTAAGGGCCAGCCTCATTGATTCAAGGACCAGCTGCGTTAGTACCGACACATCGGGAAATTTCCCGGTGTCCCGAAGGGCGAGTCCGCCACTGTAAATGATAATAAATTTATCATGAAGAACGATATGCGGAAATAAATTTGTAAACTCCAACGACACAGCAGGCAAATAGTTCCTATTTACTTACTAGAATACTTGGAACCAAGAGACCAATAAAATACAGTATGATTGTACGCAAGGGTCGAAATATATTGGATCAAACTTGAGTGGTGTTCCGGTTCATGAAATTTTAGAAAATATCGGTCCGGTTGGAGAAATTATTGATAATGTTGTTCAGCTATCTGTTATAAACGGCATTACACGTGTGATTGTTCAGATGTAATATGCTGTTGTCTCTAAAGATTAAAGATCAGACGCATACACACAGGGGGGTCATCGGGTCCGGTGTGAACAAGTGTACGGGGTTAATACAGCCACCTAGTCAACTATTCAAAAGAAGTTCCTGCCTTCTCGCTGTATTTTTGAGAACTATTTAGACACATAAATATAATTAAAAACAAAATTTTCAAAAAATTATTAACAATTTTTATTTTTTTATTACTTTTTCACATTACTTCAGAGTGATTGCAATATTTGGTCCAGATCGGTAAAAGGGTTAAAGTGTCTAGGGTTTCTTGGTTACACCAACGATACCCTAGATACTTCTATGCGCCTTTATTCCCTCAGGGCCTTAAAAAGTAACTGTGCAAAATTTGATCCAGACCTGTCAATGGGCCTAGTACTGTCTATGGTTTCTTGGCTATGCAACGATACCCTAGATCAGGGGTCCCCAAACTTTTTTGACCGTCGACCCCCTTAAGAGTTTCTCGACTTCTTATCGATCCCCTCTATTTTACAATTACGTTATTATCATAGAACAAGAAAAAATACGCTTATGTGATTTCTTATATTGTTTATTGTACAGTGTTTTATTTATATTAGGTACATTTATCTAATATAATTATATCTAATCAGATGCAATACAATAATATTATTAAATAAAATTTACTGTCAATGTCAATGTGACGGGTGTGGTTGGTGATTCTTTGCAAGATTAGCAATGTCGGGTTCAAAATGATTTAATTTCAGCCTTAAACCGCCACGGAATTCTACATCTAACTGGTTTCTCTGTTTTGCCAAGATGGAACTAACATGGCTAAAACCAGACTCAACCATATACGAGTTTGGAAATGCTAGCAAAAAGTGAACTACCATTTCCGAAAGTTTTGTATATTTCTGTATAACATTTACATTTGTCCAAAACTAACTTAAAATAACATTTTTAAAAAGCGTTCTAGCTTCAAGATCAACCGACTGGGTAGTCTTTAACTTTTTTCCATCGACCCCCAATTGATCCAGATCCAGAACAAAATTTGATCCAGATCGGTCCAAGGGCCTAGTAGTGTCTAGGGTTTGTTGACTATACCAACGATACTATAGATAGTTCTATGCGCCTTTATTCCCTCAGGGTCTTAAAGAGTAAATGTGTAAATTTGATCCAGCTCGATCAAAGGGCCTATACTAGCGTCGGCAAATCAAAGCAGTTACGTCACAATACGTAACAAACGATTGTATTGTTTGGAACAATGCAATTGTTTGTTACGTCGTGTGACGTAACTGCAATGATTCGTCGACGCTAGTATCGTAGTGTCTAGGGTTTCTTGGCTATACAACGATACCCTTGGTACTTCTATGCGCCTTTATTCCCTCAAAGTTTTAACTGTGCAAAATTTGATCCAGATTGGTCAAAGGGTCATGTTTTTTAAGTGTCGTTGCGTTTCGAGCTCCTAAATGTAGATAGAAAAATAATATACTAACTATAATATGAGGGTTGCCTTTTATATTTCGGGATTTGAGATCAAAAACAATTATTTATCAACGAAAGTGGCTTTTTGTTTTTCAAAATATTCTCCATGAAGATCAATGCACTTTTGCTCGTCTTTGAACCAATTTTCGAAGCACTTTTTTCACTCCGATTGAGGCATTTTCCGCTCCGATTGTCAAATTATGTGGGATCCAACGTGAACAAATCTTTTTGAGGGCCAAATGTTCATGCAATAGTGAATGTATGGTGGTCCCAGTAATGCCCAAGGATACCTCAATCTCACGATAAATCATATGACGATCTTGCAGTAACAGTTCAGGCACAGCATCAATGTTTTCCGGAACAACAACCGATTTTGGACGACCTTCACGAAATTCGTCCTTAATAAAACTCATATATAAGTACAAGGAAGGCTTAACAATAGGCTTCGAAAATACAGATGTTAACGACCTACAAAAGACAATTTTAAAGATGTATATCCTGTAAAGATCATAATGTATTACAATTTAGGAATATTTGATCATCTACGAGGGTTGCCTCTAAACTTCGGGAAACTTTTTAAAATTTCGGGATTGCGCTAAACTGTGGTGCCATCTGGTAACTGACGCTTCTATCGTAAAGTTTGATATTTTTGACGGTATACGTACTCAGAACGTTTTGACGTACGAGCGCTATTTGTATTGTTTACAGTAACTTGAAAAAAATCATCGCGGCTAAAAATGGAATTAAATCGTGAACATTTCGAGCGATTATTTTTTACAACCTTAGACGTGGATTAACGCAACAACGAAGTGCATCGATGAACTTAATTCGACTTTTGGCGATGAAGCACCATCAAGGACTATTGTTTATCGATTGAAGTCGGCAAACCGACTTCAATCGTGGCTGTAGTTCGCTTAAACAAAAATACGCGAACTACTGACATAAAACTTAAGAAATAACTTATAAGGTAATAAGAAATTATTTTTTATTTGAATTATTATCTTCGAAATACTGCCCTTCTGGGGCTACACATCTCTGCCAGTGTCTTTTCCTTTTCGAAACACCTGTTGTAGGCACTTTTTGAATTCAGCTATAGTTTTTTTTTTTAATCTATTCATTTCCTTGTCCTCATTCAACGAAGTCACAGTAGCGGACAGGCAAATTAAACCAGCCTGGAAAAACTTTTATAGGCTGGCTTCATTTAGGCAAAATAGTTCTAAACTATAAACTAAAAACAATCATAAAAAAAATATTCTAAATTTACAAAATAACAAGAATAAGTCAATCAATACGACCCAATTGAAATAACAGAAATTATATAAAAAGAAATAAATAAATAAACTTTGAAACAGTAGAGTTGACAAATTTTCGACAAGAAATATTGACAATAAAAAACTTAAAAATAAAAAGTACCCAGAAATAGTGATATTACAAATACTCACTGAAAATACTTACTAAAAATCGCAATAGTATATATTATAAAAATAGTTAAAGCAATATTACTAAGGCCCATAGACTGTATTTGTGTTATATTGCTTTCCTGAATTCTATTTATATAAAATGACTCTTATTTCGCTTAGAATTTTATATTCTGAGAACGATCCCAAATGTTTTTTGAAATTTAAATGTGCAAAAAATCTGAACGTCTTTGGTAATAATCACGAGGTAGGCGACAGAAATGAGTTTCATAAATCATGCGTAATTGGAAAACCGAAATAAAAAACCTGAAGCAATAAAATTGCATAATGAAATAGCAGTCTTAGCCGCAGTCGTCATCATTTAGCAACACTGTTGGCAACCTGATTTTAGAGAAAATACTTCTTTGGAATCAATAGCCGCACATCAGAATTGATAAAATGGGTAACATCTAAACTAGAATGCTGATAAACATCATTTTCTTCCAAAATCTTGAAATAAAAAAATAAGCATATAAGGGGCAGAGAAGGTAAGTTTTCTCTTTTTAGATCGCTGGCCATAGATATGAAACCCACGTGGTCAGTGTGACGTTTCGAACGGTCCTATTATCCTTGTATAAACAGATACACATTTTAATTCTTAAATACATTAGGCTGAGTCGACCCCAGAGCCGATTCAGGAGCAATTCAGGATTCAAGAGATGAAAATCCGAAGAAGGCCCACCTCCTTCGGATTCTAATCGGCATCCTTGAGCTCCGTAGACAACCGTCTTATCACGGAGCCACGACATACTGACATGTCATATTATTCTCTGTTCAAAATACTTTATTATAATATGAATATTTGGCAGGCTAAGGGAAGCAATTCTATAAACTTGAAATATCTTACTCATTAGTTACTGAACAGAAACCATGTACAGTCGATTCCGCTTAATCAGGACACCGGTTAATCGGGACAGTCGCTTATTAGGGACAAATCCTAAAGAACGGAAACAAAACCGAGGATATATCGTAAATTTACTTCGCGTTTTCGGGACAATATTCCGTTTAATCGGGACAGTAATCGAGTGAATTCCCGTGGCGCCGGGAATTCATGTTGGAGTGGGGATTCTCTTTGACATCATTATGTATAAGCGTGGTTTTTGTGGTCGAGTTAAGGTAAATTTAGTGTAGTGACTTACTGACATAACTCTTACCGGGATGCCAAGAAAGGATTTAACACATTTGAAAGCATTGGATTTAGTACGTATATAATTTTTTAATATATATGTATACCTACGTATAGTTTTGTGACTTGTTTTATTTTTCTGCAATTTATCAAATAAAATACTTATAAAAAAAAACACTAATCCTTTAATTTTTGTGAAACTTCTGATAATTGGACCAGCCGCTTAATCGGGACAAAATGTACTAGTCCCGATGTGTTCCGCTTAAGCGGAATCGACTGTATATAAGTAAGGTGCACTGCGTGGATGTCAGCCGCCCTGTGTACTTTCATAAGACCGCTCTCTATTAGAATCGGATTCAAATGCCGCCCGTGGACAAACTTTCATAACACCGCCCTCTACCAGTAGGATTCCACTAGAATCGACCCCAACAATCGCATGCGGCGGCTCTGTACATAAGCTTTTAGCAATAAGCAAACATTTTCTATTTAAATGCAAATCGAATTAGTATTATCTGTCTCATTTTGTAATACGTAACTAACAGGGAAAGTTAATTTTTAAGGTTTTGTAGGTATGACCAAAAAACCCTTATACCGTCATTTTGTCGTCTGTCTGTCTGTTCGGTAAAAATTGTAGCCAAACGGCTAAACCTAGAGAGTTGAAATTTGCCATGCTTATACAACTCGTTGACCCGCACATAGGAAAAATACCAAAACATCTAAAAAACATATCCCCCTAAAAATATAAACAAATATGTGCTCATCGAAAAAAAAATATTTTTTATAAATTCTGAGTAGGGTATCAAATGAAAGCCCTTAGTACGTGGATTAACTATCAAAATTTTATTTTTGCAAAATAAATTATTATGAGGCGATTTTTGCCAAAATTGTGCAAAAAAATTTTTGTCCCATACCCTGTAGCCCAGATGGTTTAAACTAAAAATCTGAAAAATTTCTAAGTAATGTAGATTTGTATGAACCGGAATAGTACAACAGGAATTTTTGATCAGATTATGTTTTCGGAAAATAACGCATTTTTTGTTTTTTGCGTGACCATGTAAAATATATAATGATATTATGTAGCACAGTAAACAGAGCGCTTCGATGGTGTAATGGTTAGTATACTGGCGTTCTAATTTGCAAACTCGAGTTCTAATCGGCCTCGAGGCAATGTCAATTTTTCAGTTTTTTTTTGCATATTTATTTTTTCAAAATTCTAGTTATATTTGGGCAAATATTGCATTTAATTTTTAAAAGCGTAAATTTAATAACCAGTGGAAATTGTTGAAATTGATTACTATTGGACTTACAACCAAGTAACTTAAAATATAACGTAACTATAAATATATAATACCATGGATAGAAGTAAAAAAAAAATGAAATATATAAAATATGTTATGTCATGTGTTATAATGTCTGTATCATATTAGTGCCTAAATATATTACTGCTATACTGCTATTTATATTCCTATAAATACACGAAAACAGAAGGGCGGAGCTTATGACTAAAACAACCAATGGAAGCCATAGGCGCAATTTTCAAAATATTATTAAACCTTGCTATATAAAAAAAAATAATACTGCACATATTTAGAAACCTACATAATGGTATTAGGCATTCGAATTAAAATTAACAAAAAAAATATTTTAACATAAAATTTGTTTTGGCATCCCAAATAATCATTATTCACTTACTAAATACCTGCGAAACCATGAAATGTGTGAAAATTCACACTTCACATAAATTTTTTTATGTTGTATATTTACAATTGATAAGTAACATTACCGGTGGCAGCGCTGTGCTCCAAGGCAATATGGCTGTTGTGTCTAGTACTCAGCTGTCAATATGCTGATAGCGAACAGGTTAATTTAAGCACAGTACATTTTTATTTTATGAAAATGCGAGTAAATATTAGCGAATTTTTTTAATTTTTAATCGCTACACATGTATCGAGGCGTATAACAGAAGGTTGGCATCAAATTACAGTATTTAAAGTTTAATTTCAGTAGATTTATTGAAGTGTAATTTGTAGTTGAGCAGGTGTTGAATACCGGGCACGTAATTTTATGTGGTACATCTGAGTGTTGCTCATCTGAATTTACAATATATGGAGTCTGTTTGCAAACAAGTGCATTATGTTCATTGCCCTCATGAAATAAAATTAGTTTAAGTTGGACAGGAGCAGTTAAAAGTTATATATGCTACTTGCAGGTGCAAGCATATTAGTGCAGTTTTGTTTTACTGCGACAAATGTAATGAACAAATTTACTATGCAAATTTGTTCATTACATTTGCATAGTATCAGTTACTTTTTAACTCAAAATATATTCCCATGCCTTCCTCCTGTCCATAACCAAATATTTTCCCAATCTGGACTTAATATTAACTTACCCTCCATTTTTCTTAAGAATAGAAAAAAACTAAGATGCCTATCTTTGTCCTGTCTTGAATGACAGCCAAAAACACTACAATTTGTTCTACTTTTATAGTTTTTCACAACTTCTATCGACATTCTAACAAAAATTTAACACTACAGTGAACCCTCGATCCAACGGACCCCGATTTAACGGACAAAATTTTCAGATCTCAAAAATTATTTTTTTTCTTAACTCAGTTACTTTCAACAAATTATGCATGTATATATTAGAACCAGTGGCGCAGTCAAGAGGGGGCCGACGGGCCTGGGCCCCTCCCAGGACCAGCAGATTACACGGCGCTGCTCGGTAAGTTGAAGATAAAATTTGTTAACCACAACCAGTGGTGCAGCCAGGGGGGGGGGCTCCCAGGACCAGCAGATTACACGGCGCTGCTCAGAGACTTGAAGATAAAATTTGTTAACCACAACAGTAGTTCATTTTTAAATTACTTCATTATTAACAATACTGGCATTTTTATTTTTTTCGTATAAATAAAAATTTTTTTAAGATTGCCTACTCTTGATAAAGTGACATAATTATTAGGTGCTTTCCTTTTACAAGTAAAAATGCTTAGCTAAGCACACAAGTTCGACAAATACCTTAGGAAGAGTAAGGGGGAGGAAAAAATCTTTTGTAGTCCTCGGAAAGGGATCGCTCTTACGACTTAGCTTAGTTTAGATTACTTAAGTAAAGTGGTAAAAGGAAAGCGCCTATTGTTCAAGTGAAAATACAACACTTTCCAAATATGCTCCAACGAATTATATTAAGGGGAGCGTTGATCCTTTTTACTCCTGACACATCGACTAAAACATTCGCCCAGTCAAATGATAAAACTGTTTTAAACAACTAATTACTCGATTCAGATAAGATAAAGTGGAAATCTGACTTCGGTACAACCTTCAGAATGTAATTTTAAAATGACACCTCAAACGTGAAATAGAGTAGAAGTAGTAGAAATATAATAAAGAGAGTAGTTTTGGAGAAAATCGCGCTCTTAAAATCGGTATTTGGTTTTATTTTGTAGATAAATGTGAATATCAATATCTTCTTAGGTATTTTTGAAATTATGATATTTTACACACAAAAAGGACTGATATAAGTTGTATTGAACAACAGTGGCGTGTTCAGAGGGGGGGGGGGGTACAAGCCCCCTCGGAAGGTCCAATGAAATGAAAATTTAACAAATTTATCATAATCATACAGCAAAATAACTTATGTATTTTACAATAATAATAAGTTATATTTTATTATGATTAGTGTTGAAATTAACAGAAAATGCATATTTACATGTTATTTTTAGGTTTTCGTAGGTATAATCAAGAAATCCTTATTCCGTCACATGAGTCTGTTCGTTCGGTACAAATTGTGGCTAAGCGGCTGATTTAGAGAACTGAACATAAGTAAGAGAAATATTGTGACTTCAAAAATATATCCCGCGAAAAATATAAATAAATATATATTTATCTAAGAAAAAATTAAGTGAAAGTTTTTGATACATGGATTAACAATTACATTTTTTTATCAACAAATAATGGAATTATTATTTGATATAAACATCAATATCCAACAGCAGCGGTGTCGAACTGATTTGGGTCGCAGTCTATTTTACATAAAAAATTATAAGCAGTGACGGAACTTTAAATATCTCGAAGGGTTTCTTAACATTTTTTTTATAAACAGAAAAGGGGAAGAGAGTATATTTTACATTTTTAAATATATTTAACCTCTAAATAAGTTCAAGTGATTTTGATTACCGCTTCAGGGCCACAAAAATTGAGGTTGAGGGTTGTATGAGGCCCACGTGCCCTCGATATTTTATTCGGCCCTCCCCAAGACAAATTATTTGATTAGAACAAAGGGTGAGCGCGTTCACACCTACGGTAATGTCTGAATATTGTACAGATAAATTCTTATGTTATACTTTGTTCATAAATAAATATTACTTTGTTATTGTTCTAACTCATTATATAGCAAAAATATCGTGAAATTCGCTATAAAAAAATATATGATTTGTGATTAAATTTATGTACTTTTAATTTAATACATATAGACACATTTTCGGATATTCGGATTTAACGGACAATCGCATTTAACGGACGCCCCTTCCCCCGAGTAGTCCGTTAGATCGAGGGTTCACTGTAGAACATATGTAATAAGTACCACAAATTATAAAACAAGGAAGATAGCGGACTCCCACGTTACGGCTTTGGACAGCGATAGTTGCGACATTCGTGGTTGTAATATGAACTAGGGTTAGATAGTATGCAACCCGCAGTGCACACAAATATATTTTTATATTTTAAATTGCTATGAATCGCGCGATCATTAATTTTCTACCAAAATTGAAAAATAAAATGTAATTTTGGTAGAAAATTAAAGATTGCCTTGAACCGAAAATTATGATTAATTTATTTACAACTCTCCTAATTAATTTCCTAAAATTAAAATTAATTATAATTGTTAAAAGTTAATACTTCAGTAAGCATTAAGTTTTATTATTTTATTTGCAAGCAAGCATATGAAATAAATAAACAAGTATTTATTTTTGACTTTTATATTTACTTTTATTGTACATATTAAATTTAGTCTGTGCCATTTTTTTTATTACACTATTTATATTTTTTTTGCATTTACCATTTAAAATATTATTAATTACACTACACCATTTGAAAATAAAAAATGTGCTGCTAATATTTAAAATTTCTTATAAAATTCATCACTGTCAAAATCACAATTTACTGTCATCACTATCGTTACAACATCAAAAACAATTGCCGCAAATTGCCGATAATGAAGTGTTCTCAAAATGTTGGTTTAAAAAAACGCTTTTAGCGCTGTCGGTGGATGGAATATAACTTAAAACCGTTCCAAGGCCGTGTATATGAGTTTCATACCCCTGATAAGTACTAGAGCGCCTAGTACAATCTTTGACCACCAGACTGCTTATTCGAGCGTGTCAGTTCTCAATACATTTATTGGTGACTCAACTTAACCCGTATCCCTCTAGCGGCAAAAAAGCGAACACTTCGAAAAAGGTTACTGTCATTGTTTACGTATAGTTCACCATGTGTTTTATTGTTTCTGTTCATTCTCACTCCATATTTACAGCGAATAAAGTGATAAATTTAAGAAAAAAAGATTAAATACTCCTTGTTGTGTGTATGGTAGTCAATCACAGGAAGAACATCTTCGAATATTAGATTGAAAGATTATCAGTGATTCTAAAATTTTGTTTCTATTGAAGGGAATTTATTCTGTTCAGATGATTTTAAACAAGTTTTTAACGTTGAATTTTTCATTTTCCCTGTCTCACATGTGCAAGAAAATCGTTTAATGTTGTGTAAATTATTGTTAATATAATTAAAACCCCTTGTTATTTCATGGGAGTGTTCCATAACTGTGTTAGTTTGCAAATATTTGACAGTTTTCTTGTGTAGAATAAATTACAAGTTCTCTTTCTATAAAATTTCTTGAGAAATGTGTAGATATTAAGTATTCAAATAAATGTTTTAAGTTAAAAGTATAACATTTTATTTTCTCTGTGAGTATAAGCCGGCACCAACATATAACCTCTGAAAATATTCATTTACAAGCAGCAAATTTTATCATAAAATGGATTCACATATATTTATACACTTTTTTAATACTCGGTTATAATTTAAATATACTGTATACAGCAAGAAAACGTAAATTAGACCAAAAATTGATTATAAACCAATACTGTTTACATACGTTGACAGATGACTATCTTTTTTCGTGTCAAAAGTTCACAAGGCGATAGTGGCGCCGTTTCGGTAATTATAGTCGCGAATAATATTATCATAGTTCATATGGATACGTCAAAGTACGTTTACACCACAAGTCACCAAAATTATCAAATCTATAACAGCACCTCAGAGGTAACTTGTATTGAGTCACAAATGATAAACAGCTCAGAAAAGACGATTTAAGATTGTTTACTTCCTTGCGTTGATCGACTTGATACAGTTTTAAAGCAACGTATATTGAAACTAGCTAGAGCTATAGGGATTTGCAGCTAAGCACCCTACCATCTGGTGAGCGTTTCATGAACTTGTGTACATCAGATAACATTTCGTTTTGTATGAGTATTTTAGATGTTTACAAGTAATGTCACTTCACAAAATCAGAAAATCCCAAACAATTATTTATTTTTTGTCGTTTTTTGATACACTTTTCGCTATTATTTACTAGTAAATGTCAAGTGGTATCTGATTTAGAATGGTTTCAAAAATTCCGCGTGGCGCTACGATCTTAAAATTTTTCCCCTATAGTTCCAAATTATTTTCCAATTGACGGACTATAAAGTATTAAGTCACTTGGCACTAAAATGTCATTTCTGATAAAAATTTGACTTGATACAGTTTACCTCTAAGGTGCTGATATAGTTATGTATTACAAAATGAAACCTCTTATATTACATCTGAAATAATTTTACTCAAAATAACCGTTTCAAAAATTAAATTAACTGTATTTTGTTCAGCAGCGATGTTCATTATCATGGGCGCCCGTAGAATTTTTCAGGGGGGAGGCAAAATATGATGGCATATTTTTGAAAATATTTAGTAATTTATTCAATAAATTACCATAAATACAGAAAACTATATAAATAGAAACTGAAGGCATCTGCGATCATTGGCTAACTGGAAACTGGCATTAATGACTTTTTCTATAAAATCTACTCTATTATTAGTAATTTTTTTCCTGTGCACACTTAACATACTTAAACAGGATAAACGATCATCTATCATAGTTCAAGTAATCGGAGCCGGTGCAAGGGTATGCGGCGCCCGCAGGCAAGATTGGTTTGAGCGCCCTCCTAGATCAAAAAAGGTCCTCAATTTCAAGTGAAACCTAAAAAAAAAAAACAAAAAAAAATAGGTCCTCACTTCGCAATTTCAAGTGAAGACCTAAAAAAAAGGCCTCACTTCTCAAATTACATTTCACATTACTTTTATTATGCGCCCTTTCGAATCTCACGTCAGCGCCCCCTTCGACGTGGCGCCCACATGCACTGCATGCGTAGCATGCCCGTTTGCGCCGGCTCTACAAGTAATAGTAATTGAAATAATAGTGTTTATAGGTCCTGGCCAGCCCAATACGACAGCATACTTTGTTTATGTAGTCTTTATGCTGTCTTAGGCCCGTTTCTGGCGTTACTATTGTTAGCTTCTGAGTTGCGAACGCCCTTATTGCAAACTTCAAACAAGTAAATGAATATGAATTAAAATTTGTTTATCATTCGATGCAAATACAAATAGATACATATAAAAATAAATAAATTTCAGAACAGAAGCTTCGTTTATATAGGACCCATAACATAAACGCATTGCATATGCATAAGGCGAATCGATGGTTTATTACTGTTCTGCTTATAGAATGAACATCTATTTGTAATAAACATACACTTTACGCTTATGCCATGCACTTATGCTATGAATCAGTGGCGCATCAGACCCCCCCCCCCTAAGAAGGAAGGAAATAAAAATAAAAACACAATAGAAAATTTTAAAAATAGAGATGAGGATCTTTTTTTTTAGGTTTTCACTTGTATTTTAGAAGCGAGGACCTTTTTTTTAGGTCATCACTTTGTATTTCCGAAGCGAGGACCTTTTTTTAGCTCATCACTTTGTATTTCCAAAGCGAGGACCTTTTTTTTTAGATCACCACTTCAAATTTAGAAGTTTGAAACTTATTCATAATTTAAATAATTTTGTCTTCCGCCCCTCCCCCAACAAAAATTTATGGGTGCGCCACTGCTATGAATCTATTATAAATGAGGCTCAATGGTTGTGGCGACGCTAGTTTATAAAATCTGGGGGGCCAGGAGATATTTGAGGGGATACCACTTTTTTTTAGATAAGAATATTAATATGATGGCTTTGAATTTTGAAAAGATTAATGCGGCCTTTTGACCTTTTTCCATCTTTAACAATTCGAAATATTCCCAAAATGAACCGGGCACGTAGTTTTATCTATACTTTTAAATTTTTCCAAGTATATCTAGGAGGCCAGAACAATTCTTACGTGGGATCGGGCAAGCAGAGGAACTGCTTTAAGGTTTAGAATAAAAAAAAAGTGGAATTCGCGGAGAGGTGCTCCTTACTGTGGGCGCCCATGGTCGTTGATCGAACAAGAACTACCTTTACATTTTTCATCTTGCCAATATCTGACCTTAAATAAAATACTTACCTTCATCGCTCACCTGTCTGCCCATCAAAGAGCTACTATTGAGCCTAATTATAAAATATTAATCTCAAACTTTCAATCTGTTTATAATTTACTTGTTTCTTCAATAGTTCAACATTACCGCTCAACACACTAATATATTGATTAAAATAAACTAATTCAAAGAAATGTATAGTATTTATTCAGTTGAATACAAAATAATACAAGCAAAATAAATTAAAAATATAATGTTTTATAATTTCAGTAAAATTTGCACAAAAAAATGTAACAAAACTTCTAATTGTTATAATACATGAACATATAACGTACTAAAAAATCAATAACAACGAATATTAATTACTGATATAATTTAGAAATAAATTTAATTAAATCACTGGCATATTTTCGCGAAACGTAAAACACATCGTCGCACATTAAAATACGGTCTTTCAACTAAAACATAAATGCTCATTACTTATGCAGAAAACACCAAATCAGTCTTTGTTTCATCTTTAACTTTAATCTAAGAGTTGATTACGTTATAGACTTGTTTTGAGGACAATTAGCAATTCACGGATCGTGAAAAAACTTTATCGACATGAGGTGCACAATATACTACTATAAAACTGTCACTATGTACTTTCTGCCTTTGTTCCTCCAATTATTCCTACTAAAAAGTTGAACCTAACTCAAAAACTAATGAAAATTTTGTCTTACTTTAAACAAAGATTATACCTAATCATTTATTCAGTACCAACTTAATTCGGCTTAAAATAAAGAAAAGAAGATCCGGAAAACGTAAGAGAAGTGTAGAGAGTGAGTGTAGGTAAAAAATGGAAGCAGGTTTTTGATGAACAGCCTGTATTTCAGTACACATGTTTACATGATCATTACAGGACACTGTTACAGAGTGGCACAGATCCAAGCATCTGTATTTCGTTTTTTCATTTTAAATCTGCTATTTGTTATGAGATAATTAGCAATAATGTTAAGTTAACAATACGTTCGGCAGACTGACGTTACATTAATTATTTCATATTGTTGCTCGAGTACAAATAATAGAGGGCAATATAAAAAATATTTAATTAAAAACCTGAAAAAGACTTACAAATATTTTTAAAAGTTTCACTCTCAAACAAACTGACTAACGTAAACCAAAACAAACATACATTTGTTATTATCGTTCGTAAGTTTAGATTGGACTAAGTTAAAATTAAATTAAAAAAACTGTTGCTTACTGAAATAAACTTCACTGGTTACAGCTCAATAAATAATGAATTCTATGTCTCGCGACATGCTAAGGCATTCTTAACTTGTGGTCTTTGGTTTACATCTGGAGAGGAACCCGTGTGTGTTCGTGTGTCGGTGTATTCGTGTGAGTGTCAGTGTGTTCTTATGTGTGTATCGAGTGTCGGTCGAGCGCTAGCTGGCGGGCCGCTCCCCCGAAAACGGAAAACAACATTCAGTGGTATCACAAACGATCATCCCTCTAACTTTTCTCCCATCAACAGCACACATAAATCAGTAGACTATCAATATCTTTAATTATTTACATGTACATATTAACAACAGGCCTCTGTATTGACATGTGGCGACTTTGTATAATTATAATAAAGAGTGGATATAAAACTTGTTTCGGCCGAAATAAGGCGCCCCCGTTCGTGCCCCAACGAAAAAGCCAAATGTAGGTATTAATGTATTGTATGTATGTATAATATATGTTATGTATAGGTATGCAATGCAGGTATCAACTACCACGTTAGGTATGTATAAATAGGTGTACTTTTGAGAAACGTGCAAAAGAGGCCACCCCGGCTTATCGGACACAACCGGCCCGATTTCGGCTCTGTAACATACAGCGATAGGAACACAAGCAAGAAAATACCGTTATTAATAATTTATAATCTTATTTGTATATAAAAAGTTATTATTCATTCTTTGAAATACGATCAGACGTTATCTACTTTCTCTCCTCCGCTCAGTGGAAGGAGAACAAACTCTTCACTGTTTCTCACATAACGAGATTACTATGTACATATACTGCGCACGACACGCGTCTCTCGCGTGCTTTACACTTCTCTGCATTTACATGGTAAACATTAAAATAAATAAACAAATTTACAACTTTCAGCCACATTCTCTATATAACATAAAAGAAATTTTCAATGATGTATCTAGCCGCTATTCGGGCACTACGTAGTCTGGGGGTGGTCGTCTGCGCTACTGGTAGAGGCGGTAGGGGGAGCGGCTGGCGGCGGTTGTTGTGGCGGTGGTGGTGCGTCGTTCGGACTGGACGTGCCCGGGTTAGCGCAATGCTGCGCGATGTCCGGCAGCTGTTGTTCGGGACCTTCTACCACAGCGCCCGCCGCCGTTCCTTGCTCCTCGCTGTGCTGATCACTGTCCTGTCCCGATACGTCTTCTTGCTCGGGCTCTTCCTCCGGACATAGTTCATACGCTCGGTCTAACGTTTTCCTGGCACTATTTGACCGCTCCAGAAAATATCCATTGGTGTTTTCGTTGCTCTGAGCTGGAGGAGACCATGTACTATAACTGTATTGCGTATTACTGGGATAGCGCCTTTCTAGTTCGTCCTGTAACCACTCGACCGCTGCTGTCCACTTTCGCCTTAAGTCCGCGTTAGTATGTAACATTGCTAACGCAGTTCGGCACTTGGAAAATAAAGTTACCATACATTTTATACACTGATAAGCTCTCTTCTGATAATGATTTCTACTACGCTGTATAGTATCCAATAGACCTTCTCGTTCTTCGGGAACTCCCTTAATCGCATTGTGAATCCTATGTGTCTGCCACGAGTCTTCCATTATTAACATGGCCAGCAAGAGATCCATGTGATGTCTTAACTCTTGACAAAACGCAAAAGCTATCTGCCAAAGTAACTCTGATAATACGACTCTGCTAAAATGCGGATTTTCCCAAGAGCAGAACTGTAATAATTTTACTGTCTCTTCAGTAACATTTGAATCCTCTATAATTTTCTTTATGTAACTTGTTCTTCCAAACAGAATCTCTGCTGCTTGCGTAGGTATCGGACATATGTAATCAGGAAAACTCTGATCTGCATACGGATTTGCAAGAGGTGGGCCACCATGTGAAGACTGACATTTGGAACTCACATCACAGCATCTGACTAACAGTGATACCAACTGGTGCAGTTTAGTTAACTCCGCATACTGATACTTGATGGCCGGCCCTGGGCCTTCGTCCAGAGCGACTAACATGAATGTAGCTGGTACGTTCATTCTCAGCAACTGAGCTCTCTCCTGTATTCCCTGACTAGCGTACATGTAAAACAGAGTACAATAATTGGGCAAATGTCTACCATATTCCGATACTTCTTTGTGAAGCAGAGATAGTACGGCATCCAGAAGATAATCACTAAGTGTTGCTCCTTGTTCGAGAGCTGTACACGTCTCAGGTACCTGGCATGGCCCATCAAGAAGAGTAAAATGTGCAAGACCCACAACTATTTTCATAAAGGCAGTACGTACTTCGTTACTCGGACAACTCAACAAATATTCACAAAACCTAGAATAAACAAAAATTAATTATTACAATTTTATTTTTCAAAAAAATGATGTAAAGTTTTAAATACCATGAGTTCAAAAAGTTATTACGTAAGGGTCGGCTATGGAAAATGAAATAATGTCTACTGCAAGCTTTAGAATTAATTAACTGTCATCACTGTTGTTTTATGTCATAAGGTTATATTGTTATATATAGCCAACCCTTATGTAGATACTTTTTGAACTCATGGTACCACACATTTCAGGATTTCGCAGGCGCCTAGTTAGTGACAATTTTTAGGTACATTTTTAACTCTAATAGAGAGAGAAAACTGATTTATATTATTTGTAATAGATATTCTATTGAGTGCAGAGACTATTGAACTATGTTAAAGTTGTTTAATCTCCAATCGCTTACCGAGAGGAGAACTATTTTTGATATGAACACTTCATACAAAATTATTAATAATAAATTATTTTAATTAAAAATTATTCACCTAATTAACTTTAACGTCCCTAGTGTCAATACAAGATCTAGTATTTTATTTAAACCACATAGATTTTATAGCAACTCTCATAAAAACTCTGTAGTTAATAGAATGATGTTAACTTTCAACAATACCTTCTCATCTATAGATATAGATATTCATTTTCTCAGTCAGACGCAATTTAAATCTATTATTATGAACCAAATAATTTTATATTATCTATGTATCTTATTTTCACTTATTTACTTATTTTCTTTCTTTCTTTCTTTTTTTTTTTTTTGTTTTTTCTCTAATATATAGAATTCTTCTGTACTATTCTATTGTTATTATAATTATTATTTTTATGTACATGTAATATTATTATATTTGTAATTATGTGTTAATCTATAATTGGCCCCATGGCTGTTGATTAACCTAATAAATAAGTAAATAAATAGTTAATTTAATTATTGAAAAGCTTTAATTTAAAGCATCACATAAAAAAGAAAAATATTGTATTCAAAAATTCATAAAATTTGGTATTTCATAAAAAAATATTTCTTTAAATTCTTTAAATGACAATCAACATAACATAACTTTCCATATGACATTAGTCTCTCATTAGTACACGGGCTCACGGATGGTACACCAGGTTTTGTCCTTCAACTTCATATTGTGGCTATTTAAATATTTTGTTACTAGAATAATCTGTCGTGCATTTTTCCCTGTCGTTCTTAAAATCCAATCTGCCGTTAATAAACCTTATTTTATCGGGCTGAAAAATTAAACTTAAGTAAAACTATCAACATACCTATGAGGATGACTGAACAGCATTTGATTAGCAAACCAGGAACGCACAGAGGGTGAGGCACGCAAATGTACCAAGAGGACCTCAAACCAATCAAGAGCCGGACCTCGAAGGCTCTTCTTGGTATGGAATCCTGTATGGAACAGGAATCGAGATGCCAACTGAGTGGACAACATTGACAGTTGCTCTGCATCCGGACTCTGAAAATAATAATAACAATCATGTTGATAAATCAATCAATACCTGATAATACAGAGTGATCAAGCTTACAAAAACCACGGAAAACAACGTATGAACTAAAACGAAGATGTGGGGTACAGCGTGAACTGAACGAATCAGACTGACGGGTACCGAGTGAGGCAAAACACTCTTGTTGAGATTGTCTATTCGACAGTTAGAAAAATATATCGAATTTCAGCCTGAATTTCGACTACTTTCTTTGTTTTAACTTTATTTATTATTAAATAGAGTAAAAGGAATTTATATTATCGCATAAACTACATTATTTACTGATTGTACAACTTTTTACTATGTCAAAATATGCTGCTATTTGTAATGAACTTTTCTGCACAACATGAAGCTGCAAAAAGTGTACATTTTATGATTTTGTAGATATTAACAAATACTCAAAAATACATTGTAATATTGGAAATATTATGTAATAGGAAATTACATGAAATTATGTGCCAGCTTGTTGAAGTTGTGTCATAAAGTACACGGCGCAAACTGTATACTATAACAGTCTGACCAATTAGCGTCTCATTTTCTATGAGTTGAAGTGATCGACAGCCATTAAGAGTCCAAACAATTGTTGTTTACATGTTAAGAGTTTGTATGTTTTCATTTTTTGAAATAAATTGGACATTTACATATATTTTAACTGTGAACTGTTTTTGTATTCAATATATTCTATCAAATATTGAGCTAAAAAATACTGTTTCATTCGACGATAATTAATACTTTAGGTTTTATTACTAGAACAAGATTTTAAACCCAACTGTGACAGGTTTTACAGAATGTCAATAATAACGAAACAAATTTTAAAGTCATAATATCAATAAATGCACTGATCATTAAATCTTAAGCGTTACAAATGGTAAACAATGGGTTTTAAAATATCGAAACTGTATTTTAATTCACAGCTAAAAATATCAATTTAACAAAGAACCAATCAGATTACTTCGTTAGCCCGAACTCACCCGAGGAACAACGAAATTGTGGTGCTAACTTAATATTTGTTATCAACTCATTGGGCGTGTAGAGAAAAACAGTGTACATTTAATAATAAATTCGTATAAGGTAATACAAATAGAATGTACGCCTATGTGTACATGTCCTTGGAA
This sequence comes from Liopterus haemorrhoidalis, assembly GCA_963971575.1. Classification (NCBI taxonomy): domain Eukaryota; kingdom Metazoa; phylum Arthropoda; class Insecta; order Coleoptera; family Dytiscidae; genus Liopterus; species Liopterus haemorrhoidalis. The sequence continues at coordinate 140,110,863 of OZ020611.1, forward strand.
ATAAGTTTGATAACTACATGTTTCTGTCAAGTATTGCATAACGTTCAAGAATTAATGATCGCACTGTATAAATATTGTAGCTTCATTTTTACGTTCAATTTCATATAAATTATAGAGAAAATGGTTAGTTGTGCAGTATATGACATGTATTTATGTCAGAGCATGATTATCATATGAAAAAAAATTCTAAAGGACCCAGAAAAAAGAAATAAAAAAAGTAAGAGAAAATAAAATTTGAAACTACAAACTACAGCAGTAAATCTGTAGCTATGCATTGTATCTAAGATGCGTTTATTTTATATTGTAACATATTGTAGTCATTAATAATCCTATCTATTTTTGTCCAAATACCTATACCCAAAAATTTACTATTTCTGCAAAGACAATCTTATTTTTCCATTTGAAATTATAGCTACCATGTTTATTTGGACTCCTAATGGCGGTAGTTTTGCTAACGCGAAGGAGATTCAACCAATTATTTCACAGGCTAATGATTTGATATCCCTTCATTTATTCGAATAATTCGTTCACTTTAAATGAATCGTTCGCGAACCACTAAACTCTAAACTAAATGTAATAAAATTAGTAACTAACCAGTTTTTCTATCACAGAATTGCGAGTTATTGGGGGTGCGTTACAAGTCACCAACTTTCTAATGAACGAAAAATATTCTACAGAAAACTGACTGCGATGATGAAGAAATTTGATGTTTTGTTTCCTGATACTATTTTCAATTGGTACTGGCATTTTGATCATTCCATGATGATGATTACTGGTATTAGAACCTGCAAAACAATAACAACTTATAAATCCGTGTCCTACAGAATATTATACAGGAAAACTTGAAAGGTAAAAGGTTCTAGAACACCAAGGATCTGCTGGCTCGCTAGCCTGGGGAAATAGTTCCGAGTTACAACCACAGAACTATTTAGGTTGGAAGCGAGCAAGGTATGGGATTGCGTGATGATATTCAACGTTTCGAAAGGATAAAGGAAAGGAGGAAAATAAAACAACAAGTTTAAAGCAAAATCAATATTGTTCCTGTCGTTATAGCACCGTGGGAGCTTGGCCTCCTTCAACATTGCCTTCCACTTTTACTTAATTTTTGCCAACTCTGCCATCCGCGTATTTTCAACTGTTTTATGTGTCTCGGGAAAAAATCGTACAAACTGAAAGATAGGAGGAGGTCTTTTTTATCCTCACACTTCGTTTCGGCGCGTTTTAAGTGATTGTAAGTCTACATCTATAAAAATTAACAATATCTGTAACGCAAAACAAGTGGACATATTTTCACGTAATTTGGTATGGTACAGAACAAAACTATTATTGGAACACTTTTTTTTTTAGCTTAATGACTTGTACCTTAACAATGTCACAACTTGTTAGAAGATAATGAAATATATTTTTTCCGTTGAACTAAATTCTAGTAATGTTAATGTTGAAATAATATGATATCTTTTTAGTTTTTTATATAATTATATGCAATTAAGTGTAAAAAAATGTTCTTAAATACATAATTTGTGCAATACATTGTATTTAATTGTAACAAAATTTTCAGGCCTGGATAGTGCTTTCTTTAGATTGAACCGAAATCCAATAAAACACCAATTCTATCTACAAAATACGGTCAACAATCCAATTTATTCATCTCTTTTTAAGGTTTGAAGTGGGCTATTTGCTAAACAAAATGATGAAAAAGCCTCACTTAATCAATAAAATTTACTATAATTTAAAATCTAGTTCCGCTTGGACCAAAGAAACAGGTTATAATATTTGGAGTTGTAGGGGTTTTTTGGATTTCCACCTAATAAATATAGTATTGTCAATTGAGTATAATCTTTATTCTAGTTACAGCTTACTAGTTTCGCTCAATTCGAGCATTATCAAAGCTGATAGTCGAAAAAAATTAATAAATAATAAATAAATGTTCTCAATAGAGTCAAAATACGCGGTAAAACCTTGTCAGAAAGTAGAGAACTCTATTGAGAATTTTTATTTATTTATTATTTATTAATTTTTTTCGACAACCAGCTTTGATAATGCTCAAATTGAACGAAACTAGAACGCTATCCAAATCTTATTTTTGTAGGTTTTTTTTCAGGATCCAATTCTTCAGGTCTTGACATATCACACGGTATTTGAATATTAGTTAAGACTTGGAAATTGTTTATTTACCCATGCGCACATCGTGAAATTATGACAGTTGACAGTTATATTTTGAAAGGTTATTTTAAAACAAAGACGCGTCAGCTGTCAGACCTGGGTAAAGAGACCGAGATATTGCATCCTGTTTCATTTGCCTGGTCTTCAAAACCTAGGTTTTTTCTTCATAATATCACACACACAAGACTTCGATTCGAATGCAAAGACTTTAATTTTCCAAGTTTAGACTTGAATAATAACTGTAGTGTGATAAGGCCTTTAGAGTGGTAATTCTGAAATGACACCTTTCAAAATATTTGACAAATAATTAACATTAATGACAACCTAACATTTGTAATTTTTGAATAAATTAAACCTTAATACAATGAAACCTAACCAAAAATTGAAAAATCAGGTTTACAAGTTCACATGGTTCCATAAAAGTCCATTAACAACACAACAATCGCCAAAGTCAACAGATCTAAAGGTCATTTATTACAAGAAACATACAGGGTATCATAAATTACGTCATCAATTCTGCGCAAGAAAACAGCTGAACACATTGACGTACATAGGAGTTTTAAACAATTGTTGTGCATACCAAACAAACAAAATTATGTATTTCAAATTAATTTTTACTCATTTTAGTGCACGGTACATTTTGAAACGTATAAATATAAATAATAATAACGGGAATAAACAAACAACATCGCACAATACGCATAATCAAAAACAAATCAAAGTGACGCCACTGAAATGTGTTAAAATAATTGTTGACAACGTAATGGACGAAATTTGGTTTCTGCGCAGGAGAAGCACTAACTTCCGGCCGTATTTTTCTTACATTGAACGAAGTCTAGTAACGTATTACAACATGAAATATATATTAAAATAGAATTAAATGATTAATGTTCCGTATTAGTCCACCACAACTAGGCATGTATGCTTAGAAAGAATTATATTATAACGTTAGAAACGAGAAGGCATGGTCGTAAGAGTGGGGAGCCAATAGTAATCATTCAGGTGCATGAATGATTAGTTGGTAGAGAAATACGCGTTTTTAACACGAGGAACGTCCGAATATAACTGATATTTTTGGAACTTTTTATGAAGTTAATGTTTTTCAAAATACGTATACTATAAATCTCATTGGAAACAGATAAAAATTCCTTATGAGTACATGTTTATATACGTCAAACAATTTTTTCAGTCTAAAATTTTTGCTTACTAAATCTAACCTAATTAGTTTTATCATTGATTGTTTGCATATAGTGAAGATATATAAATGTTTTATACAGTTTTAATACATTTACATAATTTAGCATCTATGAATGCGACGAAAAACGGAATGTTCTATTTCAGACATAAAATTGGTAGGTCGGAATATATTGATATTTTAAAGGATTCTCTCTCTCTTTTAATGTTTTATTGTTCAAAATATATATACTATAAATCTCATTTAAACCATTTAAATGTGACATAAAGTGTACAAATAATGAAATTTTATTATTCAAGTATTTCTTTAAAAACATTAATAGAAACTAAATGTTAACAAACACTTATTAAATAATTGCTTGGATTTCGGAACGGATAACTATTAAGTACTTATATAGATTTCAGTTTTGAATAAAAATATTGGAAATGATGAAGTGAATCGTAAATGTTATGTTTTGAAAGAAAGGGGCGGCGTTTCGCCAGGGCTAAATCTCATTCTAACTAGCATACACGGTTTCTCTAACGAGTTATTTCTGGTGGACTTATACGGAACATTAACAAATTATTTTACAATTGAAGAATTTTATTTTATTTTCGTATATTATATTTCATTGCTATTGACAAAATACCTCCCTAACATGGCCTACTCATCTGAGGAAACACCGTGAACGAATTAGGAGTATTATATAGTGAAATAAAGTAAAACCCTAAAGACTAGAAATCCGTAATTGGTAGTAATAAGCAAAAACATGAAACAGTCTGGAACGATTTGTTGAAGGAGACCAAGGCTCACCAATGTTTTTTGTGCCACAGATGACGATAAAAATAACTAAATATTATTAATACTTACCTAAACTTAATTCATCCAAAGATTTAATCAAAGACGACTCTTCAACATCCTCTCTGGTATAGAACAGCATGTAAGCATTCCACCATCTCTTCTGTTTTCTATAAGATGTCCTCTTGAGCATGGGATCAAAAACTTCACCCATATAATCACCACCGAAACATTGCACCTTCATTTCTTCGTCATCAGCCATCCTACACTCTGTTACTTCTCCATCATCAAATTTATACCACCGTTTGTCCTCCCTATTAAGTATATATGAATAGTAATGTCCACCACTTGCTTGCCCACTGTGTACAACAATACCCGACAGATGGTACTTTGTACAACTATCTTTAACAGACTCGTCTAAATCACAGTCAATAACTTCACCCTCAAGTTTGGCCAATCCAGAAACAGTGTAAGGTTCCATATCCAAATCTCTTCCAAACTCGAAATAATCATTAAATTTAATGGCACAGACTCTCTCAAAATCGTATTCGAACCTTTTTAATTGTATTGCGAGAATTGGTGGTAATTTTTTAACACATAACCTTTTAACAGTAACGACTTTCCTAGTACATTTCTCGCAGTAATAAGCATCTGCTCCTTCTAAAAGTTCACCTTTAACATATTGCTCTAGGGAATCTTGCAGAGTACTATGATTTCTAATGTCAACACTAATAACGCTGAAGGGTTCTTCTTTTGAATACCGATGTGGACATCCTTTGCATATTTTTTGATCTGAATAGGAACCTCCTAACACTTTGCCCATTATCTGTTCTTGTCCGAGTGCTTTCAGTGCTTCATCTATACTTTCTATGAGGCTCATAAAGAATTCTACAGCATCTTGTTGTTCCCGAAGATTAACAGGTTCACCTTGTAGTCTAAAGCAAATAAATACGTAAATATATTATTGTATTTTTCAAGTATAATAATTAACATAGATTCAATTGAATTTACATATTAAAGAGGACGTGCTTAATTAAAAATGAAGAAATAAATATAATTACGCAAACATCTTTAATTACTAGGAAGAACATCCATTAATCTTCATAAGGTGAAAAATATATAACAGGAATAAATGGCATATGTCACTTGTGTTTAGATTAATGTTTACAAAACACTCAATGAAATAAATCAAACGCTTCGTCGATTTTATAATAGATAATGTGGTAAGACGTAATCATTAGAGCTAAATGTAAAAATAGTCATATAAAACAGGATTTAGTATTGTTAGATTAGATTTTATTCACATAGGTAAACACAGGAAAATATACCCAAGTATCAAATGCTGTTAGAGAGTTAGTATCTCTGACTTGCTGGAAATGGTAACTTTTGGGACTAGTGATTAGGAAACCAAACTATAAAAATTCTGTTATGCTAATAACGCCACTCTTATTACATATCAGAAAATAATCTCCATAGGTTGTTACATATTTTCATACTATAAAAAAATCTGTTTTGTAATTCCGAGAAGTAAATGCAAAAGAAAGATTTATATTAGAACATTTTAAGAAGCATTAATGTTTACAAACTAAAGGTAACATTCCTGCAAGTATTAAATTTAAAAATATGTTGCATCTGAATACCAATCATATGATCAATTTAAAGTCTGTTCCTTTGGTTTAGGCGGAATTAGATTTTCAATTCTAGTTACTTTTAACGACTGATTGAAGCTTGTGATCATTTTGTTCAGGAAAAGCCAACCTCAATATACAAAAAATAACTAATGACAACTTACAAAAATGAAAATTCCGGTTAGTTCCGCCTAATCGTTTGGAATAGACTGTATAGTAAATGAAACTTTAGTTGACAGATGACGGTTATTTAAAACATATGGTTCAATGGGAGAGAACTGTAGCAATAAAATTACCATTTTTGAATAGGGCCATATCATTTAATCACAGACCAAGCTAGAAATAGAGATAGAGATACAATTTGTTTCATTTGACAAGCCTGTCTTCCATCTAGTGGTGGGAGGTCTAAAGCGCGCGCGCGTATACAAAGGGACATACGTTGAAGTTACCATAATATATAATAACAAAAAAAGACAAAAACTATGAACGTACGTTACAGTAAGAAGCAGACATACGTTCTTGACATCTTACATAAAACTGTGTGAAATAGATATACATTTCTTTATCGGTTCTCAATCGATCAGTCTGTCAAGTTTATACAATGTTCCATTACTCGACGAAAGTAACCGCGGTTGAAGTTTCCCGTTCCGAAAGTGTACGACATTAACCTTTTCAGGAAAATTGTTAGGTTTCGGAACGCGGTTACTGAAAATTTTGGTTACTTTTTTGTAACCAAACTAACCGTAGAAATATCGCGGTTAGTCTGGTTATTTCCTCCCACTACAAACTTCAGATCTAATGTAAACAACAAAAGGCGGGAATTTCAAAACAATTACAATAAGGCGAGAGTTAAGTGGAGGGAATTAATCGTTTCTTTGTAGTGCAAGTAGTAAATTACAATATTATTTTACTATAGTCTATAATTAAAACAGTAAGAATGAGTGTAAGTAACTGTTTTTTTAGTAATATTGATCGATGTCGTGAAAAATAATATCGGGAAAAATCATATATGTTTTTATATAATGTGCCATTGTAAACAATTACTAATAAAACAAATATTTTTATTAATAAGTTTGTAAGAGAATATCTATAACCTATAACGTCCATTAAATGACAGTTCAGTTGTCTGTTTTATCAACTGAATTGTGACTACCGTTCCGTAACTAAAACTCGTTTTCAGGTAACCACTGGGTAACCACAACTTACCGTAACCGCGACCGCGGTAATTAGGTGTGCAGTTACGGAACATTGTATAAATCTCCTTTACTATATCTAATATTTTTACAGAATTTTGAGGTTGACAGTTTGAAGTAATGGCTGCCGTTGTCCTGAAAATTTGCTGTATGTAAAAACGACTTTCCGGCAGCCAATTACAGATCAGCTTTCTGGTACAGTATTTCTGAATCACTCCTTTGCATTAAAAAACAGAGTAGAGAAACGGATAAATTCGATATGATGTATAGTGACCATATCAAAAGAATTATTTCCTTCGCAATGATTTTTTTTTTTTAAATTGAAAATAATTAATAAAAATCTATATTGGAGATGATGTAGAAGGGTCTTATTATTTGAAATACTTTAGAAATATTTCAAATACTTCCTTAGTATTTAAAAGTAATTTAAGAGTCAAATTGTTGCGAGTGATATAAAATAAGATTTTAATGATATTGTCACTATAAAGGAATAGTAGTTAGTGGATTTATTTTACCCACATTAAAACTTAGAACTGACTTTTTAATATCATACATAATTTAACAGAACTGCAGAACTTGTTCTTGGTTCTGAAGTAGACATTTTTATATGTTTCTTCTAATTTATTTTATTTATTGTTATTAATATATTTTTTTACTATAATCCTGAATGTACGAGGGCTACTACTTAAGTTTTACGGATAACGAGGAAATCAACAAAATTTGTTTATTTAAATATTTTTATTGTTTTTCAAAATATTCACCTTCATGTTCAATAGACTTTTCCATCCAGTGAAACCAATACTGAAAATACAGGGCCCATTATTCAGGTGTCACCTCAGAAACAAGATTTTCGTAGACTTCGATCGCTGCTTCAGAACTATTAAATTTAATTCCACGCATTTTATCATTATATAAAAGGGAAGAGGAAGAAATCTCAAGGCGCTAAGTTGGGACAGTAAGGCGAGTAAGCAGTTTCTTAACTCTTGAGGCAGCCAGGAACTCGGTAATCCTAGCTGTGCTCTTCCTTTTGGTCGTTTTTCACGTACTTTTTGGAACACAACCGGTAAACAAATTGTGATATACAATTCAGCAATGACTCTACGACAATGTTCCAGTGGAACAGTGGCAATATGACTCATACGTCCGATAAATGAATCAACCATTTTCTTCCAATGCTCCGTGTACTTCTCACCTTAATCGGTGTGTCTTCATCTGCGAAGGTACACTGAGCCGACTCCCATTTACTTTCTGGTTCGTAGCAGTAAATCCATGTTTCATCACCTGTTACTATGTCATAGACAGCTTTTGCCTGACTGTAGGAGGGCCAGTCAGTATTTTCTTGCTTTTTTGGAGTAATTTGTTCCTCTACTTCACACGCGCCTACTCATGAATAACATTTAACTGGTGTGGTATCCACCGAGCACAAAGTTTCCTGACGGTCAGATGACCATGTGCGATTGTATTGATTCGAGTCATGGATATGCCCAAGGATGCCTCAATATCCGTGTAAGCACAGCGGTTATCCACCTCCAACATATTCCGGACAGTGGCGATAGATTTTGAAATGACACCGACGACAGGCCGACCTTCACGACGTTAGTCTTTGAGAGAAATGCTCGTACGCTGAAACTCGTGGAACCACCGTTCTATAGTAGCCAAGGATGATGCTTCATCGCCAAAAAATAGCTTTAATTTTTACGAACATTGGTGTCGAGTTAGGCCATCTTTAAAATAATAAAAAATCATGGCTCGAAAATGTTTGCATGTTAGTTCCATTTTTAACAGAAATGGTTTTATTTAAATGCGTGCTAAAAATCGTACACAACTTATTTCTGTGACTTGTTAACACAAACTAACTCAAAAAACAGGAACAATTCAAAAAATAACTTATCGAATTCAACATCTATCAAGCAACAGCAAAACCGCAAAACTTAAGTGGCTATCCTCTTATTTATTTCGGTTGTAAATTATGTATGTTAAAATATGTCTTTTTCATTATTTGTGTAATCTATAGCAAAAATCAAACCCACATGTAAATTCCTATTTTAGATACAGAAACAAAAATGTACTTACTTGAAATGTCTCCAAAGTCCCTTTGGTATGTAATACTGCAATCTACTATAAGATAAATGACCAAATATCGCTTGCACTTGTTTCAAAATCCCAATATTATATTCCTTCCTAGATTCCTGCAAACCATTTTTATCCTCTGAACAATCATTATCGATAGGACAGGTCTCATGGTTCGTATCCATTTCCTGATTATCTTCCCCGCTGAAATCTTCATTTAAGTCAGTCGCAGCTCCTTCACTAGCAAGTAGACCGATTCTTATAGATTCCACCATATATAGCTGTTGTAACACTGAGTTCATATAACAAGTTGCTCCTGCATTTTTCAAACCTACAAAACCCTTTGATGGCCTCGGGCCTACAGGAGGAAGATAATCCCACTCGTTTAAAGGTGGATTATGTTCTAGAATAAAATAAATCATCCAATAAAAAATTAATCAAAAATAGAATAGAAATCACTCATAATAATATTGCTAGCAGGTTGTACCACGAAAAACATTTGGTTTGACAACTTGAAAGTAACAACTGCATTAAATTAAATTAAAGTGTAAATTTTGAAACATCTGTGTTTCGGAAGTATCTATACTCTATTCACGGACAAGATGCACTCGATGTAAACATCAAAGTACGTCAATTTTATTCGGACTGGACAAAAGGCCATTTGAGCCCTTTAATTCCATTGGTAATAATATTGATAATAAAATTGGTAATAAAGTAAGTCCTAACTGTAAGATAGGATGTTTAAATTCGGCTAATTTTAAGTGCTAGTGTGAAAATGTGCGACTTCGCTGTAATACAGCGAGAGATTTCCGACTTAGAGTTCGATCACGTGGTACGCATTGCCAACCTAATTTTTGAACTGTTCGAATTTATGCTGTCAACATTTTATATTATTATAGACAAAAATGCTAATAGTATATTATATCGAGTTTATAAGTAATTTATACTGTTATTACTGTTATTTTAATAATGTATATAATACAATACAGACCTACAATAATTAAGGTAAAAATGTAGCAATTTATTCGTTAATAAATGTGTAATATATTCTTTATTGTAGCATATTTATTGTAGAATGCAATTAAATACCCATATGTGTTTAATAATAATTTTAAATGTACATCTGCTGAGACAGTTGAAATCTGATAACTTCGTGTTACTAACTTAAGAATAAAATTATCATGACAGCACCGGCGATTTAAATATCTAGGGTGAATGCAAACTGATCTTAAACATCAGTGGACTTTAAGTTCGCTTATCTTCAATATCTAGTGCGTAAAGGGTATTAGACAACAATTTCTACAGAACAGATGAATGATGGTATAAGGAAATATCTATGGAACCCTAAAAAGACAACTCGTCTATAAAAGAGTGAAAAAAAAAATCACCACATGACCGACCGCCATCCCAAAGTACTTACCGTCCCGATTTACTATTTATTATTTACGATTTTACCAAAAGTTGATCAACTCGTGCCATTGATGTCAAAAACTTAAATATGATATTTCATAAAAATCCTTTTAGCCGAATTTGCTCTGCACTTGTACACGGACAGACAGACAGACAGACAGACAGACAGACAGACAGACAGACAGACAGACAGACAGACAGACAGACAGACAGACAGACAGACAGACAGACAGACAGACAGACAGACAGACAGACAGACAGACAGACAGACAGACAGACAGACAGACAGACAGACAGACAGACAGACAGACAGACAGACAGACAGACAGACAGACAGACAGACAGACAGACAGACAGACAGACAGACAGACAGACAGACAGACAGACAGACAGACAGACAGACAGACAGACAGACAGACAGACAGACAGACAGACAGACAGACAGACAGACAGACAGACAGACAGACAGACAGACAGACAGACAGACAGACAGACAGACAGACAGACAGACAGACAGACAGACAGACAGACAGACAGACAGACAGACAGACAGACAGACAGACAGACAGACAGACAGACAGACAGACAGACAGACAGACAGACATCATGCTAAAAATAGTCAAAACGTTATGAAGGGACCTCAATTCGTGGAGATCCATTGAAATCTCGAAATGTCAAATCGGTATTATCACAATACCTCCCTTATATATGTTGGCGGTCGGTAATAAAACCAACAAAGAAGAACATTTTTTTTTTTCTTTTCTTTCACTTATGTGTACCGCTATAATTTTTTTTTTTTTTTTTAATTTTAGATTGTATTGCATCAATCCCATTCGTGTGCTTTTAGAATTTTGCAAATATTTCAAAACGCCAATGTCTATTTCACACGACCGTTGACCTATTTAATTTCGCAAGTTTTTCGTGTCAACCTACGAGTAAATAAACTACAAATAATAAAAATAACTCACCAGAATAGAACATATCTGTTAACATTGTAACCAATTGCCTGCAATTTGGAACACAGCCAACACATAAAGCAATCAACAACTCAAAGGCGGCGGCCTGTGTCTGCGGTGTAGAACACACCGGAACTGAAGGTTCCGAAGACATTTGTCCTGTACGTGTCAACTGTAACATTAACTTCGAAGCAGGAAAAATGAAATCTTCAATCAACTCTCTAATAAGTCCGCCTTTGGAATCATCAGCTCCGAGTTCTTGTTTCTTATCTGGACTCATAAAACACAGTAATTCTCTAGCTAGTCCAAAATGTCCCTCCAATAATGCTTCTTGTGACTGATTATTTAGATCAACTCCACCATCTCGCATCATAATCGATGCTTTTCTCAACCAAACTATTTCACTTGCTAATAAACTTTCAGCGGTAGGAAGAGGGCAGTTTGTTAAATAAGCACAATTAACTAAACGACATAGTAATTGAAAATATTCATGAGAGGTATGAGCGTTGTCCAACACCATTGTATCCAAAACGGAAAATAACAATGGAACTATAAGTAGTAATGCCTGCCGACTGGCTGCTCCACAAGTACAAATGACTAAAAATTGTTCTGCTGCAGCTAAACGAACTGCTCTACTCGGGCATAATAGTACTAAATCCATCAGTAACGTATGCCAGATTTTATCACGGCACAACACGCCCAGAACTCCTGGATTCAGCACTAGAGATAAGCAAAGACACTCCAAATCCTCTTTGCACAACATTATGTCATCTGGATGTAACAACAGTGGTTCTTCCCTTGCGTTTGGATCACATAAAGCATGTAGTACGTCCGTAGCAGCAGTAACACAGTGTAGACTAGAACTAGAAGCCGCCCATGCAATTCTAATCATCGCTAGAATCGTATTCATATCAGGTAATTCTGATGTGAGTGCTTGAGAAAATACTGCTTGTAATTTTTCTCCTCCTGTACCAGTTAACATATGTTCCGCTAGGGTCTGGGACAATTTCACACTAACTTGTCTCAGGACTTGTTCTGAAGTATGACTTGGTACAGATCTCAAAGCTTGTCTTAAAAACATTATAGGCGTAACTTGAACTGATTCGTTACTGTTTCCTTCAGGGGCACCACAGTCTGGAGAATTATCATCATTTAATCGCACTAACACATTCCCAATTACCGATAGACCAAATTTACAAATTTTCAATACACATAAATATGCAGATCTTTTTGTTGACATATCAGCGTTAGACATAAAATTATTCTTTGTCAACATATCTAAAAATACTTGTATTTCACCGCTGATCATAAAGTGAAATTGAAAATCGAATGCCTTCTCTGAAAGTGGTTCCAATGCGGGCATCAGCATTGCGTATAATACTTCAAGATGATACAATACTTGCGCTGGCGTTGCACTAAAAAACATTGAATCTAAAGTTGTTTCAGGCATTCCAGCCGGTGCTCCCTTGAACAGGAACAACAGTCTGTCCATTGTTGTTCTATCTGGTGGCATTAAAAGAAGTAGTGCCCTTGCAGCATCACGTAATGGACCATGTCCCAAGACACTTCCCAAAGACGATAATTGACAAAAAAATTGCGCATATTGTGTTGAATGAGACATCAACTAAAATTAAACAAATCCAGTATAGAACAACCTAATGCATTTAAGCCTCATATTCACTTACTTGAATAATGCCCAATACGAATTTTATGGCAATAAAAACGTACTAAGTGTTAAAGTAGTGGTGCGCAACCTTTTTAAAAGAGGGCCATCTTTCCTTTTTTGAATTCGCAAAGAGTTACAGCGTTGGAAATATAAAGGGCTATTAAATTTCTACCACTAATCACAAACACTACTTGTTACCCACATTGTACATACAATGCATACATATTACCAGGGTTAGTAGACTATATACGGTTGTTTCACTTCGGGTGTGGGTGAAGTATTTCAGTATGCCTAATACACAGCGTTTATGAAGGTTGTTATGTTAAATAACAAGTATCAATAACAAACGCTGTGTATTAGCCATAGGGGAAACTTCCTAAGCGTCCTGACATCTGGTGGCAATTTGCGGAAGATACGAAAGTGACATTGCCGGTCGCTATGGCGTAGTGGTCAGCTCATTTGACTGCTAACCATGGGGCTCGGGTTCAAATGCCGGTGATGGCATGGATGTTTGTATTTCTTATAAAAATTAATGTATCCATAATAAAAATAAAGATATACTGGTTAATGGCCATCATAGCTAAGACCAAAAATTAACAAACAAAAAAAAAAGTGACATTGTTTTGTTTTGTTCAATGGAGAAATACGTGTTTTTAGTTGTTTGTGTTTTATTTTTGAGAATCATGGAAAAAACAATCAATTTTGTTGTGTGCCGCAATGTAAATCGTGAATAAGGAAGAATCCCTCTTAAACATTCCATAATGTACCTAAATCTCAAAATGTAAAAAGTAAAAAAATCTCAATTGAAACGACGTTTGGAGGCAGAGAGAAAGTGGATCGTAGGTTTTTATGGACCCAAAAACTAAAAGTGGGTAAAAATCCAAGCCCACGCATGCAAGTTTGCTCGTTGCATTTTATGGTAAGTGATTTTTTACGTTAAGAAAAGACTGAAAAAAAGCACTTACCCCACCCAAAATTTGCCTAAATCATCAGTTGATATATTAAAAGGCCCTTCTAATTTTTCAGACAGAGACATTAATTTTTACTAATATATTTACCATATCTTGGTTGCTATTATATTGACAGGCAAAAAGAATTAAAAACACAATGAAAAACTAAAAATTTCCTTAAAATTTCTTTAGAATAGTATATTATTACATATCTTGTAAATCGTAGATTACCTTTAAACAAAAAAAAAAGCTCGGAAAACAGGAAAAACACAACTCGTGTTCATTTTCACCATGTAAACAAATACACGAGTAACAGTTTAATGTCACTTTCGACTGTTCCAGCTTTGCCGCATTTGGCGGTGCGATCTTAAAAAGTTTCCCCTATACTGAAGTACGTCACCATCACCCAAAGTGAACCAAGAGAAGGCTGAATGTCTGACGCAATATGTTTTACAGTAAACGCGTCACAATGAACAGCATTGTTTTTGAGCATTATTCAAGAATTTTCACACATTTCAGGGTTTCGTAGGTATTTAGTAAGTGAATGATGATTATATGGGATGCCAAAACATATTTTATGTTAAAATATTGTTGTTGTTAATTTTAATTCGAATGCCTAATACCATTATTTAGGTTTCTAAATATGTGCAATATTTTTTTTTTTTATATATATAGCAAGGTTCATTAAGATTTTGAAAATTGCAAATATGGCTTCCATTGGTTGTTTTAAATCATAACTCCGCCCCTCTGATTTCGTGTATTCAATTTCAACAATTTCCACTGGTTATTAAATTTACGCTTTAAAAATTAAATGCAACATTTGCCCAAATATAACTAGAAATTTGAAAAAATAAATTAAACAAAATAAAAATGCAAAAAAAAAAACAGAAAAAGTAAAATTGCCTGGAGAGCGGAGCGAACTTTAGTTTGCAAATTAGAACGCATGCTAGCCAAAAGCATACTGGTTCAGTGTGTTAGATAAGTTATTCGATATTTTACGTGGTCAAGCAATAAACACAAAAAAATGCAAAAAAATTTCTGAAATCATAATCTGATCAAAAATTCCTGTTGTACTATTGCGGTTCACACAAATGTACGTTACTTAGAATTTTCGATTTTTAGTTTAAACCATCAAAATTTATATTTGGGCTACAGGGTGTGGGACAGTTTTTTTTTGCACAATTTTCGCAAAAATCGCGTCAAAATAATTTCTGCAAAAATAAAATTTTGATCGTTAATCCACGTACTAAGGGCTTTCATTTGATACCCTACTCAGAATTTTAAAAAAATATTTTTTTTTTTTTCGATGAGCAGATATTTGCTTATATTTTTAGTGGGATATGTTTTTTATATGTTTTAGTATTTTTCCTATGTGCGGGTCAAAGAGTTTTATAAGCGTGCCAAATTTCAACTCTCTAGGTTTAGCCGTTTGGCTACAATTTTTACCGAACAGACAGACAGACAGACAGACAGACGACAAAATGACAGTATAAGGGTTTTTTGGTCATACCTACAAAACCCTAAAAATAAGGCTCGACATACCAATATAATAAAATGTTACTTACCACACCAGGCAAAGTTGCCTCAACCTCTACATTTGGCCCATCATATGGATGCTGCGGAGATGATGTAGAACTATCAGAGCTACTGTCTGGAGAACTGGCCATGTTCGAACTGATTTGACTTAATTTGGCAGATAGTAACTGGAACATCAAAAACCATTATGAACATAACTGGAAGATCTAAAATTATTTGGATAAGATCGCTACTATAAAAATCAAAGTAATGTAATATGATCTGAACGGAAATTAAGTATTTGGCGAAAAACAGGGTTATATACGACGTTTAATAGAAGCCTTATCTTCCTCACAAGAATAACATGAACTTATTTGCACTATCGGTCAAAACTAGAGTAATATTAGAAAAAGTTTAACAAATCACAATATTGTAAAAATTATAATAAAAGCACCTGGTATACTTTATTAATTAGTTAAAAAATAAGTTAGTAATAATTTATTATTAATGATTTGTGTACCTTGGTAACACGAAATGTGATCATAGGCATTTAATATGGGAAGTTAGTTTTTACTTAGTTAAAATTTTGGCGCACAGCAACTAAAGCTATTTGCTCCAAAGTTAGTTTTTCCTTGAGCATAAGTGCCAATATTATTTTAGAGCAGCGCTGTCCAACTTGCGGCCCGCGAAACTCTTTTTCCGGCCCGCGAAATATAGTACATTTTACATCAAATTTTAAATAAATATCAAATTGAGCTGAGTATCAATTTATTCAGCGATCCATTCAGTATCGATATTAGCTCCGCTGATACTAAATATCAAATGGAATTATGCGACCTGCAGGCTGATCCATTTATTGTATCTAGTGGAGCAACTGGAATAGAAGTGTTCAAACTTTTGGATAAAGAAAAATATTTAAAAATGAGAAGCTTTGGACTTCAAATCTTTTCTATGTTCGGAAGTACATATATTTGCGAGCGTGCATTCTCTGACATAAAATATATAAAGTCAAAATATAGAAATAGCTTGAAAGACTCCACTCTTGAAAATATAATTACACTTGCCACAACAAATATTGATATGAACATAAAAGAAATTGTTGCTCAACAACTACGGCCACAATGCTCCCATTAAAAAGCTTGGTAATATTCTGAATGTGTTTTTATTATTCTAGATATGTCTAGTTATATTTTTAGTTATGTATTATTTTTGTCTTTGTTTTTTTTTTCGCATTAATAAAATAACTTTTGAATTTATATGAACCGACTTTTCATTTATCTAGTTTTATTTGCTCCCGAAATGACTGCTAAAGAAAAATTTATGTGAAGTGTGAATCTTCACACAATTCTGGGTTTTGCAGGTATTTAGTAACTGAATGATGATTATTTGGGATGCCAAAACAAATTTTATGTCAAAATATTTTTTTATGAATTTTAATTCGAATGCCTAATACCATTATTTAAGTTTCTAAATATGTGCAGTATTTTATTTATATAGCAAGGTTAAGTAAGATTTTTAAAATTGCGCCTATAGCTTCCATTGGTTGCTTAAATCATAAGCCCCGCCCTCTGATTTCGTCAAACAGAATTAAATTATAATTTCAACACTTCCCACTCGTTATTAAATTTACGCTTTTAAAAAATAAATGCAACATTTACCAATATATAACTAGAATGTTAACAAAATAATTTAAACAAAATAAAAATGCAAAAAAAAAACAGAAAAAAATAAAATTAACAGGATTCGAACTCTGCAACGTTCGAACTGCAAATTAGAAGGTGCACGACAAAACCAACTGCGCTACTAGAGCTACTGATCTGGTGTGTTACATAGCGAATTAAATATTTAACATATTTTAGTTAAAAACACAAAAAATGCGTTATTTTCCGAAAACATAATCTGATCAAAAATTCTTGTTGTACTATTCCGGTTCACACCAATGTACAGTACTTAGAATTTTTTCAGATTTTTAGTTTAAACCATCTGGGCTACAGGGTGTAGGACAAAAAATTTTTTGCACAATTTTGGGAAATATCGCATCAAAACAATTTATTTTGCAAAAATAAAATTTTGATCATTAATCCACGTACTAAGGGCTTTCATTTGATACCCTACTCAGAATTTTAAAATATTTTTTTTTTTTTGATGAACACATATTTGTTTCTATTTTTAGGGGGATATGTTTTTTAGGTGTTTTAGTATTTTTCCTATGTGCGGGTCAAAGAGTTGTATAAGCATGCCAAATTTCAACTCTCTAGGTTTAGCCGTTTGGCTACAATTTTTACCGAACAGACAGACAGACAGACAGACGACAAAATGACGGTATAAGGGTTTTTTGGTCATACCTACAAAACCCTAAAAATGGCCCTCGGGCTAAGATAAGTTGGACAGCGCTGTTTTAGAGTAATGAACTTAACTGTAATTAGGGAATAAAAGTCAAAATTAATTTAGACAAAATATTAATATTTAATGAAAGTAATTAGTGGAAAATATTTTTAAAAAATGTGGTTGATCATACAGATGGTTCTCGACTTACGTCCGTTTAGACTAGGAATGAAGAAAATAAAAAAATTCTAGAACCGGGTAACCGATACCATTACCCGGCTATTACTCACTACCCGTTAATTACCCGTACCCATTAATTAGAAATGGAAGACGGCCAAAAGGCCACCTGCGACCCGGTTCCATCTTTTCATTTGTCCAATTATGAAAAATGGATGACAATTTTTTTACAACAAAATACTAATAACCGAAATACTCAAAATACCTCACAATTACCCGTTAATTATCCGCTACCGCTTAATAGTCAACGGGTAATCAAAATCGGTACCGTGTACAATATTACCGGGCCGGGTAGCGGGTTCCTGGGTACCCATCATTCCTAGTTTAGACAACGAAGTTCCTATAATCTTTAAGAAATACCTTTCAAGTTCTGACCGACATTTACTTAATTTAGTTAATTTGAATTTGTGCATCATTGTACACAAACCCTACTCGATCATAAGTTAAAAACCATCTGTAATAATTTATTGTTCCTTACCATTTTATCTCTTAAGGGAATTTGTGACAACAGTTTTCTATCATCCGCCATGTCTAACGGTTCTCCATTAATAAACAACTCCAACTTGACGTTAACACCAGATGCTTTAATTCTTCTCAAGACAGACCGTCTCAGTGATGCCAGAGTGTCATTCGAATGCGTAAACAATTCCAAATCATCCACTTGTCTGCCAGGACACGAAAATCTTACAATCAACGTTAGATGTTTACCGCGACAAGCTCTATGCAAAGGTAAAATTTTTCTTTCACCTGAAAAACCGCCATCACATTCACTAATGTATTCTTGTAATACTTTCATAACCCGACACATTTTTACTGCTTCACTTCTCAGCCGCTGAAGCATCATTTGATTTTCTTGTTCATTCTTGTCTACGTTGTCTTGTGTTCGTCGTAAGACACTAACTGTATCGTAGTGTGCTCGTAGTCTATCACAGCATTCGGAGATAAATGTTTCATGAAACTCTACTATAGATGCCTGCAGTTTGGGACCTAAGTTGGTGCTTACTTCTTTTAGGAGTTCGATGGCACGATTCGCTATATCTTCACCGCTGCACGTCACCACGCGCCACAGATAATCCGTTCCTATTAGATCAACATCGTCAGTTAAAAGAGATCGACGTTTCACTTTTAGTTTACCTTCTTTGGTGTTTACAGCTTTGAAAAAACGCTCAAAACATCTACAAACAAAAATGTATCAACACTGAAATTAATATTAAATTTAATAGGTGTAATGGAAAAAAAAATCGTTTTCTCGATGTTCATATTCAACAGGAAGGCCTATTAAGCACATACCGATAGGATTTTACATTATATACGTAAGCGAATCATCGCTTTTGTAATTCACAAAGAGTAGTGAATTAAAACAATAATGCAAAGAAAATGATGAATAATCTACGGTCAAATTTATCAGTTGAACAGTTTTGCTATTACATTTTTTTTTAAATAATGTGAATGATGTGATTTTTTTAAAAGTATGAATTTTCTCACATTTCAGGTTTTTGTAGGTAATAAGTGTAATAAGTCAACAGAATGCTGGATGTCTAAGACATATTTTTTTCTATAATTACATCAAAATCAACAGATTTTTGATAATCACTTTTAAATAAATTGTGAATATTACGTCATTAGAAAACATAAATTAAAAAATCCTAGCGATTTTTTGCTGCACACCTAATGATCGAGTTTATAAGTGCAAGCTCCTTAAGAAGGCGATTCGTTCTCATCTGTTAACAATTTTTTATTATATTTTTTAATATCAAAAAAAGACATACACTATCTTAGCCATAAGTACAAAAAATTCATAACATTATTAGCCATAATTTAGCCATGAATTAAAAAAATAATAAATTTTATTCAAAACACAATCTGATCAAAAATTCCTCACGTACGTTTCCGGCTCAGATCAAAGTACGTTAACTACAATGTTTTCATATTTTTAGTTTAACCCCTTTGGGTAAAAGAGGGCGAAACAAGAACTTTTTTAGCACTTTTTGGCTAAAATCGTGATACCACACAATAATTTGTTTTTAATTATTATTCTTTTTTTTAATGACGTCACAAAAAATCGACATTTTTCGTAAAACTAATCTGATGAAAAATTCCTGTTGAACTATTACGGTTTCCATCAATGGTCATTATGAAGATTTTTTGAGATTTTTATATCAACCCCTCTGGGAGATAGGGTGGGGGACAAAAGTTTTGACATATTTTTGCCTAAAATCCCATTAAAAAATAAATAAAAATAAAAAATAACAATTTGCCTGTTGTTTAAAATATATGTACCGACCATAGATTGTTCGTAGTTTCAGTTGTATTATTATTATTATTTAATTCATTACCCTTTATTAATTAATTACAAATTCAATGATTTCCTTAGGTAAATAGTGCAGGATCCTTTTAAAGTGTAAAATTAGAAAACAAACTCTCATCAAAATATATATCGAGGTCTTGAAGGCCTTATCAAGAAATATAGATATTAGTGTTAATCCACTTTCTACCCTGTTGTTCGCAGATGACTAGGTCCTCATAGCTGAATACGAAAATGATCTATATGGTGAAGTTATAATTTTTTACATAAAACCAGATCCCTTCTACCCATTTGGAGTTAAAAAAATTCTAGTAAAATTGCAAAAAGTTGTTCCTAATGAAAAAAAAGGAGCTGATAAAAATAAACTGTGTTTAATTTGCCTTGTTTAAAAATGTCCCAAAAATACGGGCGAACTGACCTCATACTTGTTTCATTTGAAAAACGACATTTTTTTCCAGTACATCTAACGTATAAAAACTTACTTTATTCCACTTTCCGTTAGTAACACTGGATCCAGTTGTAGGATATTGTTTTCGAAGAAATCTTTGTTAATGCCAGGATCCAGGTCTGGTTCTTCGCCCATTAATTTAGAAAACCATTTAAAACATGCTTCTCTATCTGATGTAAAAACTGCTTGTTCTGCTAAACACTGCCATATTTGTTTAGCTTGTTCAGCACAAAGCCACAACTGACCATCTCTAAGTAGAAATCTTAAAAAATTTAACCTCTCCAGCACTTGTAAGCTATGATTATATCGATTATCGGGTACATAATTCTCGCTTGTTAATTCAGGATTTTCTTTAACAAGTAGCCTTACTCTATCCATGTATCCCGTTAAACTATTGGTTACTAAAATGACCAACGAATGTTGATTTTGTAGTCTTTCAATGACTTCTTGACGAAAATACATATGATGCGTTCGTTGACTGTGAGCTGAATTTGCACTAGGTTCATAAAGGCAACATATTTCTCTAATTTGTTTCAATGCAGGAAGTACCCACTGATCTCCAGATTTAAGTTCATCTACACATTTATCTAACCATATCGTTTTCTGAGCGTCACGCTCTTGCGAACAGCTGTAGTCTAATATTTTAATATGCGCTGATAAAGCTTGATCCATGATTTCAGTAGGTACATCTTCGGAATGCGCCAAATTCCAAAATAATGTAAGGACTTTATGTGCCATTACACCATCTTTATCATCTTCTGCTAATCGTCTTATTAGTTCCAGTAATTTTTCACGTTGTTTCTTATTTGCGTTGGTCCAGCTCGCTTGAAAACACTCGAAAAGATGATCTAATTGTTCAGGACTAAAATCCCAGGCTAGTTTCGCTAACAGATCGTGTACATTTTTAACAATTGCTTCATGTTTGCCTACTTGAGCTGACCAAACTGCATCTAAATCGGATAGACTTAAGGCGCGCTCTTTAATGATAAATCTTAGGATTTTTTCTAATTTTTCTACATATTGTGGCTGATGTAATGAGTCCCTTAAAACTATTTCTAAGACCCTATTTTCGTTGATCCATTTTGCCATTCTTTCTGGTGTAAGATATTCCTCTTCTTCAAAACCGTGATGCCTATTTGGATAGTAAGTTACGTTTGCTATTACTTTATTTATTTCATTAAGTGCGTTCATTTTCCCATTAAAGCTAGAAATCTGTAATTGCCTAAGTATCATTTTCAATCGGAATCCTTCTAGAGTGCGTATCATTTCCTCTTGCTGTGGTACATGTAAAGCAAGACATTTAGAGGATTTAATAATGGCAGCTACTATATCACTTTTACTTTCATTTTTGGCTTCTCGTTTTAATTCATCGTCAGTTAATTTATCCAATATGTCTGGCACTATTTCCAACACTGGCATTAAAAACTTTGTTATGGTATGTACGGTTAGATACTCATGGCAGAGACCGAACGGTCTTATCAAGGCATACACCACTGCTAATGTTAGATTTTTCCCCGTCTGAAAACGTTCCAGCAATGCCTGAAAACCGCCTAGTACTCCAAATCTATTGATTAGATCGACTAGCCACCCTCGTGGAGCCCTCGCGTCGTTCGAAGGCCGAGCGTACAATTCTTCCTCGGATAATGTAGCACCAACAGGGACCGATTCACTCGGCCTCGAAGCATTAAAAGTATGAAACCTAAAAAATAAAGATAGTACGTATAAAATAATCAGTTGCAGAGATAGATCTATAAAATAATAATTATGTCAATAGGGATAGCTCTTGATAGCACGTTAGAATAATACTCCGCCTATATTTAGAGCCCAACGCATAATCTATTTTTTAAGATACAGATGACCTGAGTATTGTAAATAGGGTTAAAGACGTAGTATACGTAACTAATCTTATCAAAGTCAAAACTCAAAAGACTCAAAATAAGCAATGAAAAAAAAGTATCTAATTGATAGTAGGCGCAGTCCTAAAAAGAAGATCAACTTTTTTTTTATCTATTATTTTATTGGCCATTAGTCTTTCGACCATACTAACCAATTACAATATATTTAATTTCATTATACGATCAACTTACAAATTAATGGTAACAACTTTATAAGAATTTATAATTTTAAATACCGAGACACTATGTTAAATCAGGTAAATCTAATAAGTAAATCAAAAACAGAATTCAAGGTGCTACGCATCTTACTTTGCTCGGAACTCTATTCAAAACAAAATTTCTAAAAACACTCTGGCTAAAAACACCAAATTCAGTCTCTACAAAACTACAGTACGTCCGATGCTTATGTATGACTCCAAATTTTTTGAAAATAAAATATTACGCCGGAAGAAACTCGAAAGAATGATAAAGAGGACATGGAAAGCTTTGTTATATTTTTTAAAATTTGAGGATTAATACGAATTTCAGCTCCAGCATTAAATGTTCCGGGCGTGTTTTTTTATTCTGTAGATATGCATCCGAGTTGTATATCTGCGCAAATAGTCGTTATTTTATTCCTTTTTCATTAAAACTCATTTGTAAACAAACGATTTTTTCTTATATCTGTTCAGCAGATATAGCTGCAACTGCTCAGCAGATTTGCAGCCGACTTGTATATCTGCGCAAGCGGTCGTTCTTTTATTTCTTTTTCATTGAAACGCAGTTGTAAACAAGCGATTTTTTATTATATTTGATGAGTAGATATAGCTGCAACTGCTCAGCAGATTTGCCGCTTTTTTGAAAGTGACTACTTTGACTGCACGCTTTCGTACTGCTGTTACAGGTTGACGCTGTAATTTTATAAACGTCTCGTTGTCGACATTTCTAAAATAATTGTTTATTTAGTTACAAAACGTACGTATACTCTAGAAAACTTTGAGGAATACTTTCCTCAACTTACTAGTTATTGTTCTAAAATTGTACATTATGTACGTCATTATGTTATAATTGCTTGCAGCTAGCAGTAAAAGGTTCTTTTGTTCCAAGCAGTTCTGCAGTCGTATGTTAGCAGCTATGACGTCAGAGCAGAGCAGTTCTGCAATGCATCGCAGTTTTTGAGTTGAATATAAAAAGAGCACAACCTCCCTGCTGTAGAATTACGAGTAATAGAATTCTATTCCATAGATGACAAAAAAACAATACTTACTTGGAGACCGATAATTGATTCGCTCTATTGTCATTGATATAATAGAATTCTATTCATCGTAATCCCATCACTGAAGTAATTCGTTTCGATAATTGGTCTTCTCCATATAGACAAGTTCTTTTCTGTGACCCCCAAAAGTACTAATCTAGCAAGGTTAAGTCGGAGGATCGTACTGGCCAAAAGTTTAATCCCTTCAGCTAATCTAGTGATTTGAATATGTTTAATCGAGGTAATTGTACATCCAAACGTATAGATGTTCCCAAACTTACTGGTAACTTCTTTTGTTACGGAACCCTTATGCTGGGTCTGCACGTGTTTAGTAGCTAAATCAAGTCACTAAAAATGTAGTAACTTACATCATATAAATCATTCAGTTTGATACTTGATCAAGTACTTGATTTAGTAGTATATCAAGTCAAGTGAATGGAAGGCACTTCTATTCACTTGTATGCTACTTATTGATCAAGTAGCATACTCCCATCCCTGTTTTCAGTGGACGCGTCGTTCTAAACAATTGTAAACAGGATAGTTTTTAATCTAGTGTTAAGTAAACTTGTTTTCAACCGGCATTTTTATTATGAATGACATATTGGACCGAGAAAACTACGTTAATATTTGTGGAAGCTAATAGAGAAAAGGAATGTTTGTTTCGAGACAACCATTTTCTGACGCATATGTTTTTTTATTTACCCAAGATACTTATTAGTATCTACCTACTACTTCACATAAATGTAAAATACATGTTCCTAAGCTTGAACTGATTATATCACGTTCAAAATAACGCCCCATTTTTAGCGTACTAATACATTTTACTAAACAGTGTGTAAACAACACAAAATAGAAAAGTTGTTTAGTCTACCAGCTTGATTAAGTTACTTGGTTTAGCTACAAAACATGTGTACACCCAATATTATAAAATTTTCCAAAGATCGAGGAATCCTTGTCGTATCCGTTATCTTATCTCGCGAAACCCCTGGCATTTACACAAAACCCACTTTGGTAAACACTGTTGTAGATACATCACTGCTTAAGTTACCATAGATGTCTTCTAAAAGAACTGGTAGTTGATTTTCTAGAAATTTACAATACACATCCCCCGTCGGACGACCAAAACACGTAGTTGATAAATTGGCTTTCAATGATGCCACACCACACGTTCACAAAAAACTTCTGTTCAAAGTTGCTTTCAATCTTTGCATGGGGATTATTAGAAGCCCATAAATGATTATTCTTAGTATTATTAATTCAGTCGCTAATAAAAGTCGATTAATCGGTAAATAAATACTTCTGAGAAATGTATGTCATTTTTCTTTTAATAAGCCATTACTCTGTAACTTTTTAGAATCGAACCTATGTTGATGTAACTGTTTTTGGTTCAAATAAATTAAGACACACATCCTTGAAGTTGGGCAGCTTCCTCCTGGTATGTTCTGTAGACGCTTTTCTTATCAGAGGTCAAGAATCATTGTGTTTTTAAAATCGTTGTTATTGCTTCAATTATTTCTGATCTAACCAATATATTGCATAATCTTCCTACACTATTATTATTTTTATCATTTATCAGACAACAAAATTTGGAATTTCTTAGATAATTTAATGTATACTATTCACAATACAATGCATGAAAGGTATATTTATAATAACAAAAAAGATTAGATAATATAATATAATGCAATGTGAGACTTACTTGTTGTTAGGATTGAATAACATTGCCAATAAATCCAATAAGGGAAACCAGTCATGGGGCAATTTTATCACACACAGCTCGACTAATCTAATACAGTTTTGATAAATGCACATATGGATATTGTATTTCCAACTGCTAACAGCATCATCAGTTAAAATTTTAGTAAAAGATATTGTAAGGCCTTCTCGAAAGAATCTTTGGCATGCTTCACTATTGGTATCTATTCCTGAAAAAAATATACAAATATTTTAATGTACAACACATCGAGTTTGTGCTATTAATGGTGTTATACTGATCACAGCTGTTAATTGACAACGTTAACCTA
This sequence comes from Liopterus haemorrhoidalis, assembly GCA_963971575.1. NCBI lineage: Eukaryota > Metazoa > Arthropoda > Insecta > Coleoptera > Dytiscidae > Liopterus > Liopterus haemorrhoidalis. The sequence goes on from OZ020611.1 coordinate 140,136,854, forward strand.
TAACGTAGATGTAAATAACACTGCACTGCTAACGTCGACGGCTGTGATGAGTATTAGAGTAACGGCTACGTATAATGTTAACCCATAGCGACAAAAACTAATAGACAGGGCACCGATTAGTATTTTAATAATATGAATCGACCTTGGAAGTTTACAGCGCTGTTAAAGAGAACAAGTTGTGTTCAGAATAACACCATAAGTATGTCGGTATTTATATTTGTTTAGCAATTAAAAATTACACAGACGACATATTTATATAGTCGGATTTTTTAATAAAGAGAATCACCGAGAAATCGAAGACTATGTATATACACAGTATTCACTCAAATGTACGGATGTTGTATGGGTACCTAGTTACACAGTACGTCACGCTACCACCCATACACTGAAATTTGTCTAAATATCATGTTTACATTAGAACTTGTATTTAATGTCAAAAATTGTAAATTTCTGTGTAGAAGTATTTTAAAATGAGTGGTTCTCGGTTATCTAAAAGGGCAAAAAAGATGGTTTTAAGTATCATTATTGGCGCGACAACCCTAGTGAGCCTAGATCTCCTGTTTCCAGGTTGCATGACCATATTTTCAGTCTGTGTACATTCAGGAGTAATATAGTAAATATTACGTCCATTTTTTTAACGGTCAAAGAAAGGCACCTGCAGTTTACAGCCGGCTGCAAACGGTTCATTATTATATACTAGTTCATTATTTATATTCTATTTTAATTTACTTCAAATAAATACGTTTCATACATATTATATAAACAAAATAGGCAATTATTTCTGACGTCATTCTCTTTACTGAATAATCCTACTGTACACGTACTACTTTTGCTGTTTATAAAATTTTCAAAATTTAAAAATTGATGTGAAGTGTGAAATTTCACACAGCATATATTTTGTTAAAAAAATACAACTGGTAAGAGTTAAATAATAAATCCATTAAAAAAATAATTACCAGTGTTTTATTTCCAAATTGGCCAAAGTTCATTCAAACACTATGTATATAAAATTATAAATGTATGCACAGGTAACTGAAAATATTTATTTCTAGTAAATTTACAATTTTTTACGATAAACAAATAAAATAAAAAATATTTTAAAGATATAGGGCCATGTTCATAATTCTTTACTAAACATTAGTAGCACTACTAAGGCAAATATACTAAGCGTTACTAAAAATTGATGTTCATAATACAGAATTATTGTTAGTAGTACTTAATACTGTCTAGTAAATTGTAATTTAGTAGTACAGATTTAGAAGTGCGGAGAGGCTGTATTAAATGACATAAAAATAGTAATTTGCGCAATGTTCGTGAAATGCGTGAATTACGAAACCAAGTGAAAAGAAAATTTTATAATAAAAAAAAAATTATTAGAATCATTAAGTGAAGAATTAAATTTACAAATGAGTTAAAATATTATGTAAAACCTCAAATGACAATATAAAACCTGTATCTTCATAAGGTGGAAATATTTCAACTGAACCCTAAATATGTGTTGCTTTACGTAATTTTGCTAAATGTTCCATCAACAAGACATAACTTAATAACATGAATAATTAATTAGGTATCATTACATTGTTACTTATAATTCTTATAAAATATTCATATTTATTGTTAAAAAATCGTCATCCAGCTTTCTGGTATTTCAACTTTTAAAAAAATGTTCTTGGTATTTGGATTTACAAATACTTTGATTTTTATTTGATATGAGTTGTCTGAAAAAGTCAGTATTTGAAATACTTCAAATATTTCCTAGTATTTCAAATATTTCCCTAGTATTTTATACTCCTCTAGTATTTCAAATAATTTTGTCACAGTTTGGACTGCCATTGAACCCAAAGTATGAAGTTAATTTACAAGTGGTATAAATTAATATTTTAATGACTGTCACTGTAAAGGAATAGTAATTGGTGGACACAAAAAAAATGTATTTCACTCACGTGAAAACTTGGAACTGACTCTTTAGTACCATACATAATTTGCCAGAATTGCAGAACATTTTCTTAGTTCTGAAGTACAATTTTTTATATTTTTCTTCTAATTTAGTTTATTTTTTAAACTAATTTACAGTCCTTGATATATTTATTTCGGTTATAGATGATGTATATTGAAATATTTCTTTTTCTTTTAGATATTTAAAATATTTTTCGTACATGAAATACTTTCGATTTTTCAAATAGTTTCTGTACTTTAAATACTTAGAATATTTCAAATACTTGAGCAATTCAAGCATTTTTCAGTATTTGAAGTATTGTAATATTTCAATAAACTTATAAAATGATATTAAATTAATGAAATTTAATATTTCCACTTCAAAGAATTGCAATCAGAAAATATTAGGAAGCAAAAAAAAAAAAAAATTAAATCTTATTGCATAAGAATATTATTAATTATACAGGGCTGCGAAGGTTAACCGCTTTTAATAATATATTATGGTAATTTTAATAGATAAGTAGTGATAATGCTAGAAAATAATATTATCACGTTCATTTTTTTTTACCACACTTTAAAAATTGAGGTCTTATTATCTATGACTCGAATATGTAATTACTCACATCTAAAATAGTGAATGATAAAAATCACATTCATGCGGTAACGTCAAAAAAATCATGCATTCATGAATAGTTCCGGCTACAAGACGTGCTTTTCTCCCTGAGTAGTGTTAATAGTAAGTAAATAATTAAGAATTGCCATTATCATAAAAAATTTACCATATTTTATCTTGTTTTATATTGTAGTAATAAAAAAAGTTTATTGTTAATAACATGAAGAAAAACAATTTACTAAAGTTATTTATCTAAAAATATTATCCAAGATATTTTCTATTAAGAAATACAAAAAAAAAAAAAAAAAAAACTAGACATGGTGGAGAACAACTAAAATTTGATATGAAACCAGGATTCGTCATTCTACCTAAATCACCACTTAAAATCAAAAGCGGCGGACATTTTATTTTTTTCGCAGCCCTGTGTTGTTAAATACTACAGTTTCAAACGCCGCCTTTTAGTGAAGTAGCTGGCCACAGAAAGTGCCTTAGATTAGTATGTGCACCAATAACGTCAATGATACGCATTATTTTTTAAACAGAGTATCAAAATGTAAACAAACTTTATGTATGACAATATTAGCGAGAGATTGCATGCATGTGCATGCATTCGAGAGTGAGATAATAAACAGACCAAAAATTAATAAGCAGGACATCCTCTAGCGGCAGCTACGTCACAATGGAAGAAATTTGAAACTGTAAAAGGTTTTATAATTTTTTTAATACATTTACATATTTACTGAGTATTTAGCACAGCTCTGTACCTAATTCATTCTAAACAGATATTTCTATATAAAAAATTTAAGAAAAACGATTGCGAAACTCAACTATATTTACTTAAGTAAACTGATAAAAACACAATAAAATCAGCAGATAATAAAGTACATGTAAATAAAAATTATATCTACAAACCTTTCTTAGCCAAATCAATTGACGCCTGTAGTAAACATTCCAATTCCTGTTCAGGTAGAACTGGAACCACCCATCGTAAATTTGATATTTTCTCATCGAGTGATGCCAATTTAACATGAGGAAATTCAGGTTCCGTAATTTCATCACAAGGTGGTTCCGAAGCATTATTAAATGCTCCTATTGCTACCGGTACAGTCTAAAAACAAAATATTAGTTATAAGAAAATTACACACAAAAACAACAGTTTCAAAATTAATGATGAGTCTAGATCGGTTCGACCTAGTAATACGACATTGTCGCATTACAATGTAACAATGTCGTTGAACAAGCAACTGTCTAAATTGTGATTGAGGTCACGCAACATTTATATTAATAAAATTGGAATCTATATTTTTTTCGGTCTTATAATTGGTTTCTATGCGTTTGAGATGATATCCGCATGAAAAATTGACGTAATTTGGTATGATGATGGAGTAAAACCAAGATTCGAACATATGCTATATGGCATATCAAATTTTGCATTATAAGAGTATATTTCGGGGTTGAAACTATTTACTAAAAAATTGAAATAACTCCCTTATTATTAACTTAACATCAAAAACGTATATGACAAAAATTGTTTATAATTAGAAAACAAATCTTTTTTGTTGTATAAATTTTTTCAAATTGTTGTATATTTGGGGAAGTCTGGGAGGCAACCTAAAACTAAACTTTTAAAATATATCTCCCCCATTATTGACTTAACAGCAAAAACGAATGTAACAAAAATTGTTTCTACTAGGAAAACAAATCTTTTTTGTTCTATAAATCTTTTCAATTGAGTGAATATTTGGGAAGTTAGGGGGACACCCTAAAAATAAACTTTTGAAATATCTTCTCTATTATTTACTTAACAGCAAAAACGTATGTGACAAAAAAATTTTATAATAAGAAAACAAATCTATTTTGTTCTATAAATCTTTTCAATTGAATGAATATTTGGGGAGTTAGGGGGACACTCTAAAATTAAACTTTTGAAATTTCTCCCCTATTATTTACTTAACAAGAAAAACGTATATGACAAAAATTGTTAATAATAAAAATACAAATCTTTTTTATAGTATGTATTTTTCGATAGGATTGATATTTGGGGAAATTACGGTGGAACACCCAAAAATAAAATCTTGAAATATCTCACTAATTATTTACTTTACATCAAAAATGTATGACAAAATGTGTTTAGGATGAAGATTTTTTTTTTTATTGATATACACTTGAAATATCTCGTTTAATCATTTATTTAACAGCAAAAATGCATGTTAAGAATGTAGAAACGATTATTCTCTGTTCAATGCAATTTTTGATAACATAACTTCAAATATCTCACTTATTATTTATTGGGGTATGGGGAGTGCTATCTGTAAACGAAGTATTTCACTTATTACTTACTTTTATTAAAAGTATACAAACACCGGCAAATTTAAAGGAACAGATGGAAAATTAAGTTTTTTTTTTTTTTTTTAATTATATTATTTTATAGCCTATATCTAGATAGCTTTGAATTCTTTACTAAACCGTAGGGAAAAATTGTATCGACGCCAAGAAGAACAAAATGCACCATTTAATTTTGCTACTACCGTATCTTTTGGTGGAGGTTCAATTATGGTGTGAGGTGGAATATGATTGGAAGCTCGCACAGAGTTAGTGGTGATTGATGACGGAGCGTTAACTGCAGATAGGTACATCAGAGATATTCTTCAAGACCATGTTGTACCTTTTGCCCCATATATCGGAGAAAATTTCACCCTAATGCAGGATAATGCGCGCCCACACGTCGCCCACTGTGTAACAGACTTTTTAAATCAAATGGGTATAATAATAGGTTGGCCAGCGTGCTCCCCTGACCTCAACCCGATTGAACATTGTTCCAAAAAAACATCGTACTAGAAGATTACCTGAGAGATATCAACAATATGTACACTACAGGGAAAATAATTAGGTTTTTATGTCTGTTCCTTTAAATTTGCCGGTGTGTGTATATAAAAGATTGGTGGAATAAGGAAACGATTATTTTATTTTCTTGAGATTCAACATGTACTTAATAAAAACCGAAGTATGGGCACGTCAGCTAGTTTCGTTAAACTTAAAACTAATTTATAAATTATAAAACAAAATAATTACTTGAGCTAATTACATTGTTTTTTTTTTGTTTTGGCCTCGGATTTGCCTTTTTGCTAGCTACTTAGTTTTTCTCTTACGATTTGCTTCATTAAAGAGAATGAGGTGACGAAGCCCAATACAAATATCTATGACCTGACCGGGATTCGAACCTGGGACCTTAGGCTCGTGAAGCAGCATCGCCACCTCTACCTCAAGGCCGGCAACCACATTTTTATTATGTAAACAAATAATCAAGAGGTATAAATCTTCACACATTACAGGTGTTCGCGCGAGTCGCGAATTATTAATATTCATGTGAGGGGGTTCTCAGTCCAACATTATTTTTTGTCTAGTTACATTCGAACCATTTGTGTCGTGTTAATTTTTGTACTTAGTTCTGCCTGTACGCGACCACCGTTGAGGTTATCTGCATTGTTGCAATTCACGAATGTATGTTACATACATTCGTCTCGTGTTTTAGTTATTTTAGTCGCTCATTTTTCCGCATAATCTGACCTGTTAGTATCGTGGATCTTTAAGCAGAGGTAGAATTAGTCTTATTCTACATCTTTTTGTTCACTCTGCTTTGTTGTCATGAATGCATTTTACGCCTGCGTTCACATTCGTGTGTATTAGTATATTTCGCGAATATACGGTGTGGACTTATGAAATCGATCGTGGCTGTATGTCCAAACTCTGCATTCCAGACCTGGTGTATTACGAAGCCTACAGCAGCTCAAAGGGCTCTTTGCTACGTGACAATTCTACCACTAGGTAAGTCCATCAACCTGTATATATTCAATCCAACCTCCAGCATTTTACAATCGCGTGAGACTGCGCCCAATAAAGTCCATTCGCTTTATTTCGCGTTTTAGATCCAGGTCGTGAGTCCTGCCTCACGATCGCTGCGAACGTGCTCCTCAGAGAGCCTGGTCAATGTCTCCGTCTGGGAACATTGCAGGGCTCCGCAATTAACAACTTTTACACGTTGATAATAGTCATTACAAAATTAGACTATTTAGCTAGGCAAATTCCTCTTATATATTACGTGATTTTTAAGTATTATTTTTATTAAAAAGGTTTTGCATATCACACATATTTGTTTTTACACCGAATTAGTATTTTTAATTCTATAAATATTCTATGACATAATTTTATATTGCAATCCTCATCTATACTAATATATAAATTATTTCCTTTGTGTGTATATATGTACATATGTATGAATGTATGTATGTTACCTTAAAATTAAAGAACGGTTGCATCGATTTAAAAAATATATATACCAGCGTATTCATAGGCATCGTTTATGATAAAATAGGCCTGGTTCTATGACTTTCAGAGTCCCTGAATTTTTTAAAATAATTATCACAAAAAAAAAAAAAAAAATACATAAATTGTCAGATCTCTGTATTTAATTAAGACAGTCTGGTTTGCACCAACGTGTTCATAAAATCTTTCCACAAGCTGAGACCTCTTGTTTATGCCTTAAAAATTCAGTTTTTATGAACAAATTAAAAAAATTCAGGCAGCGCGTCTGAGCTTCGCCTGATTAGTGCATCAGAGAGATGAAGCTTGAGTGAGACAACGGGCGTTTCAGCTAGTAATTTATAAACTATAACTAGTTAGCATTTAATGCCTCACGTCATAAACCCGAGCGCTACACATGAATGCAGATCTTTACTGACAGATTCTCGAAAAATGTAAAATTGTCGATCGACTTAATTACGTCCTTGAAAGATCAAAATTGTTGATCGAACGATACGGTTGCGTGACATTAGCAAACGTTTTGTTTAATTAAACATTTTAGAACAATATGAAACAATTAACAATCATAGGTTGCATTTGTAAAATACATATCTTGACATAACTATCATAAATCGTTCATTTGGTACAAGAATAAGATCACTCATTGACGATTAACTCTCGATTTTATTTGTGTTAAATTTCTGGAGAAAAATAACTGTGGGTATTATTTCAATAAGGAAAAAATTATATGAAGTGTGAATTCTCACACATTTCTGGATTTCGTACGTATCTAGTAGGTGACAATAATTTTTAGGCACATTTTTTGCTCTAATCACGTCAAATTCATTATTATTTATTTTATATTATTATTATCTTTGGGGTTTGTCAGGTCTTGAGCAATCGACCACTTATCGCAAACTTCAGCAATCTTTTGAGCCACGTCATACTAGAGATATGATATTTATTAAACACATTAACAAAAAAAAAAAAAAAAGAAAACAAAAAATATTTCAGAAATTCAAAAAAAAAATCAAAAAAATCAAATAATAAATTTTGTTTGTACTATTCTAACTCACATAATGTGCGTTGCTCTAAATTTTTGCAGATTTTTACACTAACTTCTATTCTATAAATAAGTGTGACAAAAGATTATTTTGACAAAAATAACGTTTCAGGAGTTTTCATTTGATACCCCATAATTTTTTCTTTGTCAATAATTTTTTCAACGACCTAAAAATTAAATATTTTTCGAAAAAATTATCAGATTAAAAGTTCTATTCCGGTTCACTTCAGAGCCGTAGCTAAGGCCGTGCCGGACCGCGGTTCTGAGGGAGGATGAAGTTTTTGGGGCACATTTATACTCGTGTGGCGGAGTTACCATTCGCAGTAGGAAATTTGGAGCTAAGCTACTGATTCACATCACTGTACATTATTCGGAGAGTGGGGCACAAGTTTTATGTAAACAAATCTCGTAAATAATAGACGATAAACGGCGCAAAAGATTGACCCTTTCAATAAAGATTGGTAAAAATTACAAAAAATAAAGGAAAATGGAAAAAAATAGGGGAGGCCCACGCCCTATCGCGGGAAATATCTATAGGCTATTATTATTATTATTACTTATTTATAAATGACACAAAAAGACTGAAATTGACAACTACTACCTAAACACACACAGAAAAGTTCATAACTCCAAACTAACTAGCAAACCCGGCGCTGAATATCTAGAAAAATTATTTATTAATTTCATTTATCAACTAAATCAACACAGCTAATATTTAGTACATAGTACCATGAATACACCTCATGCCTTTATACACCTACACTGTTTTAATTTTTTTTAACACATCTGTGATATATGGTAACCAGACAACTGGGGCCATACGACAATTCGGGCCGTTCACAATTGGGGCTTTTACAACTGGGGCCATTAACAACTGGGGCGATGGACAATTCGGGCCGTACACAATTGGGGCTTTTCACAACTGGGGCCATTAACAACTGGGGCGATGGACAATTCGGGCCGTACACAATTGGGGCTTTTCACAACTGGGGCCATTAACAACTGGGGCGATGGACAATTCGGGCCATTCACAATTGGGGCTTTTGACAACTGGGGCTATAACTATAAGAGCTAGAGTCTTCTTTTGTTTTAAATAAAAAATAATTATTTTACACGTTGGCATAAATTAAATTGAGTGTTCTTTTGAAAAAAAAAATTTTTAATGGTTTGATTAAATACATTTTGGTGGGAATTTGATTAAATAAAAAAATTGTATTTTAAGGGTTGGCTTAAGTAAATTTTCGTGTTCATTTGATTAAAAAGAAATTGTATTTTAAGAGTTAGATTAAGTAAAATATAGTGCTCTTTAGTCCATCGCCCCAGTTGTTAATTGCCCCAGTTGTGAAAAGCCCCAATTGTGATCGGCCCGAATTGTTTTACGGCCCCAGTTGTCATGGAACCGTGATATATGTATGCCCAGAGCCGTAGCAATGTTTTTGGCGCCCTTGGCAAATAAAGTAAATTGATAAAATTTACCTCCCCAAATCCAAGTGAAGAGCAAAAAACAAAAGGTTCTCACTCCCTAAATCCAAGTAAAGAGCAAAAAAAAAAGTCCTTGCTTCCCAAATCCAAGTGAAGAGCAAAAAAAAACATTTTTGGTTTTCACCTGCCAATGCTTTTAATGACCAAATATACAATGGCGCCACTCGTCAAACCTCGCGTCCCTGGCAAGTGCCCCGATGCCATTTCATTGCTACGGCTCTGTGTGTGCCCCTGGATGGTCACGCCCATGATCACTTCCAACCACTCAAAAAACAAGTTTTCTAAGGGACACATTTGTTTTGTAATTGAACGTTACCCAGCCCCAAGACAAAAATTTGGCTTCTGAACCCCTTAAGAAAAATTCTTGGCTTTTAAGCCCCCCCCCCCCCAGAATTCTGGGTACGTGCCTACCGGGAATCACTATTCAGTAATCTGCCTTGCGCTGCACTTTCGACGATTTAAATTCTAATGCTTTCCCTAATCTTTGGTCTGACTCGGTTAGAAATAGTCCCACATGTTCATTGCTAGCATGTAAAATTAAATTAATAAACATAAGTGGCGGTTTTCAAGAGAAGGCAGGGGAATCCTCGCCTTCTCAAACAAAAATTAGAATTCAACAAGCAAATTTTATATTAATTTGGAGCAAATATTCATTTATTTATTTTAAATAAAGTTTTATATTCATATAATTTATAATACGAATATACACTATTAAGGTATTTATTACATAATAAAAAGTTTAGACTTAGAAATGAAGACGCTTCTAAAAGTTAGGCAATGAAGTCCTCGATTTAATATCCACCGATCGTAAGGCAAATTTTATAGACATTTGTATGAAGAGGATTGCCAAATCTTTCAATGCAACAAAGCAAAAAATTAATGTAAAACCTGCATAGTGACAACCATTTAATGAATACATGTTACCATATCAGTACTAATCCATTTTAACTTTTACAGTTTACACAAGTATTAAAATTTTTAAGTGCTGAACTGTCAAAATTTTAAGAACATTGTAATATAAGGAAATATTAATAAAATGTTACTGGAAAATATGTATGTACAGTTTTAGTGTATATAATTTGCCACTGGGTCAGACTTTTATTCGGTGTTAATTGATTACTTCATTTGAACACTTTATATTCCTTATAAACAATATAAGTGTTTAACAAATAATCTTTTATATCAGTTAGATAGATTGTACCTATATTCAAAATCACCCCGAAAAAAGCATTAATTTCATCATGGGTTGTTAAGTTTTTGCTTTTAATTCGGTCATTAATCATTAACATATAAATTAATTTGTATTACAATTTCCGCTATTAAGTTCTTCAGTAATAAATTTTTTAAATAATCTATTCGCGTTTGCACATTTCCAAAAATTTGACACCTATTATTTGTTATGCTTGTTTAATAATAATAATAACAATAATAATTTACTTATAATTAGCTACAAACGTTCAGACATAATTGTGCGTTGCCAATTAAGTGAGTTAGAATAGTACAAATAAAATTATGATCTGATTTTTTGAAAAATTTGATACATTCCTGAAATATTTTTTGTTTTTAGTTACACATAAATATAAATATACCAACTAAAGTGATATTAATAAAACAAAAACAAAAACAAAATTTTCACAAAACTTGCAGGTACAATATAATTGATTATTTTAAGCTACAAAAAAAAAAAATGTAATCTTCGCCTGTTTGTAAGTAAATTTTCATCAGTGTCTTTCAAATCTTCATCTTTATCAAAATCACTTCACATCTAGTTCACCTTCCTCTTCAACTCAATATTATACAGGTAACAATTTTCTTTTCATGGACTGAATTATATTGTTTCAACTTGTTCAGTCTTGTTCCCTTCTATGTAACACGACTTATACGGTAAAATTACCATGGAACCTTAGAGGACCGATAAGTGTTAAATTCATACATATTAATATTAGGTAGATATTTAATTATTATCAACATTTTTGAGCACATAATTTCAAATATCAAAAAAAAAAAAAATTGAAAAAAATCTTTTTCAGCCCATAAACACCCCACAGTAGTCTTACCAAACCGTAGTTTACTGTTTACGCAGTAACATACTACTACTTTAAATTACGCATGGGCCTTTTACTTCGAAGAGTGAAGTTTCAGGTCTACCCTACTGTGACCTAATCTGGATTGGGAGCACTGGTAAAATTTATGTGAAACTTTTTTTAATTTGTATTTTTTTTTAATTATTTGAAATTAATATGAGGTATTAAGGGCAAATACAAGAATCCATGCCCTGTCCGGGATTCGAACTCGGGTTCTCTAACACAAGAAGTAGGTCTCCCTCTGCGCTACCGAGGTTATATAATCAAAAATTCGACTTGTACCATCTCAGTTTTCATCAAAGTGCATTACTTAGATTTTTTTCAAACGTTTAGATTACCACAACTAATACACAGGATGTGGGAAAAAATTAATTAATAAAATAACACATTTTTGCCAAAAATTGCATTTAAAAAATACTTTTAATTCCTCCATTTACGTGTCAAGGGCTTAATATGTTTATACAATATTTAGGCATGCTATCCCAGATGCATGTAAGAAAATAAATGATCAAAACTTTGAACAATGGGCTCATATTATTCAAATAAAAATTATCAACCAACTAACATAAACCCATACTAGCTCACTACCGCTCACAACTCGACTTAACATTAAAGATACAGAATTGCATAATTATTTATTGTTTTCAATATGTAAATTAATCTGCGTTTTTTAATCATAACTATCAAATGTTTAATAGCAAATACTATAATTAATGAAAACACAAATTAAAAAATGTTATCGCAGTGTTGAATTTTCAGGAATATGCGGTTACCGTTAGTGTATTATTTCAAACTACGAATTTTATGGAGAAATCATAGATCGATTTGAAGTATTTGCCACACCAAAGTGTAGTATCCTTTTGTTAGGCACGAACAGATTCAGGCCCGGGATGAAAACAATCATTGCAAATTGCTATTTAAAATAAAACAGGCTTATTCTAGGCCATGTTCTTAAACATTTTGGGTCAAAGAGATTATCTGTCCCAAGGGCAGCATAATCGGTAGCATAATTTAAATTTGTACCAATTGATGGCTAAACTGAAGAATGGTTCCAGCTTATTTTTCAGAAACTTATTTTTTAATTCTATTATTTAATTCCAAGAAAAGATATTGATATAATCAAATCTAATGTATACCTATGTAAATATAACAGATAAGAGACAATATGGAAAGAGCATATTCATGGGCGTTCAAGGAAAATCATTCCACAATACTTAGTTTTGTGAAAAACCCAATTAAACATATATATGTGAATGTAAAATCTGCTTATTTTAATATTCATATTCATATTCTATATAATAATCGGTTCCCAATACTTAGATAGGCATAATAAGGCAGAGAAGGTAAGTTCTCCATTTCTTGATATCTGGCCATAGATGTAAAAGTCACGAGGTCAATGTGACATTTCGATCTCATCTCTGTATAAACAGGTACTCATTTTAAGTATTAAATACTTGAGGCTGAGTCAACCTCGAGCTGACTGCACAATATCGCAAGATAAAAATCCGAAGGAGGAGGGATTGACTGAATGCATTTTCATATAATATGTACTTAGTGTTATATTTAATTTCATTGTTTAAAATTTGGACTTGGTTTTCCTCGGGTGTCCATATTATCCAAAATTGTATAATAAAATAAGGGTATTTGCCCCCTCATGGGGTATGGGGCCTAAAGACTTCTTTATGACTCTATTTTATTTATGCAAAATAATTTACATTGACTATGAATTATAAACAAAATTTATCATCATAATATTGTGATGAATATTATTATTTTTCTCGTCGGGCTTTATTCAGACTGAGTTAAAATTTGTTCGTACCTAGATCGAACACGGTTAATTAATTTCAAAAAATGTTCGGGTTGGGTCACTAACATAACTGGCCGAGTAAAAGTTAAAAAATTAGGCCCGTATAGACCTTAATCCCCTGTCATCCTTAGTATACAATAGTTAAATTGAAGTCCTTATGAGACAAATATTGAAAATTAAAAAATTCCAAATATAGAACGTTTGGTTTGTTAACCCTAAGCACAAACATAAACTTGCACTCAAAATAGCATTTTTTTTAATATTTACTTATGATTTTGTTGGATACAAATGTTATAAACATTTATTTATTAGGTTAATAAAAGATTATTTACAGTTTTCTGTTTTTCCCTATTGGTGGAATTTGTTATTAGACATTTAATGGGTGTAATAAACTAAATATTTAACTTATGACCTCAAACACAATAAATTACTATCAATGTTTCTTCAAATTAAGTGAAATTACTCTAAATTTTAATCTGTAAAGTTGATTAATCGTAGAAATTTGACACTTCAATAACCAAAAATATGAAGATAATTTCACATGTTTTAAAGAAACTATTGGTAAAGTTTTGGTATACGAAGATAAGAAAAAGTGTTTCGCTTACTTGTGAGGCAGTGGTAGAATCCGGAGGCTCCCCCGACAGCCCCTGACCACGAGTTGCAATAGTCATGATGTCACTCTGTATTTATAATATATCCCACACTTCACAACCATCAACCACTCATTATTTCCTATAATAAAATGATATTTTCACCAATATATTACAGTGACATGTTGCCTGACAATTGGGTTATATATGCACCAAGCAAATTATAAGCAATGCCTATTGAAATGCCTTGACACCCTAAAAGTCTAAGTAGCAATGGTATGTCATAATACACAGATTTGACAGCAACTCTTTATGACATTTGGCTTCGTGAAAACGCACAACTCACTGCAATCTGACAAAGAGATAAAGCACTATTTTAAATGTGTCAGAATATTATCGAATATGCACTTTAATGTGAGAATGGATTAATAAAGCAGGACTCACCTATCTTTTCAAAATAATTAAGTAACGTCAACTTAATTTAATCACAGTACTAATAATACAACACAGTAACTCTAGCCGTAAATGCGTGATTAGATAAAATTTTACGAAAGAAAATGTAGATTTGACAATTTTCCGATTATCCTACCGGCCACAAACAAAATGGCGCCCGGATTTGTGAATATGTTCAAGAAAAATAGTATTACAAAAACACTTTAACTGAAAATTATTTTGAGTAGGGGCACAAAAAAATATCTAATAATATCACACACCAATGCAAAAATCTCAAAGTTACATAAAATGTTGTTAACTTTCGTTGTTGACGTGAAGTCAAGTTTATAATCACGTCGTGTTCTTTAGTCACGTAAAAGAATTGCCAACTATAGGAAAAAAAAATATCCCTGATAAATGTCAAAACTTTTATTTTTTATTAATATTAAATTAAAACATAGTTTTAGAAGAAAAATAAAAATAACATTGTATATCAAGTACACACATCTTAATAATTACATGTAAATAAAATATTTACACTTGTAATTTTTCTAATTCTTTGATGAGGTCATCTTCTCCTTTTATCTTAGCGAGCTGATTTATTTCCAAAGTCTTTCCACTAGCTTGTTGTTCTTTTAATTTGGCGATGGCATCCAATTTCTAAAAATATAAATATATATTACAATTAGTAATTGAATTATAAAATAGATAATGATTCATTGTGAATTGAACAAATCGCATCTTTGAATCATTGAATATGTTTTTAGGTTGGTATGCTATTTAAAAATTCATATTACAAATTCTTAGAACTTGAACAAAACATTGATCAAGTGCGATAAATTACCTTCTTAAGATTTTTAATTTTCTTATCTTTCTCTGGGTCACCGGTGAGGATAACTTCTATAGCACTCTTTACTTTGTTTTCATTTGTCTCACTGTCAAAATCGCTATGGTAACCACAACCTTCTTCTAATTTTTTAGCTTTCTTGGCTTCCCTTTTCTTCTTTTGTTTTAAAGCGGTTTTGGATATTGCTGCAATAAAAACAATTGAATAAAAAACAAAAAAAAAAAAAACAAAAAACAAAACATTTACTATAATATTTACAGTTATCATGTTTAAGAAATTGTCAAATTTATTTTTCATAATTTTATATTATTTTATTTTCTTAATTAACAACATTTTGATTTAAAATGTTAAGTGTATTTATAAAGTATGGTACATTAGCAATGAAAGCGGATGGATGCGGTGCGAAAGGATTTGGAGCAGATAGGCGTTAGTGGGTGGGAGAAATAGACAACAGTGGAGAACAATTGTGCAACAAGCCATGGGCCTTCTAGGCCTATAGTGCTGAACTATTATTATTATGGTAAATTAGCAGTTAGAGTTTAAAAAAAAAAATTATAGTTTTTAAATTCGAACGGTTGCAAAGGCTGCATAGATTACAGGGGCATGAAACCTAGTCTTGTCACATTCAATATGTTAACACATTTTGTGCGGGACGGATAATTCTAATCGTGCGCCAGACTGAGTCCGAGGGAGGAAAACAAAGTCGTCTTTAAGGGGAAGCATATTGAGCCTAGGTCCAGAGTCGCCCTTTCGCATGTTGTCGCGCCGTGAGCTATCGAAAGAGCTCTAAACACTAAAAACCCACACTCGCCTCATCTCTGATGTTGAAAACGCTAAAAATCATAAAAATAAACATTCTAAGACTGAATAATGAAATTGCTTTTCAATTTAGAAGTAATAGTTTAGCAGCTTTCAATGGATGAACAAAAGACACGTCGATTGTGGCAGTATAAATTTCAAAGTTAAGGCATTCTTGCCAATTACTGACACATTAACTCGAGGATTATCTACTAGGAAGGTAGCATAGGAAGTCTTTGAATGGAAATTTAATTTTTTTTAAGTTGCCACGAGCTCCCTTTTTAATGATTGAATTTGGCTTTTGCAAAACAAAATGATCAAAAGCCTTATTTAACCGATAAAAAATTTCAAAATTTAGTTCCGCTTAAATCAAAGAAACAAACTATTAAGACATGACATTACCGGTGGCGATTGATGGAAATATGATTAACGACAGTAGTACTTACCCGTCAATTTGCACATAGCGGACAGGTCAAACACAAGGCCAAAAACACTACAATTTGTTCTGTTTTTATAGTTTTTCACAATTTCTGACGACATTGTAAAAAAAATCAACATAAGTTCAAACTGTACTGTAGTATTTAGTACAATAATTTAGCCACCAATTAGCGTATGCGAGCGTGTCACTTCTCATAGGCATAACAAAATCTTTTATTTTATGGCGGAGATATAAATAAAAAATAATTTATTAATGAAGTTTACTTATTCCGATATTATTTACAGGAGAACCAACAGGAAATAAGGATTGGGGAAAAACATAGAGTCGAATGTCTTAGACATGATTGAATTTGACGATATAAAATGATGAAATAGTTTAAATGACCATATCATCTAAACAAAAAAATAGAAAACGTGTTTAGTATTAAATTATAATGTTTTGAAATAATATATTCAGATATAGCCTGTTTCTTTGGTTTAAGCAGAACTAGATTTTGAATTCTAGTAACTTTTATCGTTTAAGCGAGACTTTTGATAATTTTTTTAGCAAAAGCCCATTTCAAACCTTAAATGGAGGGATCGTGACAATTTACAAAAATGAAAATTCCAGTTAATTCCGCTTAAACGTTTAAAATAGCCTATATGTAAGTTTTTTTTATTTTTTTATTAGTGTTCAATGTCTGCCTAACATAGTCCTTCCTCGTAACTGATTATTCACTAAGTATTTAGGGATATTTCAACAAAAGGACTGTATATTTAATGCTTTAATAAATAATTATGTAATTTAAAAAATTAGCCATTATTAGGCATTAGCCAAAAGTGGGTACAAGTAATTTTTCTTTGGGTAACGGCACACCTCGGAATACACAATAAAATTTACTGAAAAAATGTACGACTAAAAAGTATTCTGAAGAATGTGATCAGTTTGTGTGCACCGATACTTACACTCTAACACAGAGGTCGACAACACGAAGCCCGGGGGCGCCAGTTCGCCCATGGTGAATTTGACACATCAAGGTGTTCAAATGTAAATTAACATTATTCAAATCTCATGTGATTAAAAAATCACTATCACATATCCCAAATTTCAAACATATAATTCATAGTTTAAATGATGAAAACTTTACTGCTACGTCCTATCTGAAGATTATCGATTCACTCTTAGTAGAGTTTTCTTCCAGATTTGAAGATATTGGGAAATTAAAACTGGTTGTAAAATTTTTCACAAATCCTTTTAATGTTACCGAAGACAATGTGCTGCTGCTATAATTACAGCATATTTCCAAACTATTAACACTGAAGACCTGGAATTAAAAATAATAAAAATAGAAAATAGTATTTTATAGGCACATCATAATGATAACATGTTTCGGAACCTAGTGGATGAAATAAGTATCCTCTTTCGATAAAATTTGCATTAAAAATACCTTCTTTTTGTGCAACTACATATACTGTGGAGTCTTTATTTTTTAACATGAAAATTTTTAATATGATACCGAAATCAATTTTTTTTTTTGATTTCTTTTACTACGAAATTTGGGAAAATTCATAATGAATTTGTTTTTTAAATAATCACGCAGCGCCATGAATTGGACAGATATGACAAAACAATATGGTTTTATTTTTGAGACTCATACTTAATCACGAAAATAATATATTCCTTTGAAGAAAGAGTATTCACTGTAAAAACGTTTTACAGTGGTAATAGTATACGCCCAGTGCGTGATTTATTTTCTGTAAAATTTAGTCAAAGTCCTATTTCATTTCCATCGAGAATAATCCGTTTAAAACCCAAATTTTAAATATAAGGAAATTTAAATTCCAAGAAGTACTTAGATCTTTTATGGCCGATTGCTAAAGTAAGAGTTATCCCTAACTCGAGTTAAAATCATTTGTTTTTGTATGCTACAACATACAAAAACAAATGATTTTAACTCGAGTTAGAGAAAACTCTTACGTTAGCAACCCGACATTAGTCAATAAGGTTAGCCCTGTAATTGATGAAATAGCACGGGAAAATCAGGAGGTCTGATTCTCCAATATGACTGGTATCCAGCGCATTTTGGAAAAAATGTAAGGGACCATTATCACTCGTTTCCAAATCGATGCATTGGTCCAAGTTGCGCAAGAAACTGACCAGCGAGATCTCCTGATTTGACACCGTATAATGTCTTTTTGTGGAGTCACCTTAAAAGCAAAATTTATAAAACCTGCCACCCAAAATTAATTCTTTGAAAATGGTAAAATGGAAATGTATTAATTCTTTGAAAATGGACTGCAATTTTTACAATATGCACCTCCATAACAGATAGGCAACTAGCCAATGTACGTAATTATTTTTATATCGGATTGAGATATTGTTTATTGCAGAACGGTGGCGTATTTGAATATTTATTGCAATAAAAATAAGTAATAATCAATTTATTTTAAAATACAATTAACAATTGTTTTATTGTTTAAATTTAATCAAATAAATTATGTAATATTAATTTGTATAATAATTCAAAAAGATGTTTGATACAGCTTTCGATTGATAAGTAAAATTACATTGCTTTGTTTTACCAGTCAAATGCATGGCGATGCGTGATTTTTTATAAAACAAATTCATTATGAATTTTCGCACGTTTCAAAGTAAAAGAAATAAAAAAATTTAAAACATCAAAATCGATTGCAAAAGTTTTCAGTATCATAAGAAGCGGGTAAAAATTCTCTTTCAACTGAACACCATTACGGAGTTAATATGAGGAGCATCAAGTTCAAAAAATGTAGATTTCAATGTTATTCTCTTATGTTCCGGGATAAAAATCGTTACCTTGTATATCTTAAAATAATGTTATGTATAAATAAAACAATTCAGACTATTTGAATCTCGTTTTCATAAATACCTAAAGTTTTCATACACATAGATTTCAGATTTTCAATTGCGCCCTTTAAGTCAAAAAGGTTACCGACCTCTGGTCTAAGTATTTTATTTCAATTTAAAAAATACGTCATATGTTCGTTATTAAATTTAATCATTAGATCAAACAGCGCAAAACGAAACTTTTTGTTGAATCCCGAATGCGATGTTGGGTGTGCTCTGTCTCCAATTGCTCTAAATTTTGTGGAACTAACAAATAAAATGAATTATGCTCATTAACTGGGACCTAGTTGATAAAATATTCATGGCGATCCGAAGTGTGACTTTACAATGAAAAACATTATTTTTTATTTTTACGTGATTGTTGGGAAGTTCGTTCTACAGGTAAGTGATGTCTTAGGCCTCCCTTTATCTACAATAAAAAAAAATGCAAGTTATAAATCCTTCCGGTTCTTCCTCTAGAGTCATTTAACTTTACCGTAACTTTGAAACGAAATAATGCGATTCGCTTGCTATACAAACTTGTAACCCGACAACGTCACCCGCACAAAGTGTGTTAACGACACATACATATATTAATCATACCTTTTTCTGGAGGTTGAACAGTAGGTTCATCGTCGTGCAACTTAAAAGTAATTTGTTTTCCTCTCGCACCTGGAGGCCTATAAGCCTGTTTACTGGCCTGCGGTTGGCTAGTAGCAATTCCTTCTACTTTTTCAGCAGTTATCGATGGTTCTTTAAATGTACCCGCTACTTCTGGTTTCCAACAAACATCATATAATTCTTCTTGTTGGTTCGATAATTTCTCATGTAAAAGAGTCCCTGAGTAATGCCAAACTTTATACCTACATAAGATATATTTTAATAACATTTCAGGATAATATTAATCTTTATTACATTTAAATAAACGGTAAGTAACTACGAATTTTATTAATTTTTAGTTATAAACGCACTGTATGCATATAAGCAAGCACAAATACCAATAATATGTTAAGTTGGTAGATATGAAATGTCAGATTCTTCTTATGTACATATGTACAAGTTGGTTTTAATTACTCTGATAGGTGAAGATCCTAGTTAGACCTCTTGAGAACTTGCGGATAGTATAAACGTTGACCATACTAACATATTACGACACCTCCATGCCATAGGTAAAGTCAAAAATGGATAAGTGGGTGCTTCATAAACTTTCCGATAGAAACAATGTGGACAGATAAATTGCCTTTCACATCTTACTAGGAACAACCGCGATTTCTGGACAGAGTCCTGACGTTTGACGAAAATGGGTATTGTACAATAATCGTAAGAGATCCCAATGGCTAGACAAAAATGAAGCCCCAAGATGTTTCAAAGCCTTCAGTCCACCCGCGGAAGTTACTTATAACAGTTTGGTGGGGAATACAAGGTGTAGGTCATTAATCCTTCTTGCCTACCAATGAAACCATAACAGTAGAAAGGTACTGCCATTATATTCAAGAAATGCATGATAAATTAAAAATGCAGCGTCCGAATCTCATTAACATACAGGAAACTATTCTGTTACAATACCCCGTTAATCGAAAATTACTTTCCTGAATCTTAATGAACTAAACTATGAAATTCTACAGCAACCACCTTATTCGCCTCACTATATCTCCAAAGGATTATCGCTTCCTCAAACACTTGATAGAATAACTCTTTAAGTTAACATCAAAAGACAAACATACAGAAATGTAATTTCCCCGGTACTTGCAAAGAGGCTTTTACTTGAGACCGCATACAATGTGTTTACAGTTATAAATTAGTAGTTATGACTGCATGTATTTTTACCCGTTTCCTATGCGTAGACGTGGAGCAGTAGTGGCAGTAAGAAAATGTGTTCCATCTGGCGACCATTGTAGTAGTGTCGTATCTGGTGCATCACACTTAGTTATTTGTTTTCGTTTTTCCACATCCCACAGCTCTACCTGTCCTCGCAAGTTACCAAAACCAGCCAATAACAAAATTAATCAGAGATAAGGAAAATAAGTTTTGATATATACTTATGATTGAGAGGGTTCATCCCTCTTTAGACATTGGAGGTCTGCACATTTTTACAAAATCTCGGCCCGAATAAAGCTCGACGAAAAAAATACTAATATTAAAATGATGAACATTTGTATACAAATCATATTTTGAAAAAAGTATTTACAATTCATCTCAAAGTCATAGCATTTCCATTTCCTACAGATTATCTTGCCATTGAGACATGCCATTTTTAGCATCACAATATTGCTCAATTCTTAATTAATAACAAATTCAATAAACGGTCGCTAAACACTATACTAAGCTAGTAAAAAAGGAAAAAGCTATTCTACCGTCGTGCGCGTGTCATTATTGTCACGACGAATTTCTTAAGTACTGAAACTTGCTTATAATATTATACAACCAGAATTACAATATATCCTCGTAAGCTGCGTCCCAGGCTACACGTTACTCGCACCGTACTTCAAACTCGTGCGCACCAAGCAGCAACGAAACTTTAAAATTACCTGGAACTTTGGTATACGCTTTTGTCTTCTGTGAACTTGACAAATTCCAAGTGTAAACTTCGATTATTTATTTAAGATTAGGTTTTTGTATTGATCCAAAAGGTAAATAATAACCCTGAATTCAGATTCTAGCCCTTTAGTTTTTAACAAGAAATTGTGACATCTGCGCTTGTAACACCAACTAATGTGCTGGTGCTTGAGTGAGCAGGTGTCGGTAAATGCGCGATCAACGGCATTTGAACGCGGCAGTTGAACGCGCATTTACCGACACCTGCAACGGCGCGTCGCAAGTGCTTGGCTGAGTACGCAAAACAAGCATCGGGATAGCAGCTATAGTTGCTTCCTATTTCCTTATAGCGTCACCTATAGTAGCTGTCAAAAAGTTATACAATTGATTCATACGATTTATGCATGACCTGGAAGTGACATCCCTTAATCAGAAAGTCACGCCACGCCACTGCGATTAATATAAAAACTTAAATTATGAAAAGGATATTATTCCCTTGTGGATTGTAGTGTAGAGTATTTCTAGGAGCTACACCTAATTCAAAAACTGGTTCACATTTCAAGTTGAATATTGTCGCTTTGGAGGGCATAAAACCATAAATAGCTACAAATTCAGTTCCTTTTGGTGACCACGACACACAGTATATAGGACCTTCCTTACCTAATAAAAATAAGAGTTTAATAAATTGTGAATATATGAATGATATACAGTAATAACTCGAACAGTGCAACTTAATACAAATTTCGGTACAGGGCGAGTAATAATTTTCCATAAAAATTAAAATTTATACTCATTATCACGTAATAAAATACGGCGGCGTAACCAATGCCTAACGCATGAGGAATCTTAATACGGTACTGAAGGTTGGCCGAAAATTAACTTTGAAACTTTAATTTCAAATAATTCTTATAAAAAATACAAAACAATAAATATTCAACATTTCAATATCAATTGCGAATTACAATTTCAACATTGTTAATGTGGTTTCTGTTGTAGCTGGGTCCGCCTATTAATTACACACTGTACGTCTGGTAGAGTCAATATTTTATAAAGTAATCTCTATTTACATTAATAAATATTTTTATACAAATACTTTATTTGAGATTTTCAATTAGCCTCTTGCTGTTATAGTCTAGTGCCTACGCACCATATTTTACGTTGATACTTGATGATAATGGAATGCCATTTGGCACACGTGTTCCTTATAAAAATTAAATCATTTTGACCCGCAGCACCTATTTGTGAATCGAGGCAGATTCAAGATGGCGGCGAAAATAGTGCGCCAATTACGATAACGATAACTAATTTTTATGATAGAGCAAAATAGCTAAATACATATTTGTACAATGGACCATTACTTACAATTTGCAGCGTCGTACGTGAATTTTCGTCACTTAGTTTACAAGATACCGTCCATAATTCATTCTCAGGCGCAAAAAAGTGATTTCCGAAATGGCTAACGAGTCGTGTAATGAATCTCACTGCCATGTAAAGAATACATGTAATTATTTTTTTCAGGCAAAATACAATCTTATGTGTAGCAAATATTTAAATTAACTCCATTATGGAAATCTACGACTTAGCGTTATTTCGAAAGCGGCTTCATTTGAGACCAGGTGCTGTGAACTAACCTAAGCAAATTTATGCATTCCGTATATGCATGGAGTATCTTACTTAAACGTCATAATTTACAGCCGTTCCTTATTTCATTTCGGGCAAAACCCGAATAATAATAAGTCATATACCATTTTTTATTTCATTTTTGTAATTTACAGGTCCGATTTGGTCGAAAACGATATACAGAGTGTCAAAATAATACGAAGTTGAGACTTTACACATTTCGGCCGCTATTTTAATTTTGGCGCCACGCAGAGAAAAATTCCGCACATATTCTTGTAGCCAAGGATATGGCCTACAAATTTATGAAGAATTGAAACAAAATATTAACGTACGCAGATTTGCAGTGATAGAGTATATCATCATATTTCGCATTTGGGAGAAAAATCTATCGAAAATTAAAATTTTCGCCATTTTGATAACAGATTCGTAATCTACGGCATTAAATTAATAGAAATCGAGCCATATCATACGAAATTCGTTAGCCATTTCGGAAATCACTTTTTTGCGTCTGAGAATGAATTATGGACGGTATCTTGTAAACTAAGTGACGGAAATTCGCGTACGACGCGGCAAATTGTAGCTAAAGGTCCATTGTACAAATAGGTATTTAGCTATTTCGCTCAATCATAAAAATTCATCATAGTTATCGTAATTGGCGCGCAAGTTTCGCCGCCATCTTGAATGTGCCTCAATTTACAAATAGGTGCTGCGGGTGAAAATGATTTAATTTTTATAAGGAACACGTGTGGCAAATGGCATTCCATTATCATCAAGTGCAGTATCTTTCGACGTAGGCACTAGACTTTTTATGAGCTCTTTCAAGAACAATTCTCATAGAGCACGTTCATCTTAACTTCATCACAGGGTATCATAAATTACGTCATCAATTCTGCGCGAGAAAACAGCTGATCACATTGACGTACATTAGGATTTTAAACAATTGTTGTAACCAAACACACAAAATCATGTATTACAAATACATTTTTACTCATTTTAGTACACGGTATACCTTGAAACGTACGAGAAATAAATAATAATAACGGAAATAAACAAACAACATCGCACAATACGTGTAGTCAAACACAAATCAAAGTAAGTGACGCCACTGAAATGTGTTAAGCTAACTGTTGTTAACGAAATTTGGTTTCTGCGCAAGGGAACTGGTAATATCCGCCTGTGATGAAGTTAAGTGGAACGTACTCTAGCATTTACTCAAATTGCAGGCAATATCTCAACGATTGCTTATCTTGTTCTTTAATTTTTCAATGGACGTTGGCTTGTTGAAATAGTCACATCCTTTAAGACAGCAGTTCTTAACCGGGGGGTCCCGAAAAGACCTTAGGGGGTCCCGAAATTAAAAGAAAAAATTGAATTTTCACCTGTTTTTGCTTTTAAAATTACAACAAACTTAATTATTAAACAATAAATTATTAAGAACACTTAAAATATTATTTCAAAAATTTTCTTGGGTGTCTAGAAAATATTTTAGGCTAGTTTGGGGTCCCGAGTATAAAAAAGGTTAAGAACCGCTGCTTTAAGATATCCCTACAGAAAAAAATCTACAGCGGTTAAATATGGAGATCTTGACTAGTAGATGTCACCCCTTCTGGAGATTAATAAGCCTGGAAACATTCTCTTCAAAATTTAGATTGTTCATGCTGTGTGACATATAGCATCTTATTGAAACCACATGTTTTCTAAACTTCAAAGAAAGCGCCCTCCAATAAATAAAGTCCAATTACACCTCATGATTAAATCCATACCACACTGTCACTCTACGAGTGTATAATGGTCCTTGATTAACCACTTGTAGATTTTCAGCATCCCAATAACGGCTATTTTCTTTGTTAACATGACCACTGAAGAAGTCTAAATGGGCTTCATCGTGGATTACAATTTTACTCGGGAAAAAAAATTCGTATCATAAGGAGGCGCGTTGTTGAATTGTAAAACGGTCCACAACAAATTTGGCATGTCTACAATATTTGATTATCAAATATGAACTGTTCTAATTGAACCAAACCAAAATGGGGACCAATATAAGTTGCAAAGTTGATTTTCGGCCATCCAGTATGTTTAATTGATTGTCGCAACGGCATAAATTAAATTCATTAATTTCATACTTCAAATAATGCGATTTAAAACGAGTTACTTGCGCTGGTCGAGTTATTACTGTCTATAACTTACTGAAGGTAACCATGGCAGTATTTCCGTTAGAGGCCATATAGTGAAGAGTTGTTTTTCCATAGTACGAAGCACCAGTTTTGTCCACTTCCGTGCTTGTCATTAATAATGCGCTTGTCCCTTTATTGTTCCAATAAAAATCTACTTTATCCGCCTAAAATAATAGACATCCTCAAAAAAACATGAATTATTCAAAAATAATATTTTCTTATGTTAACTTGAAACAATTTAATGTATTAAACAGTCAAGAGTTTTATTTGATGAAACTCGAATATAGGTAAAACAAATCTTAAATTACACACTTGTTAAGTATGTTCTACATTATACTCTTTTCTTAAACACTATAGATTTTATGGGTAGTACTGCCGTAAAAACTATAATGTGATGCACAATACTTCCTTCAAATTTTCAGTGCTCTCCGACATCCAACACAACTCTTGAAACTATTTCCAGTCCTATTTAATAGAAGTTTGAATGGCGTCAGAAATTTGAACGAAGTGAAGAGTATATTGTAAAACAGCCTTAACAGTTCCAAAATTATTTTTATTCGTCATGCGGTTTCGGCGTTGACCATTCTGAACACAACTTTTTAACTTTAACAGTGGTAAACATCAAGTAGAGAAATGTTATAAAAATGCTATAATGTAGCCTACCTGTTGACTTTTGTCGTTGTAGGTTAACATCCAAACCACTAGCGTTAACAATGCGATGTTATTTACTTCAATATCAAATTAGGATCTCTTACAACCAGAGCCGTAGTGATTTTTGGCACCCCTCTCTCTCTTGCCGCTACCAAAAAAATAGTATATTAAAACACAAATTTCATAAGGCATAATTTTGTCGCACACGGTTAGAAAACGAGTCACGCAGTGACGAGTTTTCTAATCGACTAGTGCAGCAAAAAGCCTTATGCAACAAGTTTTTCATACTATTTTTTCTATTTTGCCTTTTTATACCTTTTATTTATTTATTGGATTGGAACACACACAGGACACGCCCAGTAAAGTGTTCTCTGTTAAATACACGTTATATCAACGATTCCCTAACTGTACGCCATGGCTGGGCTACAGAAGCGCCGCGAAATCATTCTAATATACCTCCAACTGCGTTAGTTAGACCAGTGTTTTGACTTTGGGCGCCGCAGAAAAATTCTGATTAAGGGTTTCGGGAACCGAAAAATTACCGTTATATGTTTAAACAATTAGTAATCAAAGTACATAATCAGAGAGTAAACAAATATAAAATGTTTTAGAGACAAGTAATGGAATATGCAATTTATTGTACGACATAAGATTTATCTTATAATTTCAATGCACATTCTGCGGTACAGAAGTTTGGCAGAACTGAAAATATCAATGATCCCAAAGTTCATATTATAAGTAGATGCCAATCTGATGGGTGGGGGGTGAATTACGGAAGGAATTAGTATTAAAATTGGTCAAGTGAAATAACGTTTGGTTGCGGGTCTGATATGAGGGAACATGAAGACCAAAAAGTTGTAGCAGGTCACTGCTTTCAGTGATGTTATTAACAATCTTATAAAGAATGAGTATGTCCGCTAGCACACGACGATTTTTTAATGTTAAAATATTAAGAGTAGCACAGGCAGATTCATAATTTTCATAAGGGGTGTCTGTTTTATAGCAAAGGTATTTTAAAGCTTTAATTTGAATTCTTTCAATTTTATTTACATACTTATCATACTGGGGGTTTCAAATAACGAATGCAAAATTTAGTAGACTATAAACATAGGCAAAATAAAAATGTTTAATAGGAATAATCGATTTAAATTTTTTTGTGTTACGAATAATAAAACCCAGCATTCTCCAATCTTTAGAAACTATATTGATTAGATGAGCTTCAAATGATAATCATATATGTCAATAATGCCTTTTAAAATAATAATATTTCATTATATGTTTAAGCAAACATCCCCGATTAGGGAATTTGCTACGTGAATGTAGCAATTGGCCGGACTGGTTTGAGAGTTTTATATTTCTTAAGGTATCTATCAATTATGTTTTGTAAAATTTGCAGGTAATTGTACATATTTTACTAATTTTATGAAATAAAATGTTTAGTGTCATAATTAAACTTATAAATATATTAAACTTATAATATAAACGTTATAACACTCAATTCAGTTTCATAATCACTTTCTTATGAACGCAAAATGAAAAAATAATAATTAAGTATTAAAAGAAAATTATACCATCGGTAATATAAGAAAATATATAAAGTACAATGAAACGATCAGTTTTAATTATTATACGTCCACTGATAAAATAATTTTCAGAAAAAAAAATAAATAAATAATAAATAATAATGTGTGAAATAACTAGCAGTATACCCGCTGCTTCGCTACCGAAAAAGTAGTCGTAGCCGGCTTAGACCAGACCCATGGCAGAATCTGTTTAAGACTGGCTTGGTGCGAATTGTTTTTGGAAGATTCAAATATATTTATTTGTTTTAATCTACTATTAAATTTCAACTCGGTAGCATATCTGGAAGTGGGTTAGAATTTCCGGACATATCCACAAATATTCTGTTTTATATATGAAGATTAACTACAACTTATCGTGCAGAGGTAAATGAAGTATAGAAAAAACAAGACACTAAATGACTAGGATATCTATGACAGTTGTTTGTATATTCATCTGAAGATTTATTTCGATCTCTAAAGAGAAAATAGCATTGATGATCGTCCTTCTTTCAAAAGACAAGGCATAGATGACGGCAGTTGAAATAAATTCATATCTACATAATACGGCAGCATTGCATCTGTCTACCCTATCACTACGGCTCTGGTTACGAACATTTAGTTCAGAATTACAACATTTATCACCTTCAAACTTACCTGGAAGAAACTTTTATTCGCCAAAAATGCAGTACTTTCAAATTTAGGATATCTAAAAAGTCTTCCTAGTGATGGCTGCCCTTTAGCGCCCGGAGTATAACACAAAACATGATACGGAGCAACTCCAGGGCTAACACTAAAAGCTCCAATTTTTGCAAAATTAATTCTGTGGACAATTTTCTGAAAATTTGCATTTTCATAAAATATAACATCATTATTAAGTAATCTGGCACAGATTGTTTCATCAGAACTCCATTGGGGTTCCCATGATATTTGAGTTTTATGGACAAGACTTATTACTTCCTCCCACGTATCAGTTTTATATATAAAAAGATTTGGAGATCCTTGTGGATTTGATTTTCCAACTGTAAATGCTTCCCAAGTCATTAAATATGAACCTTTCGGTGAAAATGCAATGCTTAATGCTTTCGGTCTTGGCAAGTCACAGACATGATTCCAGTTCCCAGTTTCCACTACTTTCACACTGAAACATATATTGTAAAACATTAGCATTTTCCTTTTTTTCTTTTTTTTATATATTTTAGAGTAATAAGTAAATATTGGATGCATAATTAAACTAGTTCAATCCAAAAGATGAACTAGCTAGCAACCGATCACATTAGAAATAGTAATAATCATTTATTAATTCAAAACAAAACACATAGGATTTTTACTTTTTTTTCCTCTTATTAGAATAAATAAAGGATACTAATATTTTGAGGATATACCACTCTGAACATAGTTCAGTGCATGGCAGCAATTTGAATAGTTACATTATGTCGAGTAAGTAAACTCTATCTTGCGACTTCTACTTGCTACTCACTGGCTATTTTACAATATCGCTCGTAAACTGGCTACCACAAAGATATTAGACATTAATTATATCACTATAAATCCACATCATTTTCAGTTTGGGAAACACGACTTCATGAGACAAACGAATACTACAGCGCCATTAGTGAGTGGCCACTACACTAGCACGTGGATGGACTGACTAGTTACTTGCTGCTAAGTACTCGCGATTCCAAATAACAGTAAGACATCTGGTGGCGGCTTGGTAAATTAATCAGAAGCGTATATATGTGTAATATTTGCAGTGTGTTGTGCTGCAGTTTATATGAATTAAGACGTATTTTTAAATATAGTGACTTAAATACAGTGATTTTTTGCCGAAATATTGTTTGAACAGATAAATATTAAGAAAAAACTTCTGACATATACGCTTTTCGTTCGCCATCAACTGTCGTACGCAGCGCTGTTAACGTTAGTTTGAGTCGCTAATACTCGCCGACTAATAAACTAGCGGGCGAGCAGCGAGTAAACTGGCCTTGTTTAATTATCTCTTTAGATTAATATTTTCTACACTTCATGTTTTTAGGATCGCATTTGGTATGATCAAAAAACCCTTATACCGTCACTCCTGTGTCTGTCTATCTGTTCGGTAGAAATTGTGGTCAAACAGCTGAACCTAGAAAGTTGAAGTCTGGTATGCTTGTAGAACTCTTTAATCCACATATAGGAAAACTATTGAAAGTTCAAAAAAAAAAAACAAATTGCGGAAAAATATAAACAAACATTTAACGTAAAAATCTAGAATTTAAAAAAATGTTAAGTAGGGTATCAAATTAAACATTTTAATATAAGCTGTTCACTTTTGTAAGAACAAACAAAATCTGGTTGATTTGGTTACTTTTATAGTGTATTACTGACTTTAAATGTCAATTGAAAATATTACTTACGTTGTAAAACCGACTTTAGGTTGATAAGGTTATGATCATTATAATTAAGATAACATTTTTCATTATGACATATGTCAAATGGATTGACATTTTAAAAAAGTGACATTTTTTAATACCAACATGACATACAGCTTCAAAGGTGCAAACTATTGAAAACAAAATTTCCTGTTAGTTTGTTCTTACAAAAGTGAACAGTTTATACGTGGATAAACCACCAAATAGTTATTTTTGAAAATTATTATTATTTTTTTTTGCCAATAACGTGTCACAACTTTTATCCCCCACCCTTTTTCTCATGGGGGTTGAACTATAAATCTGAAAAAAATCTCAACAATGTACATTGATGGAAACCGGAGTATTTCAACATAAATTGTTAATCAGATTAGTTTACGAAATTTATCAATTTTTTTGTGTCGTCGATAAAAAAAAATAATTTAAACAAAATTTATTGTGTGGTACCAAAAGAAATCTCTTAGGACGTAGATTAAGTAACGAAAAGTAGTTTTTTAAAATTAGTTTTTTTAACACGATTTTTGCCAAAAATGTGCTAAAAAAGTTCTTGGCCCGTCCCCTTTTACCCAAAGAGGTTAAATTAAAAATCTGAAAAAATTATAGGTAATGTACATTGATCTAAGACGGAAACGTAAGAGAGGAATTTTTGATCCAATTGCGGTTTTGCAAAATATTGCAGTTTTTGTGTTTTTGACAAAATTAATTATTTTTTATTTCAAGGCTAAATTATGGCTAATAAAGTTATGGATTTTTTGTATTTATGGTTAAGATAGTGTCTTTTTTTGAAATTAAAAATATAACAAAACAAAAAATTAACAGCTGAAGACCGAGTTTTAACACCACACTACGCTCTACACTCTATACTGTAGACTATAGTGTGCAGTGTTCAAAACAATTAAATGGAAGCTCTTAGTACTCAAATAACGAATAAAAATGATTATCAAATATCTGTTGATTTTGATGTGATAATAGAACAAATAATCCTAGACATCTAGTATAATGTTGGCTTCTTACAATTATTAAATACCTACAAAACCCTGAAATGTGTGAAAATTCACACTTCACATTAATTTTTTATTTTAATATATTATGTAGTATCAGAAAAACTTTCGGAAGAGATAGATTACGGAACGAAAAGTGGTTTGGAAAAGTGACAGCATAAGGCTTTCTTGGTTTTACCTACAAATAGATGAGCACCCAATTTTTTTTTTTTTTTTTTTGTTGGGCTCAGGTAACCAAAATTTTTTCTTAACTTATGTTATTATTTTCTTTATTTACTTATATAACACATGACACAGCCAGTTAGTAGGGAACCTGTACTAAGGTGACCATTTTTGTCAAATATAAAACCAGGACATTTAAAATAGCTCAAGTACAGGCGCGTGCAATAGGAGAGGGGTCCTTGGGTCCTGACCCCCCCCCCCCCCCCCCAGGAACTATAAAATAATATACTTAATAAAAACTAAGCTACTGAAAATAAAATCATCTCTTTTGTTGATAAAAAACAAATCATAGTCAAAATGTAATTAACATATAAGACCACCCCTCTACGTAAAGAGGCAATAATAAATTTTATATTATTTAACGGATATTTTTTAGAAATAGACCCCCCTATCAGTTAATTTTTTTTGGAGCGCGCCTGCTCAGTCAGCATGAAGAAAAGTGGCTATCGTAGAATATATATTAAAAAAATATTGCAGAGTAAGCTTAGTTTTTTTGCCTTTAAGTGAAAAAATAAAATGTACTTCTTTTATTTATATTGTAGATTAAGAAGGTACATTTGAAAAGGCCGCTACACTGCTGAGCCGTATTTTGTGTTTAAATTTACGCGCGTACTGAAAGATGGAACGATTACTCGATCTTTTGAAAAATTAATAATTTTTGATTTTGTGTCCCTAAACTGTACTGGTTATATTTCACGACTAACCAGGACCAATGACCAAAAAAACAGTACAGTACTGGTAAATCCAGTACGAATGGTCACCTTACCTGTACAGATTTGAGCTACTTATTTAGATACACTGTTCTGACAGCGTAATAACAATCCCATAATATTCTTTGTACTCGATGATAAAAACTAAACAACTTACTAAAGAACTTTTAGCCTACCTAACAAATAACAGCTCTAATGAAATATAGAAATACTTACACCGACCCGTTAACCCAAGCGAAAAATTTCCCATCGGGACTAAATACCATTGTACGACATGATTTACTGGTCTCTGGAACAAAACTGTCAACCGTACCATATTTCGGTGGTCCAGAAACAACACCAATTCCCGATGAGCTGCGAACTAAACATAAATGTTAGCTCCACATGGCATTCATATTCATATCTCATTTTATAAAACTGATCAGATCATTGTTAATTTACCTGCAAATGATGTCAAGACTGCAGACATGGTTACTGATATTTTTTATAGTTTACCTAAATTAAACTTTAAGTATCATTTCAAAATAATTATTACTTAAAAATATCCAATAATTAACCTCAAATCATGCCCCGCAAAAATCTTTCCAGTCACGTGACTTCAATTTGTGATACCGCCGCGGGATTATTTCAGCTGTAAAAATATATTGGGAAAAAAAAAATAATTTTAACTCGACACTGTTACTTCAACCATGACAATTTTTATAAGACCTTAAAAAGAAAAATAAATTATTTTCAAAAGAATTATATTAATTTGAGTCCTATTTCCGAGAAATTTAAATTATTTAATTATAGATATGTATTGGGCTCAACAGCGCTATGAAGTGACGCCAAGCGGACTATAACTGAACTAAGCGAAACGAGTAATTGTTTATTGTTTACATCTGGTTTACATGTGTTTTCTCGTGTAGTTTGTATTGCTTTTAAAAGTTAGTGTTGCAGTTTGTTTGTTATATTAACTTTTGATAGCAATTATTATTCTTTTTTATATTACTTTATGTTATAATGAGTTATTATAACACAAATTGGTGTGTGTTTGGCTGTCACTCTAGAAAAGGAAGTAACAAAAATATTTACTTCCACTATTTTCCAAATGAGAAACAATTTGTGAACTGTTAATAAATTTGGTGCTGTGGAAGTGATAATAACAAACTAGTATTTATTAAACAAATTAAATAAAAAACAAACACTAAATTATAAAAATCCTTCTCGAACATAATTAAATATCTACCCGGGTAATTTTAATGCAGAATTAGGGCAAGCGGTCTCAAATTCTGTACGCAGCTTTTCTAATACATTTTCACTGAACTTTCAGTGCCTGCTTTTGTTTTTAATCAATTTATTTAGGCAAGGAGTTTCTAACAGAGGTTTCGGTTCATACTGTTGTAAGACAGGTTTCTTAAAAGTAGACCACAGGCATTTTAAGTCTGTGCTGGTTAATATTTCCATACTCAATATATTGTTTCTGGAACAAAAAGTAAAACCAACAGAAACCACACAAAAAAAGATAAATCAAATATTTCACAATCAATCAATGCCCTGATCTTGGCTTCTTTCATTTTGGTTTGTTAACCACCTGGCACAAAATAATAGGATAGCTGAAATGTGTTTGCATGTAGTTCCTGCTTTACATGTGCAGGACATATTTAAAACTTCAACATCATTACTAAATTTTAATTTCCCAGTGACTTCGTGAGGTGGTGTTCTCAAACTGCTTGTTTGTAAACATAACCCACATATGTCGACATGCTCATCATTTTTGTCCAAAATTCCGCACAACATAAGATTTCCGGCGTTTAACAACTCTTCTCCTTCAACTACACACCTAGAAGAAGGTGTTGCACTTAAAAAATTAAAATAATTTAATAAAGATAGCTGTTTATTATCCATTGCAAATCGATGATTTAACATGTAAACAAATATGGACAACTTTCACATTACTCGTTTCAATCAGCTGTTCACAGCGCTTGTAGCGCCGCCATCGGGCATTGTTGTACCCAATATGTCACTTGCAACACTTTTTTTAACAACTATAACCTACAGAGCTGGCCCTTGGGTAGGACGAATTAGGCTTATGCCTTAGGTGATAAAAGGCCTCAAAATTTTGCGTGGGTGTTCCTTAAATCTCCAGATAATTTTGAAGGGAAGTTCTATGTACCTGGGAAGTATAAAGTAAGAAGATGAGATATTGCAAGATTCCTAGGGCCTCTACTGCATTCAGCATAAACAAGAATCTTGGCATTTGCTTGCTCCACATCTGCAGATTGTCCCATTACACAAATGGAACAAAATAAAAACTTTGCCATACTTACGAATGTAAAGTCCGTGTTGCTGTATGGATGTCCACAAACGTACATCTACGATTCTTTGTGGAAAGTGACGAAGGACCTAACAAACCGCCCGCAAGATTTTGCAAACAAGTGTTTACAAATTACTCCCTACGCCAAATTCTATATATATAATAGGCTAGGGTGACCATTCGTCCCGCATTCTAACATTTTGTCCCGCATTAAGATGCGTCCCGCAAAAGTCCCGCATTTTAACATTTTGTCACGCATTTTGTAGAACCTTTTTTTTTGCTCTTCACTTGGATTTGGGAGGTGAGGACCTTTTTTTTTTGCTCTTCACTTGGATTTGGGAGATGAGGATCATTTTTTTTTGCTCCGTCCCACATTGCCTTCTTATGAAAATGGTCACCCTATAATAGGCGCTTTCCTTTAACCACAATACTTATTAAGTATTCTTACCATACCTAAGATAAACTAAGTTGTAAGGGCGTTCCATTTATAAGAATACAAAAGCTTTTTCCTCCCCCCTTACCCTTGCTAAGGCATTTGACTAACTTATAAGCATAGCTAGGGTGACCATTCGTTCTTAGTCTTGCATTTTGATTCAATGTCCTGCCCAGTGATGGCATCCTAAATTTTTAGGAAGTGGTTCCATAAAGTCATGCGATATCTAGGAACCTATTCTGTATTTTTAAGAGTGAAAACAAAACACATACTTCCACTTATTATGAGTTAACCTCTGTATTTCTAATGATCACTAACGGCCGTTTGCACCGGTCTTAATTAACTCTTAACTAAAAATTAAAAATTAAATTTCATTGCACCGCATACTTAATTCAGGCTTAAGCTGTTGACTATTAATAAAATTTAATCACTACCATGGTTACGGATTAAATAGTTATTAAGAATTTGACTTTTATTGTTGAACATAATTACAATTTGAGTACAATTTTATTATAAATATGGATGAAGAATAGACCTAGATATACGTTTTTTAGATTTGATGTTACTAAAAAAATCTCAAAGAGCAAATTAATATGATACTATGGACAAAATTGCATTTATAAAAAATAAGTAATGATTTCGTTTATCCAAAAATACAGGTTTGTGCTAAAACGACGGTTCCAATATTGGCTTATTTAAAATAGAAACCAATAATAATTGCTGCTTGTGCACTTCACAATATACGGGAATGTAAGAACTAAATATGAAAGAATATTGCACTGCCAGTCTGAGCCCAACCAAGGTATTGCTACACCCGAGGCAAAGTACCAATTTTGCGCTTGCTCTCATCGGTGATAAGCAAAAGAAAAAGTAGATGGATCGAAGTAATGAGCAAAAACAAGGAAAATAATTTTTGCGTCCCTGTCAACTCAGCGCCGGCGGTACCTGAAGAACTAGATGAATACGTGTTGCATCAACTGATAATACATGGATAAATACCAGACGAAAATTTGAATGCATGTGACGCAGCTGGAATTGAATTACGTAAACAATTAATAAATTAATATTTAGAACGACTTTTGTAATTAAAATATTATAGAATAGTGTAAAATAGTAATTATAATAAAGCAAACATTCAAATATATATTTTTATGTTTATATTTGTTTTTTATTACATTTGTGCACATATTTTTTTTTTTTTAAATAAATTTAGCAGCATGAATTCCTTTTAGTTTTTTCCACCAATATTTATTGTTAATTTACATTTTTAGCAGATATAATTTTAGGAGAGCTAGACAAAACGTCAAATTTAAACGTCAATAACATATTTTATTTTTGACAGTACGTCACTCAAATTAAACAAACAAAAGAAAAATTACGTCAAATGCTGATTTTTTCATGACAATATCGCCAGGTTAAGAAAAATAATTACAGATGTTCTGTTTATTCAATATTACCAACAGTAATTTTTGTGGATTTCTTAGCTATTATACCACATCAACAACATACGGTGCAAAGCTATTTTTTGTATGCACATTTAATCATTAATTAAACTTAACTCATAAATAGTTAATCAATTTTTTAACTATGACCGGTGCAAACGACCGTAACAGGCTCAATAAAATATTATTATTATTATTATTATTATTCAAAACTGAAGTCAGAGTAATTAATTTATTTTTAATAATTCTAACAACCGGTTCTTTAATCTGGGAACTGATTAATTGCTTAATATATCATGGAAAATTCGGTTCATAGATACATACTTTTTAAGATAGGAACCGCGGTCAGGAACAAAGGAAGTTTGTAAGTCAAGGTGCCATTAAGTATATATCTAAATGTGCCACGAAATGTAAGAAAGTTAATCAAATATAGTTCTACAAAAGTTGTTAAAAATATTAATAACGTTACCAGTAAACAACGTACTGCTAAACGATCATTCTCTACGTTAAATTATTTAAAAAACTATCACTGAAACACCGTCTTCAAACATGTCAGAAGATCGAAAAATTTGTTATTTATTTATATACAAATATATGCATGCATATATGATGCTTGAAATATTTTGCAGAAGTCCAAAAGAAGACTGAATATTATTATATAATCAATAAATGTGTACGTATTTAAATTCAATTTTGTATTTAATATGTACGAGATTGATACAGAAATGAAAATTTATATTTTTGTTCTAAATAAAAATAGAAAAAGTTAATAAAAACTTAGAATATATATATACTAGCAGACCCCGTTGCCAACAACGTTGGCAAACTGATATCGAATAAAAATCAATATAAGCAGGAATTAATTATTAAAATTTGCATGATTCTGCGTATATTAACAAAACAAAAACGTTTCTTGATTATACCTAGGAAATATCCTAAAAATCGCTTAATGCGTGTCGTTTAAAAATTAGTATCGCGCTTGATACGGCCCGCGGGCCATATGCTGGATATCAATGTTATAGCTGTTTCTGATTATACCTAGGAAATCCTAAAAAGCCGCTCAATGCGTGTCGTTTAAAAATTAGTAACGGGCTGGATACGGCCCGCGGCCCATATACTGGACATCAATGGGATATCTGTTTCTGATTATACCTAGGAAATCCTAAAAAGCCGCTCAATGCATGTCGTTTAAAGTTTAAAAATTAGTATCGGGCTGGATACGGTCCGCGGGCCATATGCTGGACAACAGTGGTATAGCTGTTTCTGATTATACCTAGGAAATCCTAAAAAACGCTCAATGCATGTCGTTTAAAGTTTAAAAATTAGTATCGGGCTGGATACGGCCCGCGGGTCATATGCTCGACATCAATGGTATAGATGTTTCTGATTATACCTAGGAAATCCAAAAAAGCCGCTCAATGCATGTCGTTTAAAGTTTAAAAATTAGTATCGGGCTGGATACGGCCCGCGGGCCATATGCTGGACATCAATGGTATAGCTGTTTCTGATTATACCTAGGAAATCAAAAAAAGCCGCTCAATGCATGTCGTTTAAAGTTTAAAAATTTAGTATCGGGCTGGAGACGGCCCGCGGGTCATTATACGTAGCGTAACATCAATTCAAAACCTGCCCCTGACACAACAACCTTCCCTCGAGTCACCGTATGTACTGCAATGCTCTGCTCTAGTGTCTGGTAAGCTATCTGTTTCGTCGTATACGTCGCCCCCTACTACTAACTTCGTTACCGCCCACACCCCGCAAAGCCCATTCACACCTGACAACTTAGCGTTACGATGACACACAGAAATTAGGGCTTTTATATATATATAATTAAGCCAAGGTATAAAAAAGAGAACAAAGCGGCGAAATTAAATAAATTAATTCCTGTTAACACGCGCATAGTGGAGCGTACTGCAGCGAGGTTATATCGTTGTTATAGTTGAGCAAGGCGACGCGTCATACAATTTTGATTTCTCTGCTATCATCGTTGCTGAAATAGTTGTTTAAAATGGATATTGAGGCATTTACAAGTAGTTCTCATTTATAAGAGCTATTTATTGTAGGTTCCGATTGAAATTTGTCAATTTTTTACCAATTTATGTTGAATTTTTTCCAAAATATAATCAAACGTTGAAATACTCATGCGAAAATAAGAATGAAACTTTTCTGGATATTCGCGGAGTTGCATATAGAAATGATGAAATTCAGCATGTAAATTATATGTCTACTTTTATTTATTCTGTGAAGATTGCACCTTATTTGTGTGTTTATTTTAATTTTTTAGTAAATACCAAATTTTCAGGGAAGTGTTTTATGTTAGCAAGAAATCCATTATAATTTTGTGAACTTTCTGCTCGATTTTAAATGCGTCACTATGTGTAGACACTCTTTTATAAGCGTGACATTCTTTCGCTGTTTTACTCTCCGCTCTCATCGCTGCTTTGCTCTATGCTTCACTATGTGCTTAGCCTAAGTGAGCTGTTGTTTGTCGGAGAACGTCGCTCTCACTGGTGGGGAGTGACCGACCACACACCTCAAGCCCCGCTAGAACCTAGAAACTTAGCGTTACATACACACAGAAATTAGGACTTTTATATATATAATATATAGCCCTTGAAAAAGGTCAAAAAATTTGGCCGAAATATTGGGTCTCAGTAATCGTTGAGTTTACTTTCCTCCACCATTTATCCCAATAACTTCTACATTATATAGTTTTGGAACGGAATAACCTAATATACTTATTATATATATATATATCAATCTGTATGTACATGACATTTACTTGCGATACGCTTATAATAACTTATATCAAGATGAAGATTGATTTGTTTCTTGTAATAGCAATAGTGATTATTCCAATAAAAACTATTGTCTGCATAGTTTGCTATACACATCCTAAAATAGGCGACTCAACGGACTTATACGTGCAATTTCGTTTGAGATCTGGCGTATCAACCTGGTCAGTTGGAGACAGTACTACAATCCCAGCAACTTGGGATCAGATGACTCTAAACTTTGTGGTTACTACATATTTCCAAGTGTAAGAAATAAAACAATTATTATCCGTTTAAATAATGAATTATATGACCTCAAAGAAAAAAAAAAAAAAAAAAATAGATTTTGTTATGCAGGGTGTTAAAAAATGGTGGAAATTTTAAGAGGGTATAGTACTGTCTCAAATGTGTGAAAAAAGCTTAATCAAAATAGGTTCGCAAACCAATCGTTTCAGAGATATGAGCTATTTCATACAAAACGGTGTGTGGTGTCAAAATTACGTGTTTATTTTTAGATTTTTTACAACAGGTGTTCCAAATGCCGGCACTATTCTACTTTAGCAAACCCACTAGACAATATTGCCAACTATAGTAAAATTAAAACAAGTAAATTTAAACTAAAATCAAAATAGAATTAAAATTATTTGTATATAATCCGTCTCAATTTGTAATACGAAACTAAATCTGGTTACTTTGGTGACTGTTGTGGTGTAAACAGACTTTGGCGTATCCGTGTGAACCAATACTATGACAATATTATAAATGTATTGTCAATATACAACATAAAAAATTAACTTTAACTGTTAGTTCCGTATTACAAAATGAGACAGATAATAATAATACTTAACTTTCAGTTAAATAAATCTAATTAAATTAATATTCCGGTATTTTATAATAAGAATAAATAATAATATTACATTCACAGCCGATTAAAGATTAAAAAAGGGGGAACATAATTTAGTGTATCTAAAAACTGGGTGATTAAGTTAGGTTTAGTTAGTAAAAGTCTAGGACAGCAGAAGCCGAAAAGCTCAAAGTAAGCTTTAAAAAGTTTGTGTAAAAAACGTTTGTGCGGTGTAGGATGTAATTCAGTACTTATACCTTTATCTTGTTGTTGTTATATTTTGTAAAGTGTATACATTCTTTATATATATATATATATATATATATATATATATATATATATATATATTTTTTTTTTCACACGAACTCCTTTAAGGTTACTTTGAGTCTTACGGCTTCTGTTGTCCTAGATTTTTACTAACTAAACCTAACCTAATTATCTTGTTTTTAGGTGCACAGTACTTAATTTTCCCCCCAAATTAGCCCAATTAAAATTGTGTATTATCTGTCTCATTTTGTAATACGGAACTAACAGTGAAAGTTCATTTTTTATGTTGTATATTGACAATACATTTATAATATTGTCATAGTATTGGTTCACACGGATACGCCAAAGTCTGTTTACACCACAACAGTCACCAAAGTAACCAGATCTAGTTTCGTATTACAAATTGAGACGGATTATATCATTGTGCATACGTTTATAACATGGTGGTGCAGAGCACTAGTTCATTGTCCACCTGAATTAATTTTTTACATATCGATACAATGCATAATAAATCACTACAACAGAAAAAAGTGAAAATAAATAATATTAAATTAAATTTAAACTACATTTATATATTAAAACTCTAATCACAGTAAAAATTAAGGGAATATTACTTATTTCTATATTTCTTATAAATAAACTCGTTTAATAAATTGATATTAAATTTAAATTATTAAAATTGATATATTACATTTTACTATTGCCAACACTGCACGCATGCGCAGTAAGGTGGGTTTGCTAAAGTAGAATAGTACCCAAATGCCTTCCTTTTATAAGTTTGCTGTTGATAAATAATAAAAACAATACAATTATTAATTACAAAATAATAATAATAATGAATTTTTTTATAGAAATATGCCAAGTCTGTGTTTAGATGGAAGCAGCCCAGTAACTAGGGCGGGGCAAGTGGGGCACTCGCCCCAGGCGTAAATATGGCTAGGGCGCAAAAAGGTCTATCATTTAGTCTGTCAAATCTTTGCATAGTCAACTGTCAGAGATCACATCCGTTCTTGAGAAAATGAGTGTAGAGTCGTTGGATCCAGAAGTCAGAAGCAAAGAATTTTTTGTTTATTTGTAATTTGTTTCTTCGGAACAAAATTCTCCAACACACTGAATTTATTAACCTGGCTTTTCAGGCAAAAGATATATACAGGTATCCCCCGACTTACGACCTTCCGTACTTACGACCAAAATTTTAAAATTTTATTTATTTTTTCATAAACACCATAAAATTAAAAAACAAGCAAATATGTAAGTAAGCATACATATTATTTCGTTCTGTTTTGTACATTCCTAGAAATAATAAAAATATGTTTGTATAAAATAAAAATTATTCCTATATGCAATGTACGTTTTTTTTTTTAATTCTATATTTCTAACGTTTCATGCACTTTATTTTCTTCCAGTCTTGTGAACAGCTTATATAAGCTGTTCACTTTTGTAAGAACACACTAGATCTGGTTATTTTGGTTACTTTTATGGTGTGTTACTGATTTTAAATGTCAATTAAAAATATTCCTTACGCTGTAAAACCGACTTTAGGTTGATAAGGTTATGATCATTATAATTAAGATATCATTTTTCATTATGACATATGTCAAATGGATCGACATTTTAAAAAAGTGACATTTTTTAATACCAACCTGACATACAGCTTCAAAGGTGCAAACTATTGAAAACAAAATTCCCTCTTAGTTCGTTGTTACAAAAGTGAATAGCTTACAGTCTGTTCCAAACGGTTAGGCGGAACTAGATTTTGCAATCTAGTTACTTTCATCGTTTAAATCGTGCTTTTCGACCGTTTTGTTTAAGCTTTGCAAATCATACTTACAATAAACATTTTTTGGTTAAGGTTAATATCATTTTAAAATGTCATTTTCTTTATATTTTGATTTTTTGTGTCATTCTTAATACAAATTTCCCATTTATTTATTTTTTTATCAATTAAATAAGTAAAAAAAATTATTAAATTTTGACATATGTCATTCGTTTCCATGGTTTCATTGTTGGAATTTTAAATTTTGACATTCCAACATGAAAAATTAAATAACCCAAGCAAGGTCCCTTCTCGTGACAACCTAAAAGAACGAAATTCCCATTTAGTGATATTCTGTGGTTCCGCCTAACCGTTTGGAATAGACTGTATATTAAAAGTTTATGGTTTTATGTAACACTTCACTCAATAAGTCTCCGGTCTGACATATATATGGCAACACTGTTGACAGACCCATATGATTTCTGATGAGAGGATAAATCTGACGCTCGATTGACACGTATACGCATGCGTCCCAGTGTAGCGGGAAACAAGGATTTTAAAATAAGGTTGTTTAGCACTGTTGTGTTTACATGTATTTATATGCAGCGCACGCATTTTTAAATACATTGAAAATTACTGTTATGTGCTTAATTTGCAATAAAATATTTTCAAGACAATATAATTTAAATGTCCATTTAAAAAGTATTCATAAGATAAACTTTAATGGCAATCGACGAATTTGTAAAAACTTTACAAATAACCCTTGAAGAATCAAAACTTATATAAATGTTACCAAGAGCAATAGATTTTTTACTTTCGGACAATGATATGAAAAAATTTGGTGAATATATTTTCACAAATTATTATGAGAAGCCCAATCTTTGGGCTTATACTTAAACGTTTAAAAATTAACACTAATATTCACCTTGAATCCATGCATAAAACTTTAAAGTATTTTTATTTAGAA
Organism: Liopterus haemorrhoidalis; assembly: GCA_963971575.1. Lineage (NCBI taxonomy): Eukaryota > Metazoa > Arthropoda > Insecta > Coleoptera > Dytiscidae > Liopterus > Liopterus haemorrhoidalis. The sequence goes on from OZ020611.1 coordinate 140,179,743, forward strand.
GCAAGAAATGTGCAACGTTTAGATAAAGGTATTTTTGCAATTGTGAATTTAATTCGAGATAAAATTACAGACAGAATAATAAAAAATATTAAGGGAAAAAATTATTCTCAGATTGGAAACATAATTAAAAGGCACCGATTTGCATTAACTTTGGAATATGATATAAGAATAACAGCATCAAATAAATTTCTAGTAATTGGAGAAAAGAACTATGAAGTCACTAAACTTAAATCTTTATGCTGTAAATTAATATGTATTTTTTTTTAACATCTGCGTCCATTCATACAGTTGTGAATGTCCTGATTATTACATTAAACGTACAATATGTAAACATATTTATTTTGTTCATTTAAAATACGGAGATTCTTTGAAGTTTCATGAACTAGTTGAAGAAATATGCAATAATGAAAATAGGACACATCTACAAACATTAAAGAAAAATAACAACACACCAAATGATACATATGTAAAAGTAAATGCAATGTTGAAAGAAATACAAGATGATCATTTAAAATTTATGGAAAATAATGATACGGAAACTTTAACAGAAGTGAATGACCACTTGAAGAAAAATTAAAACTTGATGAAAATTAATAAGGAAAAGAAAAAACTGAAACGCCAACTACATTAAACATACAATAAACATACAATATGTAAACATATTCATTTTGTTCATTTAAAATACGGAGATTCTTTGAAGTTTCATGAACCAGTTGAAGAAATGCGCAATAATTAAAATAAGACACAAATATTAAAGAAAAATAACAACACTCCAAATGTATGTAAAAGAAAATGCAATGTTGAAAGAAATACAAGGTGACTGTGTAAAATTTATGGAATATAATGATACGGAAACTTTAACAGAAGTGAATGACTACTTAAAAAAAATTAAAAACTTCATGAAAATTAATAAAGAAAAGAAAAAAACTGAAACGCCAACTAGATACGAGAAAATTTGAACCAATTAATAAAAAAAATAATAAACAAATTTCTCTATTTAGTACCAAGAAAAAAAGTAAAGAAGTTGCATATTTAAAAAATAAAATAAACGACGCAAGAGTAACAAAATATTATTGAAAAAATACAGAAGTAACTTTTTTTTTGTCTTAACTGTGTAATACCCTTTTCACACTAGATCTTTAAGATCGGATGTTTAAGTGAATGGATCTTTAAACGCTAATGTGAAACCGTACGGCCTCGTCTAAACACGACCGATGTTTAAGACAGAGATCTGCGTCTTAAACTTCGCCCGCATTGCCAACTTAATTCCCATTATAAAAAAATACTCCTTGAATTTGTGCTTCTCTTCTTTTATCTATGTTCAGCTGTTATCATTTTATATATCGAGGTTATGAGAAGATTATTTGCGTTATTATTTAAATAAATATAAAAAATAAACTTCTCCTAACCTCGATATACAAAATAATGACAGAATAAATTCAAACAAAAAAAGGGTATAATACCCTTTTCACACTACATCTTTAAGACGATTGAACTTAAACTTCATCGATGTTTAATATCGGTTTGCTTTCACACTTGATGTTTAATTTGAAGAAGAAATCTCCATGTAAAGCTAGTATGTATTGCCAACATAATTTCATATCGTTTGAATTTATTCTCTCATTATTTTGTATATCGAGGTTAGGAGAAGATTATTTTTTATATTTATTTAAATAATAACGCAAATATATAAAATGATAACAGCTGAACATAGATAAAAGAAGAGAAGCACAAATTCAAGGAGTATTTTTTTATAATGGGAATTAAGTTGGCAATGCGGGCGAAGTTTAAGACGCAGATCTCTGTCTTAAACATCGGTCGTGTTTAGACGAGGCCGTACGGTTTCACATTAGCGTTTAAAGATCCATTCACTTAAACATCCGATCTTAAAGATCTAGTGTGAAAAGGGTATAAGCAGTTACACGCACACACGTGTACTCCGCTCAGTCATTTTGAAGCATGCGCACATGTGTCAATCGAGCGTCAGATTTATCCTCTCATTGATTTCTGGGGCTTGGGTCACCGGTCCGAAAAAAAAAAAAAGAAATTAAGTTGGGAACACTGAAATTTTGCCAACTGTAACTAGAAGTTACTAGTTACTAGAAGTTATCCCTATTACACGATAACAATGATGAAATTATTGATTTTATCATAAATTTTGTTCCATTAAATTCCAATATAGTACTCTTATAACACATATAACATCATTATATTTCCTACAGTAGTACTACTATATTTTTAACGATTGCCTTCAAATAATAAATTTTAGTTCTACAGATTTTGCCTCTACAATGTTACCACTAGATAAAAGTTAAATGTTTTTCCACTTTTTTTTTGTAGTATTGCTGTACTGCACGCAAAATAGCGCGCACTACAAATTAAAATCGGTTTTATAATTAAATACTTTAATTGAACATATAAGTAAGAACATATTAATCCATGAAATACGTTTCTATTATTGTAAAGCGAATAATACTTAGAATTGGAGAGAAAACAAATATATAGATTATTAATATAGTTTAAGAAAAACATTAAACTGAAGGAGTTCAAAAGTGTTAGAGGCCAAGAATAAATACGCCAATAATAACTCGAAACAAATATCTCGAATATTAAAGACATTTAATTAAAAAAATGCCTTACATAATAACTGATATTTTTAAATCTGATATATCAGTAGAATATAATTTTACCTACGACAACCTGGTCTACAAGATATGCATGGAAATTTAGAACATTTAACTCTTTAACTGATTTATTTTTATACATTTTTGCAATGAATTTGTAATCAGTGATTCTTAAACTCTGGTCCGCGGGTAAAGGCCTTTAAGTGATTAAATTTGTTTTATATTGGAACTAGAAACTGTACAACTGCGGATTGGATGTACCTGAATGATATTAATTATAAAAAGGAAATTAGGAAATATGTAAATCCATTATATTTAAAATAACATACATACAGCGACTTGAAAAAGAGGATAGTGAGACAACTATAGTCTCCATATAAATTATATTTAACCAGAACTGTTAAATAATGATTATTTTTGTAATCAATTATTTGTGGAAAACCATTACTCATATAACCGCTATCAGATATTTGATTGAAATTACCTAAATAAACAGAATACAAAATTCTTGATACGATTAGAAATATTCAAAAAGTAATCAAATCTTTTCAAAACTATGTTAAAATTTGGAATTTTTCATATTCTCAAAATATTTAGGTCTACGGCCAACATCGCTCTTAATTTTCGCTTCCCTTGAAATAAAACATTCATAAATAATAATCAATACACTTTATTATTCTAAAAAAACATTAACTTTTTCTTACATTTTATTACAATGTAAAATATATTTTACATACATGTTTATTATTTGAAAACATTTATCGTACGTATATGCAGGGCATATATTCAAAATAATAAACCAGTTAGATAAAAAAAATAAATAAAACACCAAAAAATCTGACGAGAAAAAAAAAATTAACTGTAGTTGTAGCCCTAATTATTTTAATAATTATCATACAATTTGTTGATTTTTAAAAATTGTTGATGTGGTCATTTGCCAAAAGTAGAAACTAAGTGAAATCTTTTTCTGCACCTGTTATCCTACTATTCATTTTAACAACCAGTATGAAAGTATTTCAATATTTTAAGAACTGATATGCTCGTACCGGTTGAATATTGTCACTGCATAAATTTAAGTATTTATTACAATATATATAGTTTAACACATTGGTATGCGAATTTTTGTGACGGCATGTCATGACAATGTTTATTTAATAATTTAAAATAAAAATACGCCGTTAACCTGCCAAATTAAGGTAAGCTTAGAATTGCAATAAGGCGTTTACGAAAACTCTACCGGCAGATACCGGGAACATCAACTGCATTCGAAAACAAGTTCGGTGAACGTCTATACTACACTACAAATATTGTAAGTCGCAGCAAGAAAACCTTTTTCACTGTGCCCAGCACGTATTTTCTCGTTCTGATATCCAGGCCTTATAGTGTTACATCGGACAGTGTTTCTTTGTTCCTCATTTTTTATCACATTTGACCATCTTATATCAAGATTCATTGTAAGCAACGGTTTTGAAAAACTTCGCAAAAATAATCTGGAATACAGAAAAATATTTAAAAAGTTTCCCTCAGTAGTCAAAACCAACATTTTTTAATAATAAATAGTTTAAATGTCATTTATAACATTATAATATCTACTTACATTAATTATTTAAAATATGTACATATGTTTATTAAAGGTTAAACAATAAATGACATATGTATCAAAATTTACTAGTAGTTCTAAGTTTATAATAATAAGGTCTAAATTAATATTATATATGAATAAACCATATGTATTGATGTAATTTAGTTTCTAATTAATGTTCTTTATTAAATTGTTTACAAAATACTTCAAAATGAATTAAATATTACATGAATAAGTTAAATTAATTTACGGATTTTAGAAATGTTATCCAATAAACACGGCTTCTACTTTTCACATATTTTTTTATTTTTTCGAAGTTGGGAACACTTCCCTTATCAGTTTTAGTACATTTGACGAGTCTGTGTCAAATGCGGCTTAGGTCAAGAGTGCGACAAAAAAAAAAAAAAAATATGTTGGGAACACTGAATTTTTGCCAACTGTAATGAGAAGTTACTAGTTACTAGAAGTTATCCCTATTACACGATAACAATGATGAAATTATTGATTTTATTATAATTTTAGTTCCATAAAATTCCAATATAGTACTCTTATAACACATATAATATCATTCCATTTCCTACAGTAGTACTACTATATTTTTAACGATTACCTTCAAATAATAAATTTTAGTTCTACAGATTTTGCCTCTACAATGTTACCACTAGATAAAAGTTAAATGTTTTTCCACTTTTTTTTTTGTAATATTGTCGTAATGCACGCAAAATAGCGCGCACTACAAATTAAAATCTGTTTTTATTATACACTAATTTATAATTAAATACTTTAATTGAACATATAAGTAAGAACATATTGATCTATGAAATACGTTTCTATTATTGTAAAGCGAATAATACTTGGAATTTGAAAGTGTTAGAGGCCAAGAATAAATACGCCAATAATAATTCGAAATAAATATCTCGAATATTAAAGACATTTAATTAAAACGCCTTACATAATAACTGATATTTTTAAATCTGATATATCAGTAGAATATAATTTTACCTACGATAACCTGGTCTACGAGATATGCATGGAAATTTAGAACATTTAACTCTTTAATTGATTTATTTTTATACATTTTTGCAATGAATTTGTAATCAGTGATTCTTAAACTCTGGTCCGCGGGTAAAGGCCTTTAAGTGATTAAATTTGTTTTATATTGGAACTAGAAACTGTACAACTGCGGATTGGATGTACCTGAATGATATTAATTATAAAAAGGAAATTAGGAAATATGTAAATCCATTATATTTAAAATAATATACATACAGCGACTTGAAAAAGAGGATAGTGAGACAACTATAGTCTCCATACAAATTATATTTAACCAGAACTGTAAAATAATGATTATTTTTGTAATCAACTATTTGTGGAAAACCATTACTCATATAACCGCAATCAGAAATTCGATTGAAATTACCTAAATAAACAGAATGAAAAATTCTTGATTAGAGATATTCAAAAAGTAATCAAATCTTTACAAAACTATGTTAAAATTTGGAATTTTTCATATTCTCAAAATATTTAGGTCTACGACCAACATCGCTCTTAATTCTCGCTTCCCTCGAAATAAAACATTCATATAAATAATAATCAATACACTTTATTATTCTAAAAAACATAAACTTTTTCTTACATTAATCTTCACAAAATATTCATCATCATCAAGCCTTGTCCATCATCGGGTGATTTTGGACTGCCTCTAAAAAGAGCATAGGCTGTCAATAAAATTTCTCCATCTAACTCGTCTATCTGCCATAGGCTTCAAGTCGGTGATGTTGTTATAAAATATTACAATGTAAAAATATATTTAACATACAGGTTTATTATTTGAAAACATTTATCATACGTATATGCAGGGCATATATTCAAAATAATAAACCAGTTAGATAAAAAAAATAAATAAAACACTAAAAAATCTGACGAGAAAAAAAAAATTAACTGTAGTTGTAGCCCTAATTATTTTAATAATTATCATACAATTTGTTGATTTTTAAAAATTGTTGATGTGGTCATTTGCCAAAAGTAGAAACTAAATCTTTTTCTGTACCTGTTATCCCACTATTCATTTTAACAACCAGTATGGAAGTATTTCAATATTTTAAGAACTGATATGCTCGTACCGGTTGAATATCATCACTGCATATATTTAAGTATTTATTACAATATATATAGCTTAACACAATGGTATGCGAATTTTTGTGACGGAATGTCATGACAATGTTTATTTAATAATTTAAAATAAAAATACGCCGTTAACCTGCCAAAATTAAGGTAAGCTTAGAATTGCAATAAGGCGTTTACGAAAACTCTACCGGTAGATACCGGGAACATCAACTGTGTTCGAAAACAAGTTCGGTGAAGGTGTATAAGCATGTAGCTGTTTACCGACCGGTAGATTTCCTGGGAAAATTTACTATACCCCACTCAACATAACCTTATTCTAGCTAAACTATTCTAACATAACTGGTATTCTAGCTAAAGCCTAGCCTAACCTAACCTTTTTAACGATTATTTAAGCCTTCTGTATAGAGGCAGCACATAAGGTTATGTTCAGTGGGGTATAGTAAAGATTGGCCAATGTACCATATCCACCGGTAGAGTTTTCATAAACGCCTAGTGATTTGGCCAAGATACACTTTAGGTATGCATATCTTTTTATATAAAAAGAATGCTGTTTGGATAGCAGGATCACCAGACCTGTATCTTTTTCACTAGTTTATTGCACTTTCATTTATTATTTAATTATTAAAATTAATTTAGTTAACTACAACTTTCGTTATGTCGTTCCATTTGAATCCGGTCGCAGTAGCACTACAATTATTTTAAGTCGCAGCAAGAAAACCTTTTTCACTGTGCCCAGCACGTATTTTCTCGTTCTGATATTATAGTCCAGGCCTTATAGTGTTACATCGGACAGTGTTTCTTTGTTCCTCATTTTTTATCACATTTGACCATCTTATATCAAGATTCATTGTAAGCAACGGTTTTGAAAAACTTCGCAAAAATAATCTGGAATACAGAAAAATATTTAAAAAGTTTCCCTCAGTAGTCAAAACCAATATTTTTTAATAATAAATAGTTTAAATGTCATTTAAAACATTTCAATTTATTATAATATCTACTTACATTAATTATTTAAAATATGTACATATGTTTATTAAAGGTTAAACAATAAATGACATATGTATCAAAATTTTACTAGTAGTTCTAAGTTTATAATAATAAGGTCTAAATTAATATTATATATAAACAAACCATATGTATTGATGTAATTTACTTTCTAATTAATGTTCTTTATTAAATTGTTTACAAAATACTTCAAAATGAATTAAATATTACATGAATAAGTTAAATTAATACAATGTTCCATTACTCGACGAAAGTAACCGCGGTTGAAGTTTCCCGTTCCGAAAGTGTACGACATTAACCTTTTCAGGAAAATTGTTAAGTTTCGGAACGCGGTTACTGAAAATTTTGGTTACTTTTTTGTAACCAAACTAACCATAGAAATATCGCGGTTAGTGTGGTTATTTCCTCCCACTACAAACTTCAGATCTAATGTAAACTACAAAAGGCGGGAATTTCAAAACAATTACAATAAGGCGAGAGTTAAGTGGAGGGAATTAATCGTTTCTTTGTAGTGCAAGTAGTAAATTATAATATTATTTTACTATAGTCTATAATTAAAACAGTAAGAATGAGTGTAAGTAACTGATTTTTAGTAATATTGATCGATGTCGTGAAAAATAATTTCAGGAAAAATCATATATGTTCTTATATAATGTGCTATTGTAAACAAGTACTAATAAAACAAATATTTTTATTAATAAGTTTGTAAGAGAATATCTATAACCTATAACGTCCATAAAATGACAGTTCAGTTGTCTGTTTTATCAACTGTGAAGTGTGACTACCGTTCCGTAACTAAAACTCGTTTTCAGGTAACCACTGGGTAACCACAACTTACCACGACTTTACCGTAACCGCGACCGCGGTAGTTAGGTGTGTAGTTACGGAACATTGTATAATTTACGGATTTTAGAAATGTTATCCAATAAACACGGCTTTTATTTTGCACATATTATTTTATTATTTCGAAGTTGGGAACACTTTCCTTATCATCTGTCGCACATTTGGCACAGACTCGTCAAATGGACCGGCTTGGGTCAAGAGTGCTACAAAAAAAAACAAAAATTAAGTTGGGAACACTGAAATTTTGCCAACTGTAATGAGAAGTTACTAGTTACTAGAAGTTATCCCTATTACACGATAACAATGATGAAATTATTGATTTTATTATAATTTTAGTTCCATAAAATTCCAATATAGTACTCTTATAACACATATAATATCATTCTATTTCCTACAGTAGTACTACTATATTTTTAACAATTGCCTTCAAATAATAAATTTTAGTTCTACAGATTTTGCCTCTACAATGTTACCACCAGATAAAAGTGAAATGTTTTTCCACTTTTTTTTTTGTAATATTGTCGTAATGCACGCAAAATAGCGCGCACTACAAATTAAAATCTGTTTTTATTATACACTAATTTATAATTAAATACTTTAATTGAACATATAAGTAAGAACATATTGATCTATGAAATACGTTTCTATTATTGTAAAGCGAATAATACTTAGAATTTGAGAGAAAATAAATATATAGAATATTAATATAGTTTAAGAAAAACATTAAACTGAAGGTTATCAAAAGTGTTAGAGGCCAAGAATAAATACGCCAATAATAATTCGAAATAAATATCTCGAATATTAAAGACATTTAATTAAAAAAAACGCCTTACATAATAACTGATATTTTTAAATCTGATATATCAGTAGAACCTAATTTGGCACTATTCTACTTTAGCAAACCCACTAGACAATGTTGCCAACTATAGTAAAATTAAAACACGTAAATTTAAACTAAAATCAAAATAGAATTAAAATTATTTGTATAATAATGCTTAACTTTCAGTTAAATAAATCTAATTAAATTAAAATTCCGGTATTTTATAATAAGAATAAATAATAATATTACATTCACAGCCGATTAAAGATTAAAAAAGGGGGAACATAATTTAGAGCACCTAAAAACTGGGTGTTTAGGTTAGTAAAAGTCTAGGACAGCAGAAGCCGAAAAGCTCAAAGTAAGCTTAAAAAAGTTTGTGTAAAAAACGTTTGTGCGGTGTAGGATGAAATTCAGTAGTTATACCTTTATCTTGTTGTTGTTATATTTTGTAAAGTGTATACATTCTTTATATATATATATATATATTTTTTTTTTTTTCACACGATCTCCTTTAAGGTTACTGTGAGTCTTTCGGCTTCTGTTGTCCTAGATTTTTACTAACTAAACTTAACCTAATTACCTTGTTTTTAGGTGCACAGTACTTAATTTTCCCCCCACATTAGCCTAATTAAAATTGTGTATCATTGTGCATACGTTTATAACATGGTGGTGCAGAGGGCTAGTTCATTGTCCACCTGAATTAATTTTTGTTTAAATATCGATACAATGCATAATAAATCACTACAACAGAAAAAAGTGAAAATAAATAATATTAAATTAAATTTAAACTACATTTATTTATTAAAACTCTAATCACAGTAGAAATGAAGGGAATATCACTTATTTCTATATTTCTTATAAATAAACTCATTTAATAAATTGATATTAAATTTAAATTATTTAAATTGATATATTACATTTTGCTATTGCCAACACTGCACGCATGCGCAGTAAGGTGGGTTTGCTAAAGTAGAATAGTACCCATAATTTTACCTACGATAACCTGGTCTACAAGATATGCATGGAAATTTAGAACATTTAACTCTTTAACTGATTTATTTTTATACATTTTTGCAATGAATTTGTAATCAGTGATTCTTAAACTCTGGTCCGCGGGTAAAGGCCTTTAAGTGATTAAATTTGTTTTATATTGGAACTAAAAACTGTACAACTGCGGATTGGATGTACCTGAATGATATTAATTATAAAAAGGAAATATGTAAATCCATTATATTTAAAATAACATACATACAACGACTTGAAAAAGAGGGAGACAACTATAGTCTCCAAATAAATTATATTTAACCAGAACTGTAAAATAATGATTATTTTTGTAATCAACTATTTGTGGAAAACCATTACTCATATAACCGCAATCAGAAATTTGATTGAAATTACCTAAATAAACAGAATAAAAAATTCTTGATTAGAAATATTCAAAAAGTAATCAAATCTTTACAAATCTATGTTAAAATTTGGAATTTTTCATAGTCTCAAAATATTTAGGTCTACGACCAACATCGCTCTTAATTTTCGCTTCCCTCGAAATAAAACATTCATATAAATAATAATCAATACACTTTATTATTCTAAAAAAACATAAACTTTTTCTTACATTAATCTTCACAAATTATTACAAAGTAAATAAAAATATATTTAACATACAGGTTTATTATTTGAAAACATTTATCGTACGTATATGCAGGGCATATATTCAAAATAATAAACCAGTTAGATAAAAAAAAAATAAATAAAACAATAAAAAATCTGATGAGAAAAAAAAAAATTAACTGTAGTTGTAGCCCTAATTATTTTAATAATTATCATACAATTTGTTGATTTTTAAAAATTGTTGATGTGGTCATTTGCCAAAAGTAGAAACCAGTATGGAAGTATTTCAATATTTTAAGAACTGATATGCTAGTACCGGTTGAATATCGTCATTGCATATATTTAAGTATTTATTACAATATATATAGTTTAACACATTGGTATGCGAATTTTTGTGACGGAATGTCATGACAATGTTTATTTAATAATTTAAAATAAAAATACGCCGTTAACCTGCGAAAATTAAGGTAAGCTTAGAATTGCAATAAGGCGTTTACGAAAACTCTACCGGTACATACCGGGAACATCAACTGCGTTCGAAAACAAGTTCGGTGAAGGTGTATAAGCATGTAGCTGTTTACCGACCGGTAGATTTCCTGGGGAAGATTTACTATACCCTACTCAACATAACCTTATTCTAGCTAAACTATTCTAACATAACTAGTATTCTAGCTAAAGCTTAGCCTAACCTTATCTTCTTAAGGATTATTTTAGCCTTCTGTCTATACAGAAGGTATAAATAAGGTAAATATTGTAAGTCGCAGCAAGAAAACCTTTTTCACTGTGCCCAGCACGTATTTTCTCGTTCTGATATTATAGTCCAGGCCTATAGTGTTACATCGGACAGTGTTTCTTTGTTCCTCATTTTTTATCACATTTTACCATCTTATATCAAGATTCATTGTAAGCAACGGTAATGAAAAACTTCGCAAAAATAATCTGGAATACAGAAAAATATTTAAAAAGTTTCCCTCAGTAGTCCAAACCAACATTTTTTAATAATAAATAGTTTAAATGTCATTTATAACATTTCAATTTATTATAATATCTACTTACATTAATTATTTAAAATATGTACATATGTTTATTAAAGGTTAAACAATAAATGACATATGTATCAAAATTTTACTAGTAGTTCTAAGTTTATAATAATAAGGTCTAAATTAATATTATATATAAACAAATCATATGTATTGATGTAATTTACTTTCTAATTAATGTTCTTTATTAAATTGTTTACAAAATACTTCAAAATGAATTAAATATTACATGAATAAGTTAAATTAATTTACGGATTTTAGAAATGTTATCCAATAAACACGGCTTTTATTTTTCACATATTTTTTTATTATTTCGAAGTTGGGAACACTTTCCTTATCATCTTTAGCACATTTGACACAGACTCAAATGGACACAGACTCGATTTCTGGATAGTACCAACCTTCAAACGATAAGTATGAAAATTTAATGACATTTAATGACAATTCTGACAATTAGTTTAGAGGTTATAGTGGTTTTAGTGACTCCAGTTTTGTAATTTTCAAAAGAATGGATAAAAAAGAATTTCGTGTGTTGATTAAACATTGTTTTTTGATGGGAAAAAATACTGTTGAAGCCAAACAGTGGCTTGATAAGCATTATGGAGACTATGCACCAGGCAAATCAACTATTATTGATTGGTATGCTGAATTTAAACGCGGTCGTATAAACACCGATGATGCTGAACGCTCTGGTCGCCCAAAATCGGCAGTTATTCCGGAAAATATAAAAAAAGTTCACAAGTTGAAAGACAGTAAAGTGAAGTTGCGTAAGATAGCTGACACCTTAAAGATATCAGAAGGTAGTGTGTTTACAATTTTACACGAAAAACAACGCCCGGTGTCACAAGTCGATGAAAGCGATTGTTAAATTTAATGAATTACGCTTCGAATTGCTTCCTCGCCCACCGTACTCTCCAGATCTGGCCCCCCAGCAACTACTGGCTTTTTGCAGACCTCAAAAAGATGCTCCAGGGAAAGAAATTTGACTCAAATGAAGGAGTGATAGCCGAAACCGAGACCTATTTTGAGGGCAAAGACAAATCGTTCTACAAAGAAGGCATCGAAAAGTTAGAGGAGCGTTGGAATGAATGTATCACTCTTGAAGGAGAGTATATTGATGAATAAAGTCGAATTTCTAAAAAAAATTATTTTTCTTAGTTAGACTGGAGACTTATTGAGCGACATGGTATATATGTATACATAAGGTATACACAGGCTTTACACCTGCTCATTTCTCCGATTTAATTTTTCTTCCTTATTCATCTTGTAGAAACTCTCTGACCAACGTGCAGGTGTTACAACATTTTGTATCTGTATACAAAGATAATTTGTTATTATTAATTATAAAAAAGTGGGTATTTAATCCCGCCAGTACCGTCCAGGCTTGCCCGCATCATGTACGGCGAAGACGAGATGCTCAACTTCTAACCTCAACAGAAAAGATCGAGGTAGCTTTATGCGACCGATGAGTTCACATCAAATCCAACGTCCGCACAATGCGAAGCGATTAACAAGTAGTATTTTTTTTGCATTCTCCAGACCAGAGAGGTAGCAAATGGTCTGCGAGCGGGAATGATCTCGATTTTCTTCTTGAAAGGAGTTTTAAAGCCACCCAATATACACAAAATCAAGACTGCACATTTCATGGAATAATCCTAATTCATCTTTCTTAGCTTGAACAAGTGGTTCAGTTGCTTGGTTCTCTTCTCATCCTTTTTGGGAGTGATGGTCTTTCAAGCTTGACAGGATAATTCGATGATAATAATGTGTTGTCTCTTTAATCTAGCAGGACGATGTCCAGTTTATTGGCTAAAACCTGGTTTATACTAATAGATACATAGCATAACGCATGGACATATCCATAGGAATTTACAAAAGGTTTTATTGATTTAAACATCTGTTTGAAATAATCAGCTCAAAGAGATTGTTGTGATCTTTATGCTATCGCTATGTTATGTATTTATTATAAAATAGGCTTTAGAGAAGCTTGTTGGTGGAAAATACATAATTTCATTAAATATTGGAATGAAGTAAGCCATACAACGTTAGACAAAAGATAAGAGATGTAAGATTTTATAATAATGTCATTGAAATAAAGTTATTGTATCAACTTGGTAAATTATTTTTTAAATAATCTTTATAATATTGTAAATTCAATTCCTGATTGCAAATTTTTAATTTGCGGTGATTTTAACTTATCCCACTTACAATGGTTGAAGGATGGTAACGAACTGGTACCTAGCAACATTTACAATATGTAATTCCTCTAGAGAACTTACCGAATGTGATGCTGTAAATTTCAACAATTTAATGATAATGCTAATCATAATGATAGGATATTAGATTTGATACTCTCCGATTTGGATGTTGTAAATATTATTAGAAGAGCTAGGCCTAAGCCGTCACTGTCGCTTGCGAGCGGCACGGTTTTTTTTTTTTTCAATAAAAACTATTCATTTTATTCATGTGCCGAACTTGTCAAAACCGAAACTCGTACTTTATCCATTTTTAATACGGTCATAATGAGACTAATCTCTTATATTCCAATTAAATTTAACTGTGAAGACCTTAATTACTGTGTTAGACACCAAGCATAGTCACCATATTGAGGTTTTTCATATATAGTTTTCAACTTGAAAATATTAATAAAACAGATTATCAAAAAGAAAATGCTAGGATAAATATGAAAAAAAAAAACACCTAATAAAAAAACATAATTGTATGAACTTATATGAATTTTGAATGACTTTTTCTAAATTTTCGTTAGATAAACTATTTCTGCTTGGCGTAAGAATATTTTTAAATCTTGAAAAAGTCCTTTTGACTTCACAAGTAAAAGAAAAGAAAGTAATGAAATTATTAACCGATTATCTTCTTCAGTTTAAATAAACTGAAGAAGATACTTTAATTATTGCAACCGGTCTTTATTAAAACATTGTTTAATTATTTTTATGACCTTGTTCCCGAAAATAAATTAATAAAAGCTTAGTTTACTAGTTACGAATTTTTTGAAATTCTAGAGTTAAATAACTTCCGTTTCCAGATCTTCATAAAAAACAATATGGTTCTTCCCAATTAATAGGTGAATTTTTTAGTACCATAATGAACTCTCTTTTGGATTTTATCAAATATTTTCTGTCTAATATTGTCGTACTGAGATTATAATATATTAAAAAATAAGGATGTTAATTACAATTAATCGACTCTCTCTTAAACCAAGTTTATATAAAATGTGAAACTTTAAAGAGGAATGTCAGAAACTTAGTTTTCCGGAACAACAACCGATTTTGGACGACCTTCACGAAATTCGTTCTTAAGCGAACTACGGCCACGATTGAAGTGGGTAAACCATCGATAAACAGTAGTCCTTGATGGTGCTTCATCGCCAAAGTCGTATTAAGTTCATCGACGCACTGTTGTTGGGTTAATTCACGTCGAAAGTTGTAAAAAATAATCGCTCGAAAATGTTCACGATTTAATTCCATTTTTAGCCGAGATGAATTTTTGAAGTTACTGTAAACAACACAAATAGCGCTCGTATATCAAAACCTTCTGAGTACGTATACCGTCAAAAATGTCAAACTTTACGATAGAAACGTCAGTTGCCAGGTGGCAACACTAGTTCACCGCAATCTCGAAATATAAGAGACAACCCTCGATAAATGATAAAAGAAATTCAAGGAAAAGGACATCTGACGATAAATACTGGATCAGGCGAAAGTTCACCAAAGGCTGAAGCGCTACAGATAGAGATAGAACTAATTTTAAATACAATCTTTATTAAATGTACGTCCAGTCCAGATTAGCATTCACATATATGCAAGTCTTATAACTAATTCAATAATTTAATTTCTAATAAACACTCAATAAATATACCAATTACAATACAGTCTGGATCAGTTCTAGTTTACTAGCACATGTCTTATAAAAATAAAAACAATATAAAAATTAACAGTTTTCAGCTAGTATGATACGGAAACATATCCATAGATAAATCTAAAGTAATATTTTGATTAGAATTAGAAGTAGAGAGCTCATCAGTCAAAGATTTAAGTCTTTCATGTACTAACTGGTCAACATCACATGCATGTGATGACTCAGTACCATCGAAATTTACTTGTCCTGTATCCAACAGATTTAACAAACTTGTCTGAACAGCATTATCTGAATTAGAATTTCTATCACTACAATCTAAAATATTTCCAGTCGCTGTTTGATCGTCTAATATCGATGGATCCATTATAGTTTTATTACTATTTAATTTCTGCATTAAATCGTTTTGTGTATCAAGTAAATTCGGGACAGAATCATTTGTTAAGTGATTCAAAGTATTATTTCCAATAATCTGAATCAAACTGGAATTGTCTGGATTTAATATAACAGAATCATTTGTAATTATATTTGATATTAAATTACTGTTTGAATTTGGATGTATGTTAATTTCGGTGGATTTAATCCCATCCAAATGCTCAATTGCACCATTTTTGATGATATCCTGAATTAGATTCGAGTC
Organism: Liopterus haemorrhoidalis; assembly: GCA_963971575.1. Lineage (NCBI taxonomy): Eukaryota > Metazoa > Arthropoda > Insecta > Coleoptera > Dytiscidae > Liopterus > Liopterus haemorrhoidalis. The sequence continues at coordinate 140,195,908 of OZ020611.1, forward strand.
TGTTGAATCTGAATTCAACAGACTTACTTCTGGGAATTCATCACATTTACTTATATTATGACTTAAAGTTTCTATGCTTAAAATATTTGATTCAGTACTGTCGTTACTTATATGATGGAGGCTATCGTCATTTCGTATTATATTTTGTAGTATATCGGAATTCGAATCAGAATTTATCATAATTTCAGTATTGTTGCATTTCATGTTATGATTTAGTGCTTCTATAGTTAATAAATTTGGCGGAGCTGTACTGGTATTTATATGGTGTAAAGAATCGTTGCTGATGATATTTTGAAGCAATTCTGCATTTGTTGATGGAATAATATTCATTTCGGAAGAATTACATTTTGTAATATGATCTAAATTTTCTAAGATGTTTGTTCGACTTGAATTATTAACATTAATACATTTGTCAGGAATATTTTGGTGAATAATTTCAGTATCAGACATTTTTAAATCAGACTTATCGTCAATTTTAGTTACAGTATTTTTTACATTTAAAGCTAAGCTATCATCTTCTAAAACATTAATATCTAAAGTATATTTTCCTTCCGGAATTCCTAGTGCTATTGATATTTTACTGTCAACAATCCCAAAATTGTATTCATCTTTCTTAATAACAGGTTGTAGGGCTTTAGGAACTATAATTTTAACTTTTTGTAATACATATGATAATTCTCCAAGAAACGTAGCGACTTGTTCAGCACGTTGTACATTTCTTATTCTTTCAATTAAATCCAACCACAGTTTATTGTAAGGTTCATATTTTTTAGGTACAATATGATCTGGATTATTTTGTAAATGTTTTCGCATGCGTACTTTGCCTAAATAATACTTGTTGCATGTTTTGCATTTGTATTTTGTTGAGGATATTCTTCGTTTGGTTAGTACTACAGTTTTTGGTTCTAATTTATTATCCTCCAAAGGAATTGTATTTGTGTCTTTTGGAATATCTAAACCTGGGTTTAATATTGGTGTTTCTTGGTTTTGTGGTTGAAGTAACTGGGTGTTTTTTTCGTCAGTAGTCAATGTGAGACGTATTTGTTTTTTCGGTGGTGCACATATTTCACTGTGGATATCGTTGGTATCAGACGATGGTTCCTGAAAACAATTAAAAGAAATCAAATGTGAATATCAAATATATTTTTGACAATTTAAATCATGGGTGCACAACCACTTCGGCTTGCGGGCCTTATTTGCCTCAAGATTAATTTCGCGGACCGTATAAGAGCTAAATAATTTCTTTGAGGACGTATGGGGTACGAGGAAAAATTATAAACACAGATGAAATCAATTTATACATGCCTATTTTTAGAATCGTCGGTATGCAAAAAAAAAACATCGTTACTTTTTTTATTATTATTTTAATGGCCTTTGCTGCTTTGGCAACTAACCAATCGTTACTCTTGTGTCTGCCTCTTCAGTAGAAATTACGGACCTACAGGACTGACGTTTGGCATGCATATAATCAACCATCGAAAATCCTACTCATACGCTCGCATTTTGCAAGTGAGCCATCACAGATCATTTTAATTATTTCCTCAGTCCGATTCGTTTTTTACCGACCGCCAACAAATATAAGGGAGGTATTGTGATCATACCGATTTTGACATTTCGAGATTTCGATGGATCTCCACGAATTGAGGTCCCTACATAACGTTTTGACTATTTTTAGCATGATGTCTGTTGGTCTGTTTGTCTGTCGGTCCGTGTACACGTGCAGAGCAAATTCGGCTAAAAGGATTTTTATGAAACTTCATATTTAAGCTTTTGACATCAATGACACGAGTTGATCAACTTTTGGAAAAAATCGGTTAACTAGAAATGGGAGTTTACTCGTGTCGGTTTTAAGATTTTTGGGAATATTTTACAACAGAAAATTATTTCGAAAAAAATTATTTAACAAAAGTTGCTATAAAAGCAATAACTAATAATTATTATTTGAGACATTTTTTGATAAAGCAGCATAAATTAAACAAGTACTTTGTGATGGCGGTCGGTTCTGTGGTGGCCACAGCTGATTTTTTTTAGTCATCACTTCCATACTGTTGCATGTTGAATTTTAACATTTTTGACCAAAGTCATTTTTGAAGTGTCAAATGTATATAAAATCTTAACCCAATATTTCGGTACAAATTTAAATATTGAGTGGAGAAATTTATTTTAAAAATGGAGCAGAAATGTTTGGTCCTCATTATAATTGGTTTTCACAGTGTATTAAATAAAACTATAACTATAATCAACTTTTATTTAGTCAATTTATATACTAGATTATATTAGAACAGTTTATTTTTGAATAAAATGTGTATTTATTTAATTTTTATAAAGGTGTTTGGTAATATAATTTATTAAATAACACAGCCCAACAGACATTTTGGTTCCTGCGATTTTTTAACTTTTTTTAGGTAATTATTGGGTGCAGAATCCAAAATAGCCGTCAGATTTGTTCTACCAGATCTAGTTTTTGAGATACGCTATATTGGCCTCTTTTAGAATAAAATCATATATTTTTTTAACTTATGTACATTTCACGTTATTACTATTACTATTTGCTCCAACTGCCAGTTAAAAAAAGAAAAAATACAAAGTAAATAAATATACATTCATCATTTATCATTCAAAATATTTCTTTTATACGACTTTCTATCATGGAGTTTACCAGGACAGTCTCGCTGAAGACTCTAACAGCAGTCGGCAATCATGTCATCCCATTTTCCTTGATATCAATTTTCCATAGTTTTAATGTCCTGATGGAATCTTTTTCCTGTTCTTCGCTAAAATCACCTAGGTTTTCTGGAAACCGATTTAAGTGGTTGGGGTACTGAACTTTTATGCTCATGTTACAACCGAGAATATTAAAGTTGGAAGGCATATTTTCCACTTATTCTGTGTAATTCTCTGCTTTATGATTTCCAAGAAAATTTTGTACTACTTGAACAAATGAACACCAAGCATTAGATTCAATCTCGTTCATTGATGCGGTAAATTGTAGATTCTTAATAAACTGCTTTATCTGAGAACTATCAAATATTCCATCATTTAGTTTTTCCGTGCTAATCCCAAGAAATTTATGTGTCAAATTATGTGTTTTAAAACCTACGTAAACTGCTTCCTTATCCCCAAGTTGATGCAAGGATGGAAATATGATTTTCTCTCCCGCAACCAAAGTGGATTATGTTTTGTTTCCTTGAATCATGACATTTCTTAAAGGCCAAGTTCTGGTAACCCAGTGCTGATCCTTAACAGCTCTGCTGTCCCAAAGACGTACAAAACAAGGATATTTTTTATATCCACTTTGCTATTCAAGGAGGATTCAAAGAAGAAGTTTACCATTTTTAGATAAAAAACTAAAATCAATTAGCCTGTATCTCAAAAACTAGAACTGCTACTAAAAAATGCCAGGTTTTTTTGGAATCAGCACATCAAAAATATCCAAAATCTGTTCTTACTTTTTCGGCACCAAGACAAAAATTTCATTTTGTTGGGCTGTGTAATTAACTGATTTATTACGCTATTTCTACCCTGGATGATGTGGAATCACACTGTTGTGATCTTCATTAGCATTCATATCAATTATTACTTCAAATTATACACCATTAAAATGTACTGCGATATTGTGAAGCACGGCAGAGGCATAAGTGATTTTTGTAGCTTGCAGAGGATTCTAATTTTCAGTACTGTGTCTCAACAATAACCAAAATTTCTCTTCAATACTCCATTTACTTTTTTTCTACACAATTACTTGAACTTGTGTCTGGGTTAATTGTATCACAAAAATTACGAAGGGCCATTCTTAGCTCTACTGTAAGGAATTCACTTTAAAAAGTATTATAAAGTTTGAATTTTGACTTATAACAATTAATATTCCTACCGTCTTGTATTTTATTCAATTTATTTTAATAACATGACATTTACTTAAAGAAGATCAGCCATTTTTGCAAACTAAACACCAACGTTAACTTTTAAAGCCACCGTTTCGGTAGGCGCTTATTGTAGAACGTTAACTGGCTATTTTAACTCCGCCGCGTGCTAAAATATTAACACAAATATGCTTAGCGAATAGCATTTACATTTAAAATGGTGTTAAAAAATTAACGTCAGTTTTCGACGTTTTAACAGGTTGCTTAGAGAATAGACCCGATTGGGAGTTAACATGTAAAAACAGATATATGCGATTTCCTTCTTCCTCCTTGGTTATACAGAAAAAAGCTAAATTAAAAATTGTTAAAAATTTTATTTTGAATTTAATAAATTTATAAAATCTAAATTTAATACTCATTTACAGTAAATATTTTAATTTAAAGTTAATTTTTTTCTGCTAAATTTTAACCATCATGTGCCATGACATTGGAGCTTTTGTTTATGTTGATAAACAAAAGCTCCAATGTCATGGCACTACTGGCAACTGTCACTATCAAAACGACTTTAAAAAATAGTATTTGAAAATATGTGCTTGATTCTAAGCTGAATCTGATATATTAAACAAAAAAATAAAAATAAACTATAAACTATTTCAATTTATTTTATTAACAAGATTTCACAAAACATGCTAAAACCAGTGGCGTAGGGAAACCTCCGCTAGCCTTTCCCTCCCATAAAAAAAATAAATAAATAAATAAATTAAAATTTTTTTTTTTAAATATTTAGATAAATCTTCAAAAATACATCAAATTATGTTCTATACAAATTTTTGTCCAAGGCTTGGTTTACTAGTTACGAATTAATTATCATGACCATGGAAACGTTACATATAAGTATGAAAAAATTGAGACTTTCAATAAAATTTTAAATAATTTTACAAAAAAATTTCGAAATTTTTCGTTTTATCAAAAAACGTCTCAAATAAAAGTTATTAGTTATTGCATTTATAGTAACTTTTGTTCAATAATTTTTTTCGAAATATTTTTCTGTTGCTAAGTATTCGCAAAAATCTTAAAATTGACACGAGTAAACTCCCATTTCTAGTCAACCGATCTTCATAAAAAACAATAGGGTTCTTCCCATATAATAGGAGAATTTTTTAGTACCAAAACGAATTCTCTAAGTTGAACCGTTCTTGAATTATCGTGTATACACACACACAGACACACACACATACGGACGGCACTTCGAAAATAGGTTTTTTGGATTCCCTGGACCATGAAACGTGGTCATCAGTCAAAATCTCGACATCGAAAATTTTCGCGATTACAATACTTGCCCCTTATATATTAAGGTCGGGCAAGTAAAAATAACTCCATTTACAGCTAAACAATAACGTCTGTTATAAAAATTATAGTAAACAATGGCATAATGGCACACTATTTTTAAAAATTTGTTAATTTCAGTAGAAAAAAATAAACATAAAAAATTAAATATTTAATGTAAATGAGTATTAAATTTAGTTTTTATGAATTTGATAAATTCAAAATAAAATAATCATAATTTTTATAAGAGACTAAGTTATTGTTTAGCTGTAAATGGTGGTTTATTTGAGGATTTTTTGTGAAATATTGCTAATAAAATAAATTGAAATAGTTTTTATTTGTTTAATATATCAGATTCAACATAGAATCAGGCTCAAATTTTCAAATATCATTTTTAAAGTAATTTTGATAGTCAAAGTTGATAAACAAAACATCTAATGTCATGGCACACCATAGTTAAAATTTAGCAGAAAAATTAAATTTAAATTAAAATATTTACTGTAAATGAGTATTAAATTCAGTTTTTATGAATTTATTAAATTCAAAATAAAATTTTAAACAATTTTTATATTTAAATTTTTTCTGTATAACCAACGAGCAAGCAGGAACTCACATATATCTGTTTTTACATGTTAAATCCCTACATGTACCTGGTCCTTTATACATATTGCTATATGCTATGTTTCCATAAAACTACAATTTACTTTTTAAGTTATGTCATGTTAAGTTAACCATGAATTGAAAAACCGGCTGTTAATGGCAAAAATGTGTATCTTACGTATTATGTACTTTAAATTAAAAATGTAAAAAATATGAATCAAAAATCTATAATATAAGAATTCTTGTTTGAAATAAAAAAGGCACAACTTATTTTCAGCAATAATCTATATAAGAAAAGTTATTCAAAGTCAAAAGCACATCTTTTTGATCTATGCTCATTTTCAAATGTTCAATTGGATGAAAATTAGAGTAGAATGAGGAGTTCTGAAAGAAGATATGAACAAACAGTTTAAATAAATTTATCAGAGGCTGTAGAACCACATAATAAGGCTATTCATTAGAGCGAAAGAAATATTTTTGATACTAATGACTATTTGTATTGCGAAAATGCAGAGAAAAGGCAGAAAAAGGCAAAAGTGCAAAAACAAATATCCCAATATTTTAATGTTTTGTAAACCTGAAATAACATTAAATAAAAGCTTTAATAGTATATTATTATATGAGCGATTATGACAGCCATTACGCCACGAGCCGCAGGCAAGTGGCGCATATCATGAGAGTGAATAATGGCCATAATCGCGAATGTAATACTATACTTTTTCCACACCTATTAACACGTTGACTGCCACGGCAAGATTCAGGATTCTTGTCTCAGAAGTCCATTTTGATATAGCCATATTATATTAATAAGTCAATGTACTACAAGTAATTTCGTAGTCGGCGTCCTGGGCAAGAACACTAACTGCAAGAAAACTCGTAATTGGCAGTAAACGTGTTAAACAAATAAATTAGACTCAAAATTGATAATTTTAATGGAAGTGATAGCGTCATCCATGTTGCCTGCTACCACTGCAGTTTTGGCCCCTCGCATTGCCATTGTCAAATATGATTGGATCAGCGAGAGTGACTTATGGATATGTAGGTTTGTGATTGGCCGTAAACAGTGAATTATGAAACCATAATTAACTGTAATTATTTATGAGTACTATTTTTTACGAAAAAAGTGCTAATAATTGCAATATAATTAAATAGGTGTGGAAAAAATACATTTTTGAATATTTGTAAAATGTTTGGCTTTCAAAAAAGTGCAAAAACAAATAACCCAATATTTTAATGTATTGTAAACATGAAACAACATTAATTAAATGCTTTAAAATACATTTTTGTTTCTATTAGTTCACATAACCGAGCGTCTACTATATTAATCTTTAATTAGATAATCTAAGAAATGTCTTACTTTTTGAAGATATTGCGGTGGTTTAGTAACTCTTCCAAATCTAGTACGAACTGCTTTAAGCTTCACTCCATCATCAATCTTATCTTTTAAATCATCTTCTTTGTACTCAGTTTTTTTATCAAGTCCTGTTGACTTCTTTTCTATAATTATTTTTTTATCAACAGAATCTTGAACCAAATGATCTCTCACTTTAAATGGTCTACCCTTTGGTTTAGCTTCTGTTTCTAAACATGTCTTAGTCTCTTTTTTTCTCTCCGTTAAACGTAACTCTTCAGGATGTAAAATTCTATATACAATTTTGTTTGGAACTTCTGGTACAATAACAGGTGGTTGTTCTATTTTTTCAGGTTTTTTTATAATTAGTGGCAGTTGTTTCATAACCTTACTTTTCTGTACACGGATTATATTGGGCACAGGGACTTCATACTGCGGAACATGGACTGGGACATACTTTATGACATTATCCTGGATTGGATTATCATAGATTTGGTATTGCTTTTTAAGTACACTTCGTGACTTAGCTTTACTTTGCGGTACGGGTTTCTTGATTACACATTTTCTTGGATTAACTATTATATTTTGTTTCTTTACTTCTACAGGTGGAGTGTAAGTTGGAACAATTTCATTCTCCAAGCATAACCCTAATGATTCTAGTTGATCTTGTGTTACAAAAATTACATTATTTTGAATGTCAGGCTAAAAATTGAACAAAATTAATATCATACAATCAATTTGTTGTGATAAATCAATATACCTGGAACACGTTTACTAGGTCGTTTCCATTAGATAATACTGTTGTATTTGAAGTATCATATAATATATCATTTTCTAAATATAATATGGAAGTATTATCAACCATAATTAAATACTAAACTAATTTGTACAGTAAATTAACAAAACATTCAGCATGTATCATAACATTTTTTAGGTTAAGTTAAAGCCGCCGTTGTTTGTCCTTTTATTTTTAAAACAAATGCAATTATCTCATTATCTTCGTACGTTATGATTTAAAATTGCAACATTTTAAATCGATACAGATGAATTGTCTTCTATACAAATGCATAATTTCACGTTTGCAAATTATTCACCACGCACTTTTTTTGTACACAGAAAAATGACAGGAATCAGACAGAAGCTCGACAAGGTCACTGTTAACAAGAAGAAGAGATGCGTAGTTTGAATTATTTCCTTTTCAATATCTATTTTATTTTAATTAAATTATTTTCACTTTTGTAAGGACAAACCAGATCTGAAATATAGACCCCTAAAGGCGTAAGTAGGTTTTGGCGCACTTGACAAATATACAGCTTCTCGCATTTTACATGGAGAAATAAAAAGGTATGTAAAGGGCGGCTTTTGCCGCCCTTCAAATACCAGCGCCCTTGGCAATTGCCTCAATGCCAACGCTTAGTTACGCCACTATATATTATTATACAATGTCTTTTTCATTAATTTTTTTTTCTTATTCAGGCGTGCACACCGAAAATTAATCTGGGGGAATTTTGATTATAATTTAATTTTTATTAATAAAAAAGGTAATTTTTTATTTGCATTTGCTTAGTTTGTATTAAATAAGTATATGATTTTTCCATTTCTGGAGGGGGTGGGGGGGCTGGACCCGAGGACCACCCCCTTGTGTGCGCGCCTGTTCTTATTCATTTTGATCATCATATTCAAATAGTCTTATTTCCATTTTTCAACATTTTTGTCTCCCAAAAATATAAAAATCTAAAGTTGGAGGTTTTGTATGTACATTATAAATTGTCTTAGTATTTTGGCTTTGGTATCATTAATATGCTTAGCTTAAACCATTTTGACCATTTGTAGAATTTTTGTTTGTCTGTCCGTATCTGTCAGTCTATCTATCTGTATGTGTGTGTGTGTATATATCTATATGTCTGTCTATCTATCCAAGGAAAACTCAAACGCTACTGGTCGGATTTTAAGGAAATTTTGTATGAATGATTATAATTTATAATATTGCCACTTCCATGATAGAATCCTTTTTAAGGGCGTACCTTGCTTAACGAATTCCCGGTTTAACTAATTATTTTGTAAATCTGCTATTAAACAAACAATAGGGGAAACTTTTTAAGATCGCAGCGCCATATGCGGCAAAGCTGGAACACTCGAAAGTGACGTTAAAATGTTACTCGTGTATTTGTTTATATGGTGAAAATGAATACGAGTTGTATTTTTCCTGTTTTCCGAGCTTTTTTTTTAATTTAAAGGTAATCTACGATTTACAAGATATGTAATAATATACTATTCTAAAAAAATTTCAAGGAAATTTTTAGTTTTCATTTTGAGGAGGTGAGGACCTTTTTTTTGCTCTTTACTTATATTTGGGAGGTAAGGACCTTTTTTTTGCTCTTTACTTATATTTGGGAGGTGAGGATCTTTTTTTTGCTCTTCACTTATATTTGGAAAGTGACGACTTTTTTTTTTCTCTGTCCCGCATTGCCTTCTCAAGAAAATGGTCACCCTAGTCTAAACGTTTGGAATAGCCTATATATTTAATTTAGTAATAAGTTACTATATACTAGATCTGATGACTTTGATGACTTTTGTGGTGTACACGGACTTTGACGTATCCATGTGAACCATTATTGTGACAATATTATAAATGTATTGTAAATATACAACATAAAAAATTAAGTTTCCCTCTTAGTTCCGTATTACAAAATGAGGATTATATATTTAGTTTAATGTTTTTTACAACCTTTTATTGCAGTGGCGGCTCATGACAATATTGAGTGGTAGGGCCAATCCCCTACCCCTCACCCATATAACCAATTTTACAAAGTTTTGAATTAGCTCAGCTTGCAGTAATTTATTAACTCGTTTATTACCATTTAAAAAAACACCGACACAAAAATTTTAAAGTAGACAAATTGAGAAGTCATTTAAAAATGAAAAATGCAAAAAGTACTTATCGCGGGTATTTATCTACCTAAATATGAATACTTTTTTTTTTTTAATTTTATGGCCTTTGCTGCTCTGGCAATTAGCCAGGACAATTTTTTATTTGAGAAAATTTCCATGCCTGAACGGGATTCGAACCCGAGACCTTCGCAACGCAGAGCACATGTGTATCCACTACGCTACGCTGGTCGGCAAATATGAATACTTAAATTAAATGGAAGTGACTTACCAAAATTTCAGTCGTGCATTAGATCCGCAATACCGTTCTTTGTCCATGTTAACTCTCCCTCAAATAAAACGCAAGGAAATCAAAAAACAGCTTGCTTTTCGTTGCATCCACAAATTCAATTGTTCTTTAAGTAAATATTTCTATAAAATTGTATCGTCCGTGTTTTAGAAGCAGAGGCAGAAACATTTTGAGTTTTTGTGAATATCCGGTAGCGGTCTTCCCAGTTGTTTTATTTCGAGTTTTTCCTCGAGGTAATACGAAGAAAATGTTTTTTTTTTCAAAAGATTACTGATACTGTTCATTTCTTATAGTAACAATTCAGACTGGTGATAACAGTATGAATTGTGAGGTTGCTAGTTCAATTCCCCGTTGGTGATATTATTTGAGTGAGAATAATATGTTAACATTACTCCCATTTTCACAATAATTCACCCCTCATCCAGGTGTAGGAGCTCGCCCCCTGCCATCGGCGATTAGCCTCGTTGCAGAAATAGGCCGTTGTAAAATAAATAAAATAATAATAATAATAATCTAATAGCAACACAAAACAATACACAAACACGACACGACACAGTAAAAAAAACACACTATAATATACGACGCTTTCTATATGCAAGCGTAACTCAAATTAACAAAGCCAATATACAGCTGCCTCCGCTTTAATGTAATTCTAGCGCATGATCTGACCATCCGCTCTTCCCCGACGTTCCGCGGAGGCCTACAAACTGTCTCAAAACGGAGCCAGTGTGGATTTGTCTCGCCTGCCTAAATAAATACAAAGCGAACTTCGTCGCATCAAATCGCATCAAAGTCAATAGAAGCGTTCCGTACTTAATCGCGTATATGCTTATTTGTCTTTATCGGTATTTTTATAGCAAATAAAAGCTTTTGAATTAATTTGTGACGGTGTTGCCATAATTTTGCAATGGTAGGGCCTTGGCTCCTTGGCTCTTCATTCATTTTTTTAATTCTTCCAAATTAAAAAACAGACTATAGAGCTTTATTTTTAAATAATAAATGAAATATTACCTTGACAATTGTACAACATGACAATATGATGTATGACAATTCAAATTATAATTTGACATAACGTATCATCTGTCATATCATGCGCAGATTAGGTAGTCAACATTAAAAAAATATATCACTTAGGCCCGGTCTTTCCACCTTTAGATAAAGTTCCAGGTAACTATCTGACAGATAAGGTTATTTATAACTTCATCTGCTGAATAAATGTCAAATACCAGTCAGTGAATCCAATACGTCAGTCTCATTATCCGTTAGATAACTATCCGATAGATATATTTGTATAGAAAGAAGGGATGACATTTATTCAGCAGATGAAGTTATAAATAACCTTATCTGTCAGATAGTTACCTGGAACTTTATCTGAAGGTGGAAAGACCGGGCCTTAATATTGGCATCTGACACTACCGATAGAGGCGCTACTGCATTCACATCATGGCTGACTTTGGTAGGATATTTTTGACAGGTTCAATGGTATCTTGATGTGATATTTATTGAAACACACGGGAACACACTCTAAAATGGTCTTTAACTGTCTTTCCACTTCTAAGAACTTATTCCCATGCTTGTCACAAACTCGATTATCCTACAACCGTCAGTTTCTCAAAATCTCACTAGAGGCGCTTCAGTTATTGTCAGTTGACAATTTGAGGCAGGTAAAAAATAAATGATTATTTAGTTCCGCCCTGTCTGAAAATTAGTAGCATACGGCAGTGATCAGTGGCGTATACAGAAAAATATTCCGGGGGTATTTTTCACAACATCGAAACTTATACGTATTGAAAAGCGGTATTTCGGTAATTGTTCTTTTAGAATTTTCAGTAGGGGAGGGGGAGGATTTATCCCCCTAAACCACCTCCTGCATACGCCACTGGTAGTGATAACTACGGCTCGGTGAGACTATTGTGGGATGTTTATGGGCTGAAGAAGAAGAGGAAGACAGTCGATTTTATGTCACAGTGTCCTTATCTAAAATGACACGGTGTCCTTTTATGACATGTTTATCGATAGTACATGTAGGTGGCAGCACATATTTACTCATAAAAGACAGTCTACGAAATTTAACATGGGTGTTGAACCGATGTCAAATATGTATTTTTATCTAACAACTTTTGTAGTATTAACTCAAATTTTATATTCAATACCTTACACAGAAGGTGAGTGTATTGTTTTTAATTTAGTTTTGGTAAAAACAATACAAAAATTTGATTTTCTACTGTTTTCTAAGGATTTAATCTTAGAAGCCTTGTGTCAGTATTTGATTGGTTCACGTCATGCGTGGCAAATATGAAATAAAGGTATTTATTACTTTAACATTAATAATGAATTTTTTCGTAGCTGCAAGACAAAGATATGTAACATGCGGTTCTGTAGTAAAATTATTTAATACTGACTATCGAATAAGACTGCATTCACACGATGTAAAGTACGGGACTGGTAGTGGACAACAGTCAGTGACAGGTACTGAAATTCAAGAAGATATCAACAGTCACTGGCTCATAAAAGCACCCACTGGTAAACATTGCTCAAGAGGGTAAGAAATAATGAATACTAAAAAAATATTTTCTTTAACCTCTGTTTGTTATTTTAGTCAAGAAATCAAATGTGGTGATACAATACGTTTAGAACATTTACAGACGAACAAAAATCTTCATTCACATATGTTCCAATCACCACTTTCTGGAAACCAGGAGATATCTTGTTATGGAGATGATAAAGGTGATGGTGACACTGGTGATCACTGGCAAATTATTTGTTCCGGGGACTGGTGGTCAAGAGATGAAAGTGTGATGTTCAAGCATGTAGATACTGATATGTAAGTATGATTTCATTAACCATGTATCTATGGTCTATAGCAAGTGTATCCGACTATTATATGCATAGCAGTATGCTTTTGAAATCTATCCTAATTTAGTTATGCTGGATTTCTGAGAATGACTCCTATATTAGCTGCAGAGAAAAATGTATTCTGCGTCAAAAAGAAGTTTAAAATAGCAAGTTCAAATGCTAACTGCGTGAAGTAAAAACTGGAAAGATATCACAAAATAGAATATATATGTGATAATAAGAACATTAATAATATTAATAATAAGAATAATATTAATGGGTAATTTTAGATTTTTTTTAACGACGTGGAATTTTATTCACGGCGTTTATAGAGTGTGTCTATCTGAATTGTGAACATAGGAGAGTAACATGAGAAATCATGTTTTTTTCTGACTGTTCTATTATCTTATAGTCCGAGAGGCAGCGTTGCAATTTTTATGGTCATTTCATCCCGCTTAATTTTTTTTGTAATTGATAGTTTAGATATGGCTAATAATCAAAACAAGCGTCAGCCGCCAGAGTCGTGGAAGGGCTGGTCATGAGAAAATCTTGTAAAAAAAATCCAAAAGTCATTTCAAGCCACTTGAAAATTTGCACAATTATTATTTAAGTGATAATAATAATAATAAAAAAAGTCAGCTGCGTTCGTAGTGGGGGATTATAGGTCAGTAGCTTGTATAAACCAGTCATAAAAAAAAATGATGTAAAGTCATTTCAAATTCAATGAAACTTATACATCGAACTTATTATATCAGGTCTGGGAAAAAGTTCGTGGCGTTTTTTTAGTAAAATTCAACTGGTTTTGTTATTGTGTGAAAATGAATTTATTTAAACCAAATATGCTCCATTATTATCGACAACGTTTCGCCATTTTTCGGGTAGAGCCATGATGCCATCGGTGACGAACTTCTGTGGTTTCTGGTTGAAAAACTGAATCAAGTGGTTTTCACATGCTTCTTTTGAAACCAGCTTAATTCCATTGAGAGAATTCTGCAGGGATCAAAATAGGTGATAGTCAGAGGGTGCTATGTCTGGACTATATGGTGGATGCAACAAAATTTCCCAACCAAGTTCTCGCAATTTTTGACGGGTCATCAAAGAAGTGTGTGATCTTGCGTTGTCATGATGAAAGACAACACCTTTCCTATTATTCAATTCGGGCCGTTCTCTTTCAATTGCCTGGCGTAATCTCTCTAGTTGTCCACAGTAGAGTTGAGAATCAACGCGAACGCTTGTGACGGCTCACCATCCCTTGTCCACGATCTTTCATGCTTCCGATTGTCGTACGTGATCCATTTTTCATCACCGGTTATGACACGTTTCAGAAATGGCTCGATTTCATTGCGTTTTAGCAGCGCATCGCAGATGTTAATTCGTTCTATCATTTTTTCGCACTCAACTCGTGAGGAACCCATATATCGAGCTTCTTTTTGTAGCCAGCTTTCCGTAAATGGTTCAAAACAGTTTTGTGGTCAATGCCTAGCTCCGTACCAATATCTACACTGCTGATATGCCTGTCTTGCTGGACTTTTTCAAGAATTTCATCAGCTTTTTCACTGATTGGACGACCAGGGCGTGAGTCATCTTTCACATTAAAATTACCAGAACGAAAGCGAGCGAACCATTTCCGCGCAGCAGATTTTGATAAAGTACCTTCACCGTACACAGCACAATTTTTTTCACAAGCCTGCGCAGCGTTCTTCCCTTTGTCGTAATAATATTGCAAAATATAGCGCAATTTTTCATTAATTTTCTCCATTTTCAAACACAAACAACTTTCCAACCGTTGCACAAATTATGATGTTTAGACACTCAAGTAACGCTCGAACTGTCGCCTTTCCAACGAGCGCTTAGTGGTGTCGCTGCTATCTGCGTTTCCTGAGTTATTTGCAATTGGCGCTGTCTATCGGCAAAAACGCCACGAACTTTTTCCCATACCTGATATAAGTAAGACCGTCAGCTGAAGGATTATAATTGCTGGGCGGGCATTTAGCCTCATAATATGTAAACATTTCATTATAAAAATTTCAATTAGTTGAAATCAATTTAGCTATAATTTCATTGTTTTAATATAAAAAATCGATTAAAACAACGAAATGATAGCTAAACTAATTTCAAGCCACCTGAAATTTTTATAATGAATAGTTATTATAGTTATTATATTATATTAAATAAAAATGATCGTCATTTACATTATTGATTACATTCTAAAATGCTGAGGCCAAATGCCTGCTCAGCAATTATAATCCCTCAGCTGACGGTCTTACACCCATTGTGCAAACAGCTGATTGTTGTTTTTATTATTCTAATTATATAATAAGTTCGATGTATAAGTTGCATTGAATTTGAAATGACTTTACATCATTTTTTTTTATGACAGGTTTATTCAAGCGACTGACGTATAATCCCCCACTACGCACGCAGCTGCGTTTTATTATTATTATTATTATCACTTAAATAATAACTGCAAATTTTCAAGTGGCTTGATATGAATTTTGTTTTTTTTTTTTTACAATATGTACATTTTCTCACGACCAGCCCCGCCACTACCAACGCAGCTGACGCTTAGATCATCAACTTACTACCCGAAAGGAATAAATTCCAATAGGAATCAATCGGGATGAAATGACCAGGTCACTGCAACGCTGCCTCCCTGACTATTATGGAAAACAATAGTTATTTCAATCAAAAGCGTACAATTTTCTGTATTGAGCGATATGAAATTGCATGCAATTCTGTAATTTATCGATTTATTCAATTTTATTAAAAGTAAATCTCATTAGCCATTGCTACTTTTTGTTTTAAGTAGATATTTCTTTTTACATTTCTTACGATATTATATTAATTCTGTACTGTCAATGAAAATTAGTAGAATAATGAATGTTTATAACAATAAAGAACATGTCTTCATAAAGTATATAACAGGGCTCGGCTACCGGTGGCCCGCCGAACGATTTTATCGATATATATTTTGATTTTAATAATTAATTTACACCACTAAAATACTTCCGACTTGATATGTATCACATATTAGGTTTGTTCGTTTCGCTACTTGGCGTTTTATCGGCGATTAGCCTCGTTGCAGGAATAAATGCCGATGTAAAATAAATAACAAAACTACTTGGCGTTTTACTGCAAAACGCAGCTGTATTTGACGCGGCGCTCAATTTATTATTGCAAAATGCGGCTGTAAGAATTTAAGTTACTAAATGTGGCTCACCCCCCCCCCAACATGAAGAAAAGTTTTTCAGAGATACATTTTGCTTGTAATAGAACGTGACCCCTAAAAAATGTTGGCTTATGACGCCCCTAAAATTGTTGTCTTGTGACCCCTCTAACAAATGTTGACTTCTGACCCCCCTAAAAAATTGTTGTATTTATACCCCCTAATTAATTTTGGCTTCTGACCCCCCTAAAATAATGTTGGCTTCTGACCCTCCTAAAAATGTTGCCTTCTGACCCCTTAAAAAATATTGGCTTTCTAGCCCCCCTAAAAAAATATTCGCTTTTAACCCCCTAAAAAAATGTTTGCTTCTGACCCCGCTAAAAAATGTTGGCTTCTGACCCCCCTAAAAAATATTGGCTTCTGAGCCCTCTTAAAAAATGTTGGTTTATTACCCCTCTAAAAATGTTGGCTTCTGACCCCGCTAAAAAATGTTGGCTTCTGACCCCCTTAAAAAATATTGGCTTCTGAGCCCTCTTAAAAAATGTTGGTTTATGACCCCTCTAAAAATGTTGGCTTCTGACCCCGCTAAAAAATGTTGGCTTTTGACCCCGCTAAAAAATGTTGGCTTCTGACCCCCCTAAAAAATATTGGCTTCTGAGCCCTCTTAAAAAATGTTGCTTTATGACCCCTCTAAAAATGTTGGCTTCTGACCCTTCTAAAAAAATCTTGTATTCTAACCCCCTAATTAGTTTTGGCTTCTCACACCCCTAAAAAAATGTTGACTTCTAACACCCCTAAAAAAATGTTGACTTCTAACACCCCTAAAAAAATGTTGACTTCTAACACCCCTAAAAAAATATTGGCTTCTGAGCCCTCCCTCCAAGAAAAAATTGTGCGCCTGTTCTCAATCGTAGCTGAATTTTTCAACGGAACTGTTATTATTGTCTGAATCTGATTATTAGAGTGATTCTTCAAATACAGCTAAAGATGACGAATATATTCTAGATCAGTGGTTCTCAAACTAACTCGGTCTACCTGCCCCTTTTCAGAAAAAAAAAAAAAAATACTCAGCGCCCCCTGGATATCATGGACAGTCTTTAAGCGAACAAACAGAAAGATATATGTATCTATATTTCTACATACGTTCTAAAATATAGTAAAGAAAGATGTTGTAAATAAGACACCTTGAAGCTTGAAATTAAAAATTATTTATTAAAATCATATTCTCATCTAATGAGCAGGATGAACCTGGTGCGCTGCTATCAGTGTATCAATCCTCGGCTCTATTTTTGTCAGCAGTATTCTTAAATCACCGCGATTAGCTATTTGTAGTCTGTTTCGTTTTTTTATTAATAGATTTGTGACCACACTGAACCCACGTTCCACTAAATTTGACGAAGGAAATGCAATTAACAACTTTTGTATTATAGCCCATAACCCAGGATAAGCTATAGGAATCTGCTTAATTATGCCCCCTTATTTTTATTTAACACCCCCCAAATCCACCCGAGTCTACTATCGCCCCCCCTGGATCGTACCAGCGCCCCCCAGGGGGCTATCTCCCACTTTGAGAATCACTGTTCTAGATAAACATCGTTTTGATAGTCATTCATATGTCCTTCACAAATACAGTATACACTTTCAATATTTTCAATTTACTGCCGATTTGTTGCCATTCAACTAGCTCAGAAGTAGCTACAAGATTTTTTGACGCGGCGTCTTACTGCCATTAGTTGTTTTAGAAATGAACAAAATCTAGTGACTTTTCAGTAAACTGGTAAATTAAACGAACAGAAAATTTTGAAGCCGCCGCATTGAATAAAAAGACTAAAGGAAGGAGCTTACATGCTAATTAGACAAACTAGATGGTATTACAAAATGGCGGACAATAGTTTCCGGCTGTCCAGTGGCGTAGGGCAATTTATTAAAATAATTGCTATTGGTACAAAAAAATAAAATAACAATCTTGATATTTTAAAAAGAAGCTAAATATAGGAGATACAAATAATCAATAAAACACAATTATTAAATTAATGATACACACAAGTAAATAAATACATACAGAACTTATAGTAGAAATTACGACCAGGCCCGCGCAGAGTAGTTTTGGCGGCGTTGTGGAATATTTTATATGACGCCCCCAATTTTCTATAACAATTTGTATGGCTGATATATTATATGGAAATATGGGTGGAATAAAGTATTATCCACTGTAGAAAATAATTTTATAAAATTATACTTAGTTTTTTTTTTTTTTTTTTAATTAGTATTTGGTCTTAGCTACGATGGCCATTAACCAGGATATCTTTATTTTTATTATGGATACATTAGTAATTTTTACAACAAATACAAACATCCATGCCATCACCGGGATTCGAACCCGAGCTCCCATGGTTAGCAGTCAAATGAGCTGACCACTACGCCATAGCGACCGGCATATTTAGTTTTAAATTTGACAACATATACTTATGCATAGACACAGAAAAAATACATTTAAACATTTATTATATTTGTTTGTATATTATCATCATATAACGTTGAACCATACAACCTATACCTAAAATAAAACAATGAAAGATTTTCTAAATAAATTGAGCTTTTCGCGCATTAATTTTGGAAAATTGCTTAATTAAATCTTTGCTATCTAATTCTTTTAATAGATCTGATTCTATCGCTTGTGTTAGAAAACAAATTCATTAAGTTTCATCCTTTATTTTGTGAATTTAGGTTCTATGTCTAAGTTGGATGCTATTTCTTTAGCATTAACCAACAAATCTTTTTTCTTATACATAGAACGCCGATATTCCATAGTACGTTCTGCTACGCGTCGGCTACTGAACCGACGAAATAACGAAAATAAAAATTATTCAAAAATGTAAAACATAAAAACGGACCAACGAAAGAAATAATATATAAATCAGGACTTCCCCGACTTGGCTTGGGTAGAGGTCTGACCGTCACGTTATTCCGAGTCTATCATAATCATTTACATATTGGGGATTCCCCGTCACCTTAGATATTGGAAGGGTAATAAAAGTATACTTTTTTTTATTGAAAGGAACGATTTTTTTGTTTATAATTGAGAAAGCACATTATCTATCTTTTTCTTAAAGTTTTGGCGCTTCGGCACCGTTGTGCATCGCACAACTTTACACTTATGTACGGCGCGGGCCTGATTGTGACAGTGCGCTATTGTCATAAGTAACGTGTATGTTGAGATTTAACAAAATATAATATGAATGGAAAATACTTACGAATGAAAAGTTATTCCGTTAGTCTTGGCATTTTGTTTTTGATCTTTCACATGCAGTATAGCTAACCATTTTGACAAGATGCCAAATTTCAGGTTAAATGTGTAATTTTATATTAAATTATAAAATAACTAAAAACTATTTTAGCCCTGTCTTTTATTTATGATTTATGAATATACTTTAAATTATGAAAATAATTGTCAATAATTACTTTATATTACGTAAACATCAAAATAATGACAGCAATTGTGGTATTTGGAATGAAAAATTTGTACGTAAAAAATCATATAACCTCCTTCCTTTAGTCCTTTTTTAAATGCGTCGTCATAAACCATAGATGTCAAGTAGCGAAACGAACAGAACTATCGTTAGATTTAGAAAATTATACGCTTTCGATTGATCATACGCGTTGGATGGAACTGCAAGCAACAATGGGCATAAAACTGATTTCCCATGTTTATCTTGTATTTTCAATGTTCAGACTATATATTTATTATTTCTATATTGCTCATCATAAACAAGAACACTTCTTCGCCAAACGGAGATAAATTCCTTTAACACATAATGCGATACGCGCGTCCGTCAGTTTAGACTATACAGTCGGATTGCTGATAGGTGACTGTTACATGCATGTATCAAGTAGTGCTTTCATATAATAATCTAGTTAACATTTTTCAGCGATTTTAAAAATGTTTTTTGTTTTTTGTCTTAACTGTCAGTGCCTGGTAATAAATATTAATTAAAATATCGCTTGCGGCCAATTATTAAATTCACAAATTTAATTTTAAATCTGCTGGAATAAAAAACAAATTATAATCCAAAATTTACGTATAAATATAAATTTTTCCTTATAATTATTACCTTAAAATTAATAATTTTGTTTGTTTGAGTACTGCTGTAAATTTATTTTCGCGCTCTAATTAGTAAAGATATCTACGAATTATGCTGTTTCTTTCTAATGCTTTGTTTTTTATTCAAATAATTTTGAAGGTCAGTTGTCAACTTGAGTCACTATACGTTACTATGGGTATGCAAATAATTATAATGATATAGACAGAGAAAGCATATAGTATTGTATATCGATTCTTGTAGCAACGAACAGTCACTTATCAGCAATCCGACTATAATAAGAATTTTTACCAAATACATAAATACAGTTTGAAATGTTATTTTTAAGAATTATTCAACAGTTATAACTGTAGCGAACGTACCGTTTGTTGTCCACTAGGTAGCAAGCCTGTGATATTGTATGAAGTCTAATCTAAAACTGAAATGAGATTCCTGACTAAAGGAGTTCGGGTAGTAGGCGTGAGTGTTGTCCAGGGTTTATCATTACGATATGTGCATTAAATTATATGTATGATTACTTACCAACCGGCTGATCAGGCATCTATATAATTAGTCTGGATCTGGATAGATGGTTTACACACGTTAAGACGGTTTAAAATTAATGAATTAAATTTATTAATAGTAATATTTACAAAAAAAATTAAGTTTGAAAGATTAACATGTATTTAAAATAATAAATAGAATAAAACAAACAGAATCGAGTAGTCCACCAGAATGTCGAACCAGTTCCTCTAAGAATTCAACAAATTAGATGTTAATGCTATGCAGACCGAATACTGACTGATCTCCTCTCCAGAAAGATAGGGGTTTAAATAAGCAGTTTAGTCGCATTTCTATGAAAATGGGTAAAAAGGTTGTTCAAAGTTATTATCTAATAAACAATAATTCTACAAAAGTTCTTTGTACAATAAATTTAAAAAAATATTGTATAGTTGCTTGTTGTAAAAGTAACATTTTTCAAATTTTCTTATTTGAATTCTCAAAAATATACCCTTGTAAAAAAACCAAAACACGATGCAACCCCTTTTCAAAGAAATTCTCGCGACGGGTGATTTGTGAAAGTTTGGTTCTTTATTCCAGCGGACTAGTCATTTCGTTACATAACCTAAAAATGAATTTGATATTTTAGGAAACAGCTTTTAATCAATGTTTATAAGATAGAATAAACATTTTCGATTTTAAAGATGTTAGTAATGTTGTTACAAAACTAAAATTTCCTGGCATTTTGATCATGCGCATACATACATTCGTGGCAGCTTAAACTGAGAAGCCATTTCTTCCGTCTTACTTCGTCGTCAGACAGTTTTTCAATGTATTAAGATAGATGTGCGCTACATCCTGCCATAAATACTGTTACAAAGTGTTTGGATTATAATAAAAAAACAGTGCACGTTACTAATGTTTTTTTTTTTTTATTGCACTTACACCTATATCATATTTCATGAAAATAAATGTCTTATTCAATATGCCCTCCCTTCGCTTTCACACAGGCCTTTAAACGTGACAACCAATCATCAATGGCAGTACGCACGACATCCTTTGGAAAATTTGCCACTTTCCTTCAGCGATTACTTATAACTCTCCAAATTTGGATGTCGTCTGCTACAGGCCATGTCTTTCAACACTGACCATAATTTGTAGTCCAGCGGATTTAAATCTGGGCTTCCAGAAGGCCAATTTTCAGCTCCAATGAACCCGGTGTCTGAGTTTCCAGCCATTGCTGTGTGTATTTTGCCTTGTGAGCTGGAGCAGAATCTTGCTGGAAAATCCAATGACCAGGAATTATACATGGTCTCATTGAGAGGCTGTGAGATTGACGACCAATCATACCATTGTCATCTTGGTATGATTTCGCACTTGTCTTTACACCGTGAGAACAAAAAACTCAGTAACCCCTTCATATGAGACATCCCACCAAACCATCACACATGCTGGATGGAACCAGTACCTCTCTGAACTCTGTGAATGACTTGTGCCGCCTCTCGAGAGTTATGTGCAAACACCCGATCATTTTGTTTATTTAAATTTTCTTCGATGTTGAAAGTTCAGATTGTTATATTATAATGCAGCAGCAAAACTTTTCAAACAATGCAGCACTTATGACCTAGGTTATACAATTCTTCTGGTGCACTCTGGAAAAATTTTAGTACGCTAATTGGTACTTCCATCTTTCTGTTCCACTAGTAATTGTTTTACTTTTTTACAGGTACCTAGCAGGTTCAGGCCGAACATTCGGCCGACCAATCAACGGACAAATGGAAATCGTAGGAGTATCTTCACCTTCCAGCAGTGTACACTGGCAAACGATGGAAGGTGTTTTTGTTCATCCACCGGACTTAAGCGCTAAAGAAGCACACCATGTTCATACAGAACTCTAAAAAGTTTAGTCCAATTTATTTATTTTTATTTTAAAAAAACATTGTAGCCTTGTAAGTCTGTGCAATTCACAATTTTTCCTCTTTTGTACAAAAAATCTGTGTTGTAAATAAAAAAAATATGACTGACACTTGACGTTTATTATTTAATATTTTTGTTTAGGATATAGAAGAAATATCTGTGTATTTTTTAATATTATACTCATGACGAATACATAAACACTGTGGAACTGCAGCACACCCAAAGAAAAATTGAAAGAAGTAAATATATTTCATGCTCTATAATCGAAAGTATTCCGAGACTTCGAAAAAGTTAAGAAACACTGCTTTCTTGATTCGGTGTTATCCACATTACCATCTCCGTAAAAAATACTTGCGTAATAAGACTTTTGTTCAGAATAAGTTACATACAAACTTGCGTCAGCGATGCAAACAAAAATTATTGACAAAAATTTCTAATTAAAAAATAAAGTAACGAAAAAGAGAAGATATAATATTTAATGGGTTGCGCCAGTCTAATTTAATAAATAATAGAAGATCACAATGTTCTTGTATAAATAACTTTTAAACCGACGATATGTTTTTCATTTATAAACCTTCTTATGGTTGAATCCAGCTGGAATCTGAAACAGAGACACGATATTATACTCTATTTTATTTAAGTAGATGGCGCTGCAAGCGCGGCCGGTTTCACAATGTAACAAATTAAAGTTTATAATTTAAAATAAAATACTTTTTGCGGTAAATTCAGATTTGACGTTTCAAAATTAATGTTTTTAAAAAAGTTATAATTTAAATGCATAAAATTGCTATTATTCTTAATTTCTAAATAAATTGTAAACTATAGATAAATGAACAGTTCAATAATTAAAAATAAGTTCAATAATTCTAATTTCAATAATAATTCTCCGTTTAATGGTGAGAATGCAGTATTGCTCTTATGCAGAGATGGGCGTCTACGCGTAAACTTGAATTTTTTACGTCTACGTGTAAATTTACCGTAGACAGCGTAGAGAAGTGTAGACTGTGTAGACACGTAGAATCTAACGTAGAATAATGAAAAATGAAGTTATGTAACGTTTAAAAAAATAAAATACCGCCAGTTTTAAGCAGAAGAGGCAGTAAAGAACTCAAATTTAATATTTTTGACAGCTTTCTGATTAAAACAACTACGAACTTTTAATTTTACTTTTACTTTAGTAGTTCATACAGACAGAAACCAAGTTATTTATATTGTCCATAACATACGATTTGTGAGATAACATTTTTGGAAACAATATATGTAATTAGAACTACATAAAATTGAAATAAACATAAACATTAAAGTAAACTATTACCATTCTATTATTTCAAATATTACATTTAAACGTACTGCACATGTAGTACATGTGCAGTAGAATGTAAACTGTACATGTCATGTACAGTTTACATTCTACATTCGACACGTAAACAAAGGCATATTCTACTTGACATGTTTACGCGTAAAATCTACATTAGTCTACATCATGTATTCTACGCGCCCATCACTGCTCTTATGGTAAATGGGAGCGGTGTTGCTAAATGTTGTAAAAGTATCAAATTGTAAAGGGTATAAGTAACGCACTCTAGTTGACAACGAGTCAACTAGAGATATCAACACCGGGAGACGCGGGAACGCGAGATTTCAGAGAGTCGGGGTCGAGGAGTTGGAAGGAGCGAAAGATGGAACTATGACGTGTTGAGACTGATGGGACGATATTTCTAATAAGAGTTCTGTGTGTGTGTGTAGTTTTCCCAAAATATGATATGTATGGTGAGTGAGATATTCAATATCAACAACCGAATCCCATACCTCTGAGGACCGCTACCCCTCAGAAGACGAAGGGCGGGCGAATAGGGAACAACATCCACCCTCCCCAGCTGCAGTTTTTGCAGACAACCCTTCCCGAGGATACTCAAACGCCGTATCCAGGTTGCCAATATAGCGGTGGCCGCCGCGGTGTTTAGTGGACTCATCACAAAATGTGTCAATTTTAATAATATGAAAAACTCGTATGATTTACAAAAATCAACTCTTAAGGGCGTATCACACTAGAACGCTATCCAAGTTTTAATTTTGTAGGTTTATTTCAGGATCCACGTCTTTAGGTTTTGAGTTATCACACAGTATTTGAATAATATTTAAGACTTAGAAATTTTTTGTTTGCGCAAGCGTACATTGTGTTATTATGACAGTTGAAAGTTTTAATTTGAAAAGTTTATTTGTGAGGTTTCACTAAATTAATGACTTGTTCTTCCAAAATCTTTTTTTTTAAATATTACATTTGAAAATAACAATTATACAACAAACTAACCTCAATGAAAAAAAAAAAAAACAAAGACTCAAAACAGCTAAGAGCGAGAGGGCATCAGTTGGCGCACGAGCTTTTTGACGAACCTGGATAAATAGACACAGGAATAGGGGAAATATTTTAAGATCGCAGCGCTGTTGCGGCATACTTGGAACTTCCAAAATAGACATTTATTATATATAACCATATGGGCAACAACGTGAATTTTAATGTTTACTGGTGGTTTTTGTAATTTTGCTATAATATTAATACGTGTTTTTATGCAAAGTAATCAGTGAAATATTATAACATCAAATATTAATAAATAAGAATAATTTTAGGCATGTTTTTATTATTTTTTTAGGTTGAAATGGACCTTTTAGGTTATTTAGGTTGTAATGGATTTCTTTTAATCCACGAATTATACTCAGATACACAGCAATATTAGTTCGACTTCAACATGATTTTTGTCGTTTTCCACTTTAGTTTAAGGTTATTATCACTTGATACCAGTAAAAACAATTTAAAATAATATAAAATAACATAAAACTTAACAAAACGTAACAATATACCAATATAATAACAACTAAACTATAGTAAAATGCAAAAATATATTTTGATCCCATATAACACAATGTAAAAAGCGCGATAGAATGTCTATTTCTGTAGTTGCTTAAAATCCCATCAGATTTCATATTACTTAGCAATTTTTCCCTATTGAAACTTGTTCCATTCGCCTAGTCTTTAAAACCTAGGTTTTTTTTCATACTATCACACGCAAATGACTTCGATTCGAATGTAAAAACTTTAATTTTCCAAATCAAGACGTTAATATTAACTCTAGTGTGATAAGGCCTTTATAAAACTCAAAATAACACTCAACAAAAACAAATGACCATTTGTAGCATACTGCGTCTTCACAGATCAGCGCGTATTAAAGCTGGCAACGTCGACAAGCAAGAAAAGGATAGCGTCATTGTGTAAACCCATTAGAGAGTATGAAAAAGAACTACTCCATATGTTCTGTACTGCATACTCTCCTTTGAACGGACTATAGGTAAAGTTTTTCTACTACCCCTATTTTCAAGATTGAACTTATATCTAATTTAAATTATTTCTAAACTAAGAAACATAACATAGATCAGCATTTATGCTGATGTCAATTAGCCCTTGTATATAGAGCAGAGTATATTAAGTACAATTTTGAAAATTCTAGGTAGAGTTTTTCTACTACCCTTATTTTCAAGATTGAACTTATATCTAATTTAAATTATTTCTAAACTAAGAAACATAACATAGATCAGCATTTATGCTGATGTCAATTAGCCCTTGTATATAGAGCAGAGTATATTAAGTACAATTTTGAAAATTCTAGGTAGAGTTTTTCTACTACCCCTATTTTCAAGATTGAACTTATATCTAATTTAAATTATTTCTAAACTAAGAAACATAACATAGATCAGCATTTATGCTGATGTCAATTAGCCCTTGTATATAGAGCAGAGTATATTAAGTACAATTTTGAAAATTCTAGGTAGAGTTTTTCTACTACCCCTATTTTCAAGATTGAACTTATATCTAATTTAAATTATTTCTAAACTAAGAAACATAACATAGATCAGCATTTATGCTGATGTCAATTAGCTCTTGTATATAGAGCAGAGTATATTAAGTACAATTTTGAAAATTCTAGGTAGAGTTTTTCTACTACCCCTATTTTCAAGATTGAACTTATATCTAATTTAAATTATTTCTAAACTAAGAAACATAACATAGATCAGCATTTATGCTGATGTCAATTAGCCCTTGTATATAGAGCAGAGTATATTAAGTACAATTTTGAAAATTCTAGGTAGAGTTTTTCTACTACCCCTATTTTCAAGATTGAACTTACATCTAATTTAAATTATTTCTAAACTAAGAAAACATAACCATTACAGGTCTCACAGCTATAGATAATACGGACTTACGTGACAACGAAGGCAACAACTTAACACCCGAGCAGAGAATCATTGTAAACAAACTTTTAAAAGAAAGTCAAGCTTCAAAGACAGCTAGGGGGAGAGCCAACTAAGATCATCGAGCACTGTATTATTACTGCTCCAGATCAAGTACCCATCTCAGTACCGCCTTATCGTATGTCTGGCGAAAAGAAGCAGTTACTTCAAACAGAAATTGAAAAGATTCTGGAAAGTAACATTATAGAAGAGTGCGACTCGCCATGGGCTGCTCTAGTAGTGTTAGTGAACAAAAGTGATGGTACGGTTCGTGTATGTATAGATTACCGCCGGTTTAACAGCGTAACGCGTAGTGATCAGTACCCAATGCCACGCATAGACGACCTACCACGAGGCAAAACGTACTTCTTACATGTCCATTATTGACTTAAGAACTGGTTATTAGCAAATACCTGTGCGCGAGTGTGATCGTGATAAGACTGCATTTATTACGCCATTTGGAACGTACCGGTTTCGTTGTATGCCGTTCGGATTAAAAAATGCCCCTGCGACGTTTCAAAGATTTATGGACAGATTTCGTGCAGGACTATCAGATACGAAATTATTCGCTTACTTGGGCGATCTAATTTTCTGGCGCCCAACGTGGGGCCAGTTATAGAATTGCACTATATTTATATTGCCCGTTAATTAATAAATTGGAATATATGTTTATATATTTATATATTATAAACAAAGTTTTGGCAGTTTTACAATATAAATTCAGTATATAACTATACAAAACACACAATAATTAACTGTCAGAGTCACAACTATTATTACTACAAAAAATTCGTTGCTAGGAGACGGTAAATATATAAAATTTAAGATCTAGCGTGTTACAATATTAGTAAATTTGTGTTTTTAAATTTGTTGTGTTGTTTTTTAAAGTAATATTTTTATTTTGATCTTTTCTCCTATAAGCCAAAAAATAAATTATTTTCTTAATGCAATTTCTTGAATATTAATGCAATACGTCGGTCTTTCTTAGCAGCAAATTTATCTATAACTTTATCGGTAAAGTTCGGTATTGTTGATATGTATTTTTTTCTATTGACAGCGCTGAAAGGGTCGTTAGACGATCTTCACACATCGAGTTTCTGAGAATTTTTTTATCCATTTTAGAGTAAAAAAACAACGTTCAGCTTCCTGAGTAACCATGGGTGTTGTTACAAGAATTAGTAAAAATTTCTTTGTCTCCGCCATCGATTCGTCCAAATTATTTAAAATTTTAGGAAAGACACAGCACCACATATTTTTCTTCATTCACTATTTGAATATATTACAGAAAGTTCTGTTTTAAGACGTTCCTTATTCAAATAAAAAATCACATCCATTTTTAGGGTTTTGTAGATATGACCCTTATACCGTCATTTTGTCGTCTGTCTGTCTGTCTGTTCGGTAAAAATTGTAGCCAAACGGCTAAACCTAGAGAGTTGAAATTTGGCATGCTTATACAACTCTTTGACACGCACATAGGAAAAATAAAAATATAAACAAATATGTGCACATCGAATAACATTTTTTTTTTTTTTAAATTCTGAGTAGGGTATTAAATGAAAGCCCTTAGTACGTGGATTAACGATCAAAATTTTATTTTTTCAAAATAAATTATTTTGACACTATTTTTGCCAAAATTGTGCAAAAAAATTTTTGTCCCACACCCTGTAGCCCAGATGATTTAAATTAAAAATCTGAAAAGATTCTAAGGAATGTACATTGGTGGGAACCGGAATAGTACAACAGGAATTTTTGATCAGATTATGTTTTCGGAAAATAACGCATTTTTTGTTTTTTTAACTAAAATATGTTAAATATTTAATTCGCTATGTAACACAGTAGATAAGAAAGCGCTGATAGCGTAGTTGGTTTCGTCGTTGGTTTGTAATTTGCAAACTAGAGTTCGAATCCTATCAATTTTAATTTTTCTGTTATTTTTTTGTTTAAATTATTTTGTCAAAATTCTAGTTATATTTTGGTAAATGTTGCATTTAATTTTTAAAAGCGTAAATTTAATAACCAGTGGTAAGTGTTGAAATTATAATTTAATTCTATGTTTAAATGTATACGAAATCAAAGGGCGGGGCTTATGATTTAAGCAACCAATGGAAGCGGTAGGCGCAATTTTCAAAATCATAATGAACCTTGATATTAAAAAAAATATTACATATATTTAGAAACTTAAATAATGGTATTAGACATTCGAATTAAAATTCATAAAAAAATATTTTGACATAAAATTTGTTTTTGACATAAATCATTCAGTTACTAAATACCTGCAAAACCCTGAAATGTGTGAAAATTCACACTTCACATCAAGTTTTATCTACTAAACGTTACATTTTTACACATTAAACTCATTCACTAAAATAATCATAAAAATATAAGAACGAAATATCAGCGCTGAGCACAACAAATATTCTACTATTGACGACACGTGACCATTTGATCTGCACGACCTTGCAGCTCAAAAGCCATTCATTGGAACTTTCGTTCGGAAGATTTACGGACTCGATCCACAGCCGAATAGTAAAGAAAGAGGATATTTTTGAGCACAGAACTGCGTAGTTCGTCAGCAAATTGTTAAAGAGAAACGGAGAGATTAGAAGGTACAATAATTATCTAACCCAGTGTAAAGCTACGTGCTGTCTTTCATTGCGCTACAGATTCAATGCGTTTTCCAGAATACGACTAGTCCATACACATATAAATCCAAAAATCTTTCAAATCTTATGCAATATAAATAATACTTTAAAAAATGTAATTTACTATATTTATTGGCAGTTCTGCAGCTCTGCATCACCTATAGACCAGCCGCCACTGACAAACTCGTAGGCGGTCACTGAAAAAGCCAGTCGCAATGACATAAATATGCAAAAAATGTAATTATTTTAATACATTAACCAAACATTTTCTTCCGGGAAGTATGGAATACATAGATGAAGAGGTATGTTATTACTTATGATTTTTCATAGCCACCATTTAAAATATTGAGACAGTTTAGACAGATTTTTTGGATAAGTTTGTCATAAAAACCAGCCAGTTTCTCACTGTTGTTTTCATTTCATCGTCTACCACCCAGAAATTTCTCGAAACGGGAAAATAAATGATAATAACTTGGTGCAAGATCGGGACTATATGATGCTGAAAAGTGGCCCAGTGAAATTTGTTAGCCAACTTCAAAAAACATTACAAGAAATCAATGATGCCAAAAATATTGAGAACCACTGATCTATATCATCAAATTGTATTTCGTTTATAATATTCGCGTACCAACAACGTATATATGAGTACTATATAGTGGTGTTTTATAAATTAACAAAAAATCAGCTTGATACAAAGGCCACGGCAAAATTTTCAGCCAGGGATCCCATGTAAGCTTGATTCGCCCTTGCTTGACGAGTGCTAAAATTGCATCTCCCATTCTTATAGAAGCATCATAAGTGCCTCCCTAGAAAATTCACAGCAGTTCAATACGTGAATGAGAACTGCTTAGAATCCATGTGCGAACGTATAGTATATGATTCTAGATTATATTAACTAGTGTTGAAACGAGTTAGAACCGTTGAGAATTTGGTTTGTTTATCCTAACCTATAAAATCACGAAATCAAAACAACATCTGTTAAAAAACATTGTGACTTGTATTTTTAAACTGAAGAAATGGAACTAATGGAAGGATTGGATAACATTTGGAAATCTTTTTTGCCGAAAATGTCTTTCAATAATAATAATAATAATAGTAATAATATTTACTAATCCTTTAAATACAGGACTGCATGCAGCGCCGCAGTAAGGGGAGGGCGGAGGGGGCGATGACCCTGGGCGCACTAAGGAAAAGGGCGCTGACGGGCTTGTTTAAGGGGCGCCATTGTGAAGGAGGGGCGCCTTTTTTTTTGCTCATCACTTAAATTTTGAGAGATGAGAACCTTGTTTTTATTTGCTAAGGGCGCCAAAACACGGTTCTGCCCCTAGCGCAAGTTTTCCTTACTGCGGCTCTGACTGCATGTAGGATATGTCAGTTCATGAATTTATAATGTTACACAGATTTTGATTTTAGTTAAACAAGTTATGCAATTGATAAACAATAAAATCATACATTAAATTACCCAAAATCAATATTCCCCATTTGGCTAATTGCCACAGCAGCAAAGGCCATAAACTATATATATATATATATATATATATATATATATATATATATATATATATATATATATATATATATATATATATCTTAATATATATATATTTATATATATATTCCCCATTGGCATGACAACACCAGTCCTTACAAAATTTCAAGTATTCATTCATTGAGTATACACAATGCTCTATAAGAAATAACTTAATCTTCCGCTTAAATACAGCAGACTGCGTTTCATTTCTGACATGGAATGGCAGTGAATTAAATAATTTAATACCAACAGTTTTTGGTGATTTTTTTGTCAGTTCCACCATGTTTACTGGAGTTCTGAAACGATCTTTTCCTCTAGTGTTATATGAATGCTGGTTCAAATGGTGAGCAAAGTATATTGGATTTTTAAATACATAGACCAGCAATTCTAAGATGTAAATATCAGGAACTGTTAATAATTTGTATTTTACAAAAAGAGGTCTGCATGATTCAGTGCGTCTTTTGCTATACAACGTATTATTCTTTTCTGGGAAATAAATATGTCACCTGCCATAGTTGATGATCCCCAGAAGCATATTCCATACTTAAGCGTACTATAAAATTGTGCATAATAAAATTCAATAATGGTCTCATGACTTACAATATTTTTTTTATTTTTTATTTGAAAGTGAGCTGAATTTAATGATTTTAGTAGTTTTTGACAGTGGGCTTTCTAACTTAAATGTTCATTTATGTACAGGCCTAAACATTTTGTTTCATTTTCTGATTTAAGATATTCATTTTTTATTTAAATATTTAAATTGATTTGATTATTACTTCGCAAAGTTCTAAAGATCATTTAGTTAGTTTTGGAGACATTTAAGTATAATTTATTAAACAGGAACCAGTTGTTGAGTTCATGTATAAGAGGGATTATTTATTTCTGCGTTATTTTTGCCTGAGAGAACAACGGATGTATCGTCGGCGAACATTGTAAGATGATAATTTATGTAATAAGTAATATCATTTATGAATAGTAGGAATAGAATGGGGCCTAAGACAGATTCCTGGGGAACACCGAGATTAATGGGAAGAAGAGCTGACTTTTCATCTCTTATATTACCTTTTCCATCTTTGAATGATAACTGCACAAACTGGAATCTATTTGTGAGGTATGAACTAAACCAGTCTGTAACGACACCACGAATTCCATATTTATTTAATATGGCATTAGTAAAAAGCCATGATTAACGCAGTCGAATGCTCGACTAAGATCACAGAAGACACCAACAGAGATTTCGCCCCTATTCAAAGCATCCGTAATATATTGCATAAATGAATCAATGGCTGTCATTGTAGAATGATTTTCTCTAAAACCATGCTGATTATTACATATTACATTATGTTTATTTAAATGGTTTATAAGGCGTGTTAACATGCAGTATTCAAAAAAATTTGAAAAAGAAGATGTGATGGAAATGGGCCTATAGTTTGCCATATCAGTTACTGAATATTTTTTATGTATTGGGATAGTTTTTGACACCTTTAATGCATCCGGAAATATTCCCTCTGAGAAAGATAGGTTTATTAAATGGGTAAGTGGAGCCAGGGCCGCGCCAAGGTGTGTTGGCGCCGGGGTGCAAGGTAAAAATTGCCGCCCCTAATAAGTTAAATGCAATTTTTTTAAATATAACAAGTATACATATATTTTCGAAAAAACTATGTTACGCAGGATAACAAAAAAACATACACAGATTGCTATATAGTGATTCTTAACCTATCTTCAAAAATTTAACTATATATAGAAATCATCACTACAAACAAATTTTTCCTATATCATTTTTCAAAAAAATTGAAATTAAAAAAGCTTGTCAAAAAAAAAAAAACAAGGCGAGTATCACTAATTTCAAATAAAAAAACAAAAACGAAACTTTATATGTACATATATATTTTAGTTAAAAATGCACCTTTCTTGCCTTTAGGGTCGCAAATTAATTAATTAATTCCGTTAAATCTAAATCCACTGCTATTTTATTTTCTATACTAATTAAAGCCAAATTTGTTAACCTATCCTGTGACATGGAAGATCTTAAGTAATTTTTTATTAATTCAAGCTTGGAAAAACTTCTTTCGCCAGATGCCACTGTTACAGGAATGGTCAAAAATATTCTTAATGCAATTGTTACATTTGGGAAAATTGCAGTAAGATCATAAGTTACTATATACTCTAAAACTGCCAAAGCATTCATGTCGGGCTTAATGAAAGTTAATAGGATTTCGATTTCATCGCATAAATCTATTGCATTTATATCAGATTCATTTTTTGCATCAGATAATTTTATTTGTAGATCTATACAATGTTTTATTTACATGTCACGATTGAATTCCAGCAACGAATACATGTTGTTTAAAAACTGAAAAGTGTCATTATGAGCTGTCATTAGTTCAAATCTTTCTTTTATTTTCGATATTGCTGTATCTAATATAGTGAAATAAAAATTAATTCTATAATTTTGTAATGGCAGATTAGAACTTTTATCTACATTTTCATACGAAAATATTCTCTTTTTTTTTCGAGGTCTGACAATGTCAATCGCTGGAAACTCGTTTTCACAATCAATTTCTTGTGCAATTTTTTTAGCTTCATTTAAGATATTTTCAAAATTATCATCGAACCTACATTGTTGCAAGAAATCATTAAGAACTTTTAACATCTCAATTGCAGTTGGCAAAACTAAGTCGCTTTGCTGTAAAAATTTACTAACTACATTTACTTTGGATAATATGTTATACCAAATAAGTATAGAACATATAAATTTGTATGATTTAATTTTTTTTATGAGAGAATGAGCTATATTTCTAATATTATCATCCTTAGATGAATCGTTAAATAAAATGTATAAAGCGTCATAAATGGATTCTAAATTATACCTTAAAACTTTTACAGCGTCGATTCTACTTTCCCACCTAGTTTCAGACCTGGTTTAACGGTCAATGAAGGACACTCTTTCATTAAAATTTGCCAACGGTAGTTTGATGACGAAAAGAAAACATAATTTCTTGAATTAAAGTAAAAAAGTTAGTAATTTCTAAAGACGCCTTTGCGGCGTCATTTATTACCAAATTTAAGCTGTGTGATCAACACGGTACATAAAAAGCCCTAGGATTTATATCTAAAATTTTTTTTTGGAGACCATTATGTTTTCCTTTCATATTTGCGCCATTGTCATAGCTCTGGCCCCGCATATCGTTAATGTTTATAGTTTCTTGATTTAAAAAATCTATTATAAATGTAGTTAACCCCTCTCCAGTAGAATCTAATATGGGACAAAAACCTAAGAAATTTTCTCTAATTTCAATTGTTTTCTTAATGTTATTTAAATGCACAAATCGCACAATAACGGTTATGTGTTCCTAGTGTCTTATATCAGGAGTACAATCTAATATTATTGAATAATATTTGCACAATTTAAGTGTTGTAATTATATCTGTTTTAATTTTTCCGCTTATTAAAAATATTAACTCATTTTTATTTTGTCACCTAAATAATATGGCATTTTATTTTCATTACTTTGAACACGATTTAAATGTTCAGCCATAACACTATCAAATTGAGCAAACGTTCCTATTAGTTTTAAAAAATTTCCGTTATGTGCATCAAATAATTTGTTATTTGTTCCCCTGAATGCTAAATTTTGCCCGGCTAAAAACTGAATTCCATGAATAATTCGCTCTATGACTAATCTCCACCTCTTTTTAGGGTTTTGTAGGTATGACCAAAAAACCCTTATACCGTCATTTTCGTCTGTCTGTCTGTCTGTCTGTCTGTCTGTCTGTCTGTCTGTCTGTCTGTCTGTCTGTCTGTCTGTCTGTCTGTCTGTCTGTCTGTCTGTTCGGTAAAAATTGTAGGCAAACGGCTAAACCTAGAGAGTTGAAATTTGGCATACAACTCTTTGACCCGCACATAGGAAAAATACTAAAACATCTAAAAAACATACCCCCCTAAAAATATAAAATAATACGTGCTCATCGAAAACAATTTTTTTTTTTTAATTCTGAGTAGGGTATCAAATGAAAGCCCTTAGTACGTGGATTAACGATCAAATTTTTATTTTTGCAAAATAAATTATTTTGATGCGATTTTTGCCAAAATTGTGCAAAAAAATTTTTGTCCCACAGCCTGTAGCCCAGATGGTTTAAACTAAAAATCTAAAAAAATTCTAAGTAATGTATATTGGTGTGAACCGAAATAGTACAACAGTAATTTTTGATCAGATTATGTTTTCGGAAAATAACGCATTTTTTGTGATTTTTGGTTCACAAAGTACAAAAGTTATACCAATGTAAGACAGTCACATGAAAGGCCTGCGATAGCGAAATGGGTTACAGCACTGGTGTGAAACGAAGGGTTTCGAGTTCGAGTACGGAGAGAATTTTATTTTTTCTGTTTTTTTTTTGCATTTTTATTATGTTGAAATTATTTTGTCAAAATTCTAGTTATATTTGACAAGCGAAATAGTACAACAGGAATTTTTGATCAGATTATGTTTTCGGAAAATAACGCATTTTTTGTGATTTTTGGTTCACAAAGTACAAAAGTTATACCAATGTAAGACAGTCACATGAAAGGCCTGCGATAGCGAAATGGGTTACAGCACTGGTGTGAAACGAAGGGTTTCGAGTTCGAGTACGGAGAGAATTTTATTTTTTCTGTTTTTTTTTTTTTTGCATTTTTATTATGTTGAAATTATTTTGTCAAAATTCTAGTTATATTTTGACAAATGATGCATTTAATTTTTAAGAGCGTAAATTTAATAACCAATCTTATTATATGATTAACAGACGATAAATTATTTTAAAAATATCGTTCATTTTGCCGTGATTACTACAAAGTAAAATTTGTCCTACACACTCAGCATACCGCCTTCACTTATTATATACCTGCGAAACCCTGAAATGTGTGATTATTCACACTTCTCATCAATTTTTTTCTAATGAAATTACTTTTTCATGAAATGCATCAACAGTTTTATTTTGATGTGTTAATTTCGTAAAATCTATAAAAGATTTAAAATTGTTCAAATGAGCTTTACTTTTTTCATGTCTATCTATATTTTGAAATAAATGTGTCCAATCACAATATCCATTTTCATTATTAAAGGCGTTATCATTGTTTGCAAATATTTTACAATTAAAACAAAATATTGAATTTTTTGATGTAGAATAAATTAGCCGATCTCTATTTATTTTTTCTCCATTACTCAATTTTTTAATGTAATACAATAAATGGCAGTTACACCTCTGGTGCCGCCCCCAAAACGTGCCGCCCGGGTGCCATGCACCCCTTGAACCCCCGCTTAGCGCGGCCCTGTGTGCAGCTATTATAATATGTGAGGTGTTACGTAATAGGCTGCATGGGATATTATCCGGTCCCGCTGATTTTTAATTTTTTAATTTTTTTATAATAGTCAGAACATTGTCTTCAGTGTAAGGAAAAGCACACATAGATTTAGGAATTGTGGGAAATGATAAATAATCAGATTTTTTTTTGTATTTTTGAGGCTGGACAATATGTCATACGGAGCCTTTTGAAAGAAAATATTGAAACTTTCAACAACATCTGCAGCTTTATTAATGATATTAGGTGTTTGTAAGTTTATGTTATTTACTTGTTTTACTTTATCATTGTTAAATTTGGAAATCAAAAACCATGCAGATTTAGACTGATTGTCAGAGTTATTGATTTTGTTTTCATAGAAATTGATTTTAGTTCTCTTAACTGGAGCATTGTGCCTACGTCTAACACTTACATACACATCTCGTAATAATGGGTACAGTTTTTGTAGAATAAACCAGCTTTGTAAATCACAGCTGGACTTTTTTACATCATTGCATTATTTTTAGTGATTTTTAGTGCAGTTTTAATATTTTTTAGAGGGAAATTATTATTAAAATGGAACATGTAATTATCATAAAAATCTGAAAATGCTTCATTAAAATTATTAATTGACAGAACATTTCTCCAGTTTTCAGTGGCTAATGCAATAACGATCTTTTCCTCGTTGTTTGGTCATTTTATTATGTTGTTAGACTTGTTGCTCAAGAAATATGGAATTCGGGCTATAACTACTTTTGGAAATATCAAATCTATCTGCTATATTTCGAAATCCGAAATCTTGCAGTCTGATGGCCAATATACCAGAGAAATATAGGAAGTTGATCCTGAGCACTAATTTTACCATCTTGGCCCGAATGGTACTTATAGTATTTACATGCTTCAAAACTTGCTGCTAGTGGTTCAATAACATTTCTACTAACTCGAAAATGTTCAAAAAAAAAAAAAAACTGATCCCTATATCGTGGCACTATCATAAATAGGTAATTTTCATTGTTTTGTCTTATTTCAACAACTACATCATTCAAGAATTCTCCATTATTATCACTTTCGCTTGAAAATCCTGACAAATCGGAAAAATCACTGTCTTCTTCCATTACTACCACTAATTTAATAGATAACACGTTAAACTTATTCAGAATTAAAAATTCTTGTAAAATCCTGGAACTTTAAGAACGATTCAGAATCAGTTTAGAGCACAATTCACTCGTTCTTGGAACACTGCAATATAAGTTGTGAATTTTTAAATTGACTTTTTGGAACGCTAAAATCGCTTTGCGCAAATTCAGTAAAGTTCTGAACGGTTCAGAACTTTTGTTGGAAAAAACCTCATGAGTCCTGGATACGCCACTGGTTGACTGGTAATACGGGACAGTCCCGCCTAATCTGGGACGGTTGGCAGCCTTAATGTAGAAGAACCTTGCTTCGAAGGACTCGAGGGCATAATTTTCCCACTTTTGGATAAAAAATTTGTGTTGCAAATAAACAAGTTATGACTTGACACTTGACGTATATATTTTAAATTTGTTATTTTAGGCAATAATCAAAATTTCTGTGTAATATTTAATAAAATACCAAGTAAACTTGACACATTTTTAGTATTCTGACATTTAAATAACAAAAACATTACTTTTTTTTAATGTCAGAACTTGAAATGTATAACACTTGAAATGAGTAATAAATCAAATGAGGATGTTAAAGTAATACATGTTTATGTAAATGGTAACAGATTATTAAAACCGCGCAGAGTATTAATAGACAAAAGAAAAGTTCAACCATGGTATCGGGTTCTTCAAGAAATTACTCTAGCATTGGATCAAAGAATTATAGCAAAGCGGTTATTTACAGCGGAAAGTGGTACATCAATACATAGTTTTTCGGAATTAGAACATAATGCAAATTATGTTGCAAGTGAAATTAGAAGAGAATTAGTTCAATATAATCGAGGGTACGTATTTTATATAAATAGCTGACGGTTTTTATCCACCAAACGCTTGTTTCTTTTTTTTTGCTTTCAATAAAACGCATTTATTTCACTAAAACCCCCATACACTATGAGCCATGCATCAATTCATGACATCAATTCCAAGGCATCATGAAACAGGCATCGCTGACTGTTGGACACTCACTACTGATGCATGCCTCGATGCAAAACATTGAGTTGAAAATTAAACACAGCTTTGTTTAGTATACAGCTCAACTTTTGTTTTATTGTCACCGGTTTTGAATAAAATATCAACATGAGTAGTGATTTACTATTACCAGTGATAATTGCCTTCATTAGTGTGTCACTTAAAAAATAAAAGAAGCCAAAAGGGAAGTGGTGTAAAAATTGGCTTAACGCTACGTAGAACCCCAGAGATTATTAGTTTCTTATACACTAAAACTACTAAAAAATACAACTAAAAAACTGAAATACAATTAGTGAAATTCTATAAATAAAAATTTGCACAGAATTTTTATCTACCTAATATTAGGGTTACCAACCGTACTCTTTAAAGAGTACATGTACTCTTTTTGAGCAAGTAAAAGTATGTACTCTTACTTTTTCTAAAAATTCAATAAATGTACTCTTATTTAAAAATATTCACTAAAAATTCAAAAATTTTAAAATCAGTTGGGAAGTTTGATGGAAAGAAAAGAAAAAGAATTTTTACCATTAAAGTTGAAACATATATTAAAGGAGGAAGGGATAGCAAGTTCAGTAATTATCGGAGAACTGGTACATGTTTTTTAAAGGGGTATATTATATTTAAATAAATACGTGGACAACTTCATTTAACGAATATGAAATTTTCGATTGGATCCTGTTAGAGGAAAAATCTTCCTGGGAAAACATCGAAAAATGTATACATATCTTTCAGAAAAAGGGTTAGACATAAATGAATCGCTGATTTTTGACCAGGCTATAAATTTAAACAATTTTATTAATAAAATGAAAGACAATGAAGAATTTTCAAAACTGTCAGTTGATTCAAAATGGATTTAATATTTTGAAAAATGAAATCAAACAACATCTTTAGAATTCCGAAAGATGTGCTCATTTTTTTTCTCGCGATTCCAGCGCACAACGCAAATGCGGAAAGGATTTTCAGCCTGATGAAGAGTATTTGGACTGATGAAAGAAATAGACTCTTACCAGAATCAGTAAAAAACTTGCTGATGGTACAATTTAATTTTAAAAATTTTAATTGTGAACAATTTTTTAAATATTGTGTGGACAATAAAAATTTGTTAAAATAAGTGAGAAACAAAACCAAATATGATTTTGCTGATCGTTTGTGAGTAAATTACGTTTTGTTCGTCGTATAATATGTTTTGTAATAAGTATATTGTTTATTTTGATTTTTTAAATACATGTATTTCGCATCTTAGCAATTTTTTATTTATTAAATATATAAATGACTATGGACGGAAATGATAAGACGATAGTTAGCAAGGAATTGAAATATATAATATGGGTACGATTTTTTTTAAAGAAATGTACTCTTTTTGGGCTGGTCCGAGTTGGTAACCCTATCTAATATTATATTTTAGATTGTAGAAAAAAAATATTCGGCCCGATTCTGTAAAAAGTTACTAGGTTAGTTGCTACTGAGTAACGTTGCTACGAAATAACTTTTATAGTAACTTTCTTATCAATCGCCAAACAATTGGTATTCTCCAAGCATAAGCACAAGCAACGTTCTTGTAACAGGTTATATATAGTAACGTTGCTACAAAGAACCGTGAAGCTAGAAGCAGATTACGTTCTGCGCAGGCGAGGTATTCGTTTTTAATTGAGTTTGACAGCTATGTTGTGAGTTTCTGAGCTTAAACGAAAAACGTTTTATAAACAAAATCAGAAAAAGAATTGCAAACAGATGGACATTCTGTTGAATTTCCTGGCAAATAACCCGGTCATGATCGGTGATACGAGTGTTTAAAAAATAATTGACAGGAATGAGTGGTGGTGCTGTGGTGATGTGCTATGTGGTTACTGTTTTCTATGTGGTGGTGCAAGTTATAGTCCAAATTTAAATGAATTGGGTGAAATACAGTTAAAGAAGTTCGGATAGCCATTGAACAGGCGCGCACTTAAAACATTGATTTAAGCAGGGTCCATTTCGAAAAAATATCTGTAATATAATACAAATGTATTGTTGTGTTTTTATGGAGAGGACTGGGTTTATATATTAATTTAATTTTGATTATAATTTAATTTTTAATAATAAAAAAGGTGATTCTTATTTGCAATTGCTTAGTTTTTATTAAATAAGTATTTGATTTTTCAAATCCTTGGGGGAGGGGGTCTGAACTCGTAGTTAATACATTTAAAAAATATTGTATTATACTATTATAAAACAAATGTAAATAAACAAAAAAAAAATAGAAATTGAAATAAAGAACTCGAAGAATTTTGTGCTATACAGAAAATAAAATAAAAATCCTTCTATAATTATTGTCTCTATGTTGCCCTTCAGTGTAAAATGCTTGAAATAATTCATTATTAAACAGAAAAACTGCGATTTTTCACGATTTTAACAAGTTATTTTGAAGTTACTAAGTGTAGTAACTGCTTTCTGTTAGTTGTTATCCATAATAACTTTTTTAGCAACTAGTTACTAATTTAATAGTAACTTTTTTCTTACAGAATACGGATTTCGTGAAAGTTGCTAAAAAAGTTACTGACCTTGTATTTAGCAACTTTTATTGTAACTTTTTTGTAGTAACTTGCTTACAGAATTGGGCCGATTGTTAAAATGTTATTGCTCAGTAACTTAATAATAGGTATCACACAACTTTCTGTAATTTTTTAAATATATTTGTGGGTTTCAAATAAGTTTTATATTTATATAGTTTTGTGTAGAAATGTTCAAATAATACAACATTTTTTTCGACATGATTGTTTATAGTTTAGAACATTCGTCGAAAAATATTATACTTGAAGATAATGAAATGTCACTTGGTACAAGTATTCTTTACATCTAATAAATCATTTTTATCCGCAACACCTATATTGAGAATCGGGGCAGATTTGAGGTGGCGGCAAAAGTAGATTACCAAGTACAATAACTTTAATTATTTTTCACAATAGAACAAAATATCATGAAATATATTTGTAGGATGAAGCTTTAGCTACAATTTGCCGCATGGTACTCAAATATGTGTTGAATGGTTTACAAGATGGCGTTTATAAAGCAATTTGTTTATTTACAATTACATGACAGTTTTTACAATTAAAATATCCTACTAGATAGATAAAAATTCAATGAAAATTTTGATTTATAGATTGTTACTAACTTTATTTCAGATTGTTAGTCTTTATAAGAAACTATACGGTTGTGCGAACCCTTAAGGATAAAACTGTATTTGGACAATGTTTACAATATCCCCCTTCAAACTTTATACAGATGGCAGCACATAACGACTACACTAAATAATTCAAGAATTGTCAGTGGCTCGAAAACAATGGTTTCTAGAAGCGAGCTAACCATCTTCTAGTTTAATGACAAAACACTATCTTAGGTTAGGTTAGGTTAGAAAGGGTTTGGTTAGAAGAAGCCGAGCGAAGCGAGCTACCCATCTTCTAGTTTAATGACATAAATAAAAGTTCTGCACAGTCCCACTTGTTTAGAATCTCTGTATATTAAACAAATGACATGTGTTTGACGTATGCGCAAGTGTGAAGTGGGATGTTGTAAACACTTACCCTGTATTTTCTAATTGCCGGTTATTGTCATCACGAACGCTAAATTTGTTCGGTTGACAAGATTGTAATCATAGTGTAGTAGATTTAAGTGGGAGTACCAGCGGCTTACCTACCACTCGGGCTGACTGAGCATGTTCCACGGGCCCGGCGTCCAAGGGGCCCCGTGAGGAATCTTACAATTTTTAATATACATGTGTAAAAAAACAAGGATAAAGTTGTAAGAATAGATATTTCCAACATTTTTCAGTGCAAACGATTCAATTAGTTCATAGTAAGATCTTAATAAATAAAACCTATATTTATTTGAACTATGACATCTTGTTGTTTCACATTTATATATCAAGCAATTCATTTAATGAATAGTAAATATGTATACAAGTATTTCGGCAAGACGACAAGTGTCAAGCAATAACTATAAATTATAAGATAAGGCGAGCAACGTCACAACCGACCACCCTGGTAGCCAGGACCGTGCCGAATAATTTTAGGGCCTGAGGCAAACCATACTAATCGCACCCCTTAGAAACATTATAAGTGATGAGAGAAAAGAAAAGGAAACATTTTTCAAAATTCAAATGATGAACAAATAAATGGCGCCCCTTTCGGGTGCCTCACTCGCCTCACCGAAAGGCACGGTCCTTCTGATAGCAATAACAACACCTCGCATAAAAAAAAAACATAATTCTACACCCGGTGTGAACCCAGATGGGGGTTAACCAACTCCTCAACATCTAGGTAGTTAAAATCTATTCCAAATGTTTAAGCGGAACTAAATGGAAGCAGAACTAAGTTGTCACGAGCTCACTTTTTAACAATTTAAGTGGGCTTTTGCTAAACAAAATGATCAAAAACCTAATTCAATCGTTAAAAGATATTAATTAGGCACAACATCTAGTTCCGTTTAAGCCAAAGCAACAGACTATACATTTTAATCGCATCTAGCCCTGTCTGAACTCCGAAGTATCGACATTTTAATTGTCAAGTTTGGATGAGCGGCCTTAAACAAGTAGGTATCCTCAATTTAATTCTTGTAAGTGATTGGGGGCAAAATTCTGCTCCCCGCCTCTTAAGTAATTTTTTGAAATTCTGACCCCTTGCTCTTTAACTGGTTTGGAAAGTGGTTATTACTCCATTGCTCAACAATTGTGCGGGAGAGGCTTATGCAAATTATGGTAAGCTTATATATGTACATGTGAGCCTCTCGCCCCTCTTAGAAAAACTTCTGAGTATACGCCTGGTTCATAATGTGACAGTTATTAGAAACCTGTATTTCAATATGTTTTGTTTTAACTGTCATTTGGGGTTAATAAAAGTCATTGACATGAAAATTATCTTGAAATTATTTGTTGGCAGATTGGTTAGTATGGATTTAAATTTAAATTGGATAAAATTTTTGCAGAATTACGCACATAAAACATCTGAGTAGGTTTACAAAAGTTATGCTCTATTAGTTATGCCAGTATTGTCCAACTTTGCTGTCCAGAGTGCGATATATGTAAATAATGCACAGGCCGCACGAAAAAATAAAAAAATAGCTATACATATATATGTCGGTCTAAGCTGCACAGTCATCAGCTAACTTCAGATATTGGAGGTACATCTTTGTTTACCAATGCATTCTTATAGTATAGATCATTTTAATCATGTGAATTGCACCATTTAAAAATGTCAGTCGTAGGATAGGATACCTACACAAACACGTTGTTTAAGACGTACGACATAGAGTTTAGAGTTTCATGTGATTTTTGTGAATTATGGTTTTCCTACAGTAGTTTTAAATACGAGGGCCAGCTTTTAAGTTTTTAAGATTTTTTTTTGAACAAACTGTTTTATTGCTTTTCAAAATATTCGCCTTTAAGATTTATACACTTTTGCATGCGTTCAAACCAATTCTTGAAAAAAAATTTTCACTCCGAAGTTGGTATCCCAAAAACATGGTTTTCGAAGTCTTCAACAGCTTCTTGAGGTGATGAAAATCGCTGCCCACGCATTTTTTATTTGAAATTGGGGATCGAAAAAAGTTGTCGGGGGATAAATCAGGTGAATACGGGCAATGAGACATTAATTCAATGTTTTTCTCCTTTTCAATTCGTTTAGTTGTACGATGAGCAACACGAGACTGTTGCGCATCATCTTCTGGTTTGTTATTAAATGTTACCCCTGTGTAGCCAGGATGGTACACAGCCTGGATTATTGATATCTTCAATATTAGACGGTTTTCCTACAGTAGTTTTCAATAA
Organism: Liopterus haemorrhoidalis; assembly: GCA_963971575.1. Lineage (NCBI taxonomy): Eukaryota > Metazoa > Arthropoda > Insecta > Coleoptera > Dytiscidae > Liopterus > Liopterus haemorrhoidalis. Next base: position 140,240,444 of record OZ020611.1, read on the forward strand.
TTCAAGTGAGACATCTTTTTAAAATTGATTAATTAAATATGTAAATTAAATTGGTTGGTACTGCACCTGGCATCTTTAAGAACACGCCTGAAATTAAATGTTTACCACAAACAAAAGCATGCTTTAATTTAGATTCTGTTAAGTCCTCGGCTCTTCTATGTTTTGATCCACTGTTGGTGCCTTCTAATTCACAAATTATTTTTATTAAGTTTATATTTATAGTTTAATATACTTGGAAATCGATGATATTAAACTTAATATCTACCTCCACATCCCACAACTACACTAAAACTAGGCTGACCATTCGTTCCGCATTTCAACATTTTGTCCCGCATTGAGATGCGTCCCGCAAAAGTCCCGCATTTTGGATTTGGGAGGTGAGGACCTTTTTTTTGCTCTTCACTTGGATTTGGGAGATGAGGAACTTTCTTTTTTTGCTCCGTCCCGCATTGCCTTCCTAAGAAAATGGTCACCCTAACTAAAACGCATATTTTATGTTTTTACCATATATACGAGGGTTACCTTTTATGTATTTACAAACGACCACTCGATGGCAATATTGAAATGTGTCATTACTATATTCGTAAAATTTGACATTTGTTATTGTGAAATCGAGGGCAGCTTATAAATTGCCGAGTAGTTTGTTGATAGTGATCGTTTAAAAAACTAAGTTTGTGAAAAAATGGATATTACTCGTGAAGGTTTTTGGATATTTCGTTGGATGATTTTTTACGATATTGGTAAAGGCCTAACTCAACAACAATGCATAGATACGCTTCGTTCAACTTTTGGTAATGAAGCACCATCAGAAAAGACTGTTTACAATTGGTTTGCAAATTTCGTTGTGGTCGTGCGTCTGTTAGTTATGAATCTCGTGAAAGTCGACCAAAATTGGTTGTGATTCAAAAAAACATCGATTCTGTGCGCAAAATGTTGAAGAAGATCGGCATGTGACTTACCTTGAGATAGAGGCATCCTTTGGCATATCACAATACTTCGATTTTGCATGAACATTTAGCTAAGAAAAAGATCTGTTCCCGATGAATTCCGCATAATTTGACAGAAGCTCAAAACAAGGTTCGTGTTGATTGGTGCAAGGGAATGCTAAAAAAATCAACCTAGGCACTGTAAAATCCGTAAACAACATCGCTACAGGTGACGAATTTGGATTTATTCATATGAACCGGAAACTAAGAAACAATCCACTGTTTGGGTCTTGCAAGATGAACCGATACCCACAAAAGTTGTTCGTTCACGAAGCTCTTCCAAGAAAATGATCGCTTGTGTCTTCGGTTGTACTGGATATGTTGCAACCATTCCTTTAGAGCAGCGTTTCCCAACCTTTTTGGCTCGCGTACCACTTGGTAGTACATTACGCTAAATTGTACCACTTCCTAAAAATGATTGTATTTCGTATATTTATTTACTTAGTAGATATAATAGTAGATAGAAACGAAATATGACAAAATAGTAGATTCTACTATTTTGTCATATTTCGTTTAGTAATAAATGGTTTTAATAAAAACACAGAATTATAAAAAACCAATTAATATATTTTCTATATTTTTATTATTATAATCAAATATTTTTATAAAATAAATTTAATGAGATGCTTGTGCTTATTTCGGAGAACATAATTTTTTGAAATTTTGTTCAAAAGATGCGAGGTATACCCTTAAGTCTACAGCTGCGTTCAATCTGTTTCGATACTTATTTTTTAAAAAAATATATGAAGAAAAAGCTCTTTCTACTAATTCTGTACTAGTAAACGGTAATAATAATTTAAGAGCTTTCTCAGAAAGTTGTTCATATTCTTTATCAATGTTTAACCAAAAATTAATTAGATTGTGTCGTTTGAATTCTACTTGTAAGTTAATTACCAACATATATAAGGGAGGTATTGTGATCATACCAATTTTAACGTTTCGAGATTTCGATGGATCTCCACGAATTGAGGTCCCTACATAACGTGTTGACTATTTTTAGCATGATGTGTGTTGGTCTGTCTGTCCGTCCGTCTGTCTGTCTGTCCGTCTGTCTGTCCGTCTGTCTGTGTACACGTGCAGAGCAAATTCGGCTGAAAGGATTTTTATGAAACGTCATATTTAAGCTTCTGCCATCAATGGCACCTAACAAAAAGTAATTGGCACGAGTTGATCAACTATTGGTAAAAATCGGTTGACTAAAAATGGGAGTTTTTTTTTGTGAATATTTCACAACACAAAAATATTTCGAAAAAATTTATTGAACAAAAGTTGCTATAAAAGCAATAAATAATAACTTTTATTTGAGACGTTTTTTGATAAAACGAAAAATTTCGAATAATTTCTGTAAAATTTTTCGAAATTTTTTCCAAGTCTCAATGTTTTCATATTTATATGTAACGTTTCCATGGTCATGATAAATAATATCTCTGTTAGAAAATATTAGGCCAAGTTATTTCTATTCTGCTGCTAGAATGTAATTTATATAAGTACTTTATGATGGCGGTCGGTCCTCTGGTGGCCACAGCTGATTTTTTTAACTGATAATGATGTATCTTTTTCTAAATTTTCTTCATAGAAGGGGTTTGAAATCCATTTATCATTTGTGTTTTCGGGTTTTGGAAAATACTCCATGAAAGACAATTTTAATCCTGTTAAATGTGCTATTATATTTTCTCGTATATCTTGAGACAGACTAACCTTATTTTCAAACAAAAAAAAAATATGTAGAGTTTCGAATACTTCCGGTTGATTGTTTTCGATACACTGTTTCCAAAAATCTAATTTCTTAATCATACTTTCAATTTTATCATTAACATTAAAGATCGTTATCGAGCTCTTCTGAAGTGTCAAATTTAAGTTATTTATTTGCAAAAATATCAAATAAATATGCAAGCGCCTGAAGCCAATTAAAATCATACAATTTCGAAAAAAGATCAAAAGGTTTGTCTTCAAAAAAACCTGTGCTTCTTGCCTAAGTTCGAAAAAGCGGTTTCGAATAATAAGTTTTTTATTTTTTATGTTCGCCATTATTGATTATTTTTATTATTGATTATTGGCCGTGGGTTATTGATTTGAGTTGCAGGGGAGCCGCGACGTTAAAAAGTTTAAGCAGCACTGCTTTAGAGGATCGGTAAACAGTTAATGCTGAATAGTATAAAACAATTTGTTTGCCAGAAGTCATCGACAAAATTAGGAAAAACAACCAAAAACTTCGCATCATTCTTCATTATGACAATACAAGCTCCCACAGAGCACGTCAAACAATTGATTATTTGAAGGAGAAAAACATTGAATCAATGTCTCATTGCCCGTATTCACCTGATTTATCCTTTAACGACTTTTTTTTTGTTCCCCAATATCAAACAAAAAATGCGTGGACAGCGATTTTCATCACCTCAAGAAGCTGTTGAGGACTTCGAAAACCATGTTTTTGAGATACCAACTTCAGAGTGGGAAAAATGTTTCGAGAATTGGTTTGAAAGCATGCAAAAGTGTATAAATCTTAAAGGCGAATATTTTGAAAAGCAATAAAAGAGTTTGTTCCAAAGACAATTTTGTCTTTCTTAGTTTTTGTAAAAACTTAAAAGGTAGCCCTCGTATAACACTATAAGTATAAGTGCTGATGTACTGCATGCAGGGGGCAATTAAATTTAATGAATCGATTAATTGATCATTTAACTAACTGATCGATTAATTAAATGATTAATCGAAATGTTATAATCGATGTTCGGTTAAATTGGTAGAAAATAATCGATTAATCGATTATGAAATAAAAAAACATATACACTCGCCGACAAAAAAAAAATGGATTGTCATGTTGTATTGTAAAGGCTGATAAAATCGGTTTTAACCGTTTTATTAGGAAACTATAAGTAATGGGAGGTAATACAATTTCTGCATAAGCAAATATTTTTTGGTGCTAATTAAACAGGCTGTAATAATAAATAATGCTCGTTTGAACGAAGGCTATATAATATCACATATAAAGTACGTAAGTTTTAACACAAATAACTCAATATTAAAATAAAATTTTGCCAATAGTTACCCATCTTAGAGATTGCTGAACCCCTACAAGTCTAATTTTGTGCAATAAAATTAAAATGTGTCCGGAAAACGTTGTACGAGCTGCGCCATTATATGAAGATGGCCGCAGTATTGGAATATCGTTGGTGTTTTGGATGTAGCTAAAAACTCTATTAACCACTCTATTATATAGCGTCATCAGCGAGCTGGCCTTTAAATAAAAAACCTGGTTCAAATTACCCACGAGTCACAAGCGCTTGAAACTTTCTGATAATATTATAAATTTAACAATATAAACGTAGAAACGCTTAAAATTTATTCTAATTATGAGATTGTTATGGCGCCCCTAACAGCGGTGCGCCCTGGGCCTGTGCCCCTCTCGCTCTTGCCTTTCATCGGTGCTGCCTGTAACGAATAGCCAGGCTTTTCTCGCAAATTATCGAGTTGGAAGATTACGTTTCGCTCGTGAGCATTTGAACTGAAGCATGCAAACTGAAGCAATATGTTGTGCAGAAATGAGTAGCGGTTGTGTTTAATTCTCCAGATAGGCGAGAACGAGTGCTCTGAAGACCTAGTAATTTAGGGATTTTATTGGAAAAAAATAGAGCAGAGTTATCTACCGACCAGTGTTTAAACAGTACAGCTATGTAATTTCTTGAAAATAAAACAAAGTTATCGATTACTAATAAATTAATCGATTAATTATTAATTAATCGAAACCAAAAATATCATATGATTAATCGATTAACTGAAACAAAATAATCGATTATTTCAATCACTCGATTAACCGTCGCCATCTCTAACTGCATGTCCTATTTCTGCCATTATTAAATTCCCGTTTGGCGGTTGTAATGTTACACAAAATGATCTATAAGGTATTATTTTCATTTTATTATTGACAAACAAATATACCTAATATAAGAAAACGGAACTTGTTTATACCAGGTCTACAAGTATGAAATGCGGATTTTGTTCAAACTTGCCGCGCAAACAGAGTATATAGTTCAAAGCTTCAACACATATGGCGTTTTGTTAAGTTATCATTAAGTGTCAAATGCGTATAGGTTATAATTTGAAAAGGGATCATATAGTTTTGTTTTACTGTGTTAAAAATGTCAAATTTTGTGCCAAATAAAGAGCATTCGCGGACAGTAGGGTAGGGTGGGGCTAGTTGAGCAATTTTTCACGTGATCGGTCATAGCTTCTAAGTCAAAATTGCGTGTTATGTATTTTGATAGATAAGTAATTTATTCCGTTTTAAAAGTCTTCTAAGAAATTTATTTCTCATAAATCAGGTTTAAGAGCTACAGTCGTTTAAGTGAAGAAAGTCAGTCATGCTCAACGTACCCCATAGGTGAGGTAAGTTGAGCAAGGGTATGGAGCTAGTTAAGCAATTAGAAAATCAACAATTTTATTGGGCTTCAACACAGTGGACAGTCTTGTTTCATCCATATTCCATATTTGCGACGCACTGAATCGATATTTATCCATTACTTCAGCTAATTTATCAAAAAAGACTTTAACGTTTTGAGCATTAAATGATGTTGCCCTGTCAAGGCTTGTGGGTTCTGGCTTTCGAATAGATAACTCGGGATTCCGTTTTAAAAACATAGTAAGCCACTCTTTACCGGCCATCTTATTTATAGTCCAGGTGGCTGGAATTTTAATGCCGAATTTAACAGCACACTCGTAGGCAAGGTGACGAACGTCTTTCGGGGAATATCCATAGAAGATTGATACCATTTGTAATAAGATTTTTTTTAAAGAATCCTCTTGTATTGAAGAAAACTTGCCTTGGTGCAGCATAACCCATTGATGGAACACCACTTTCAGACTCTAAGGTCATCCGTTTGACACCGAATTCCTTGGCGGAGGCATTTACACTTTTGCCTTCATTTTTGACAGCCTTTGCTGCATCATTTAACGGTTGACTAGAAAAAGAAACTCGTATAGTCTTTCTTTTATATATACGCATCCTAAAATAATTTAAAAAAAACACATATAGTTTTTGTTTCAAGTCCTGGGGTTAGTTGATCAACTATTGCCCAACTAGCCCCAACCCAAATATTTGAAACAAAAGTGAGGTTATGAAAAAACTGTTTGAATAAGAACCAAATCCTTTCTATATATTATAAATATAAGAGATTTATGAAAGTTTAACACTTATGTGATCCAAAACGGATGATTTTTAACGGGTGCAGAAGATATATTAACCGAAACTATTTTTTTACTTTTTCGTCGCAAAACAAACAAAGCATGCGTGTACGTCACTTGGTCGAAAAGTCGTCACTGGAGGTCGTGTGGTGTGTTACCTTCATACTTGTAGACCTGGTAACTCGATCCAATATTATCATGTATAGATGTATCCTATGTTTTTTTTTTTTTTTTCATTTCGGACCTTTTGCATTTAGGGCATTTGGTCTGGAGCTATTTTGTTCATATTCTATGTTTAATCTCATAAAATAGATAAGCCAAACTTATCTTTTTTAAATTATTGTTTTAAGTTAAAAATTAAAAATCCAAATATATTTTAGGTATGCAGATCAAAAACACAAAATAAAATATGTCAACGAATATGCCAATTGTTCACTTTGGGAAAAGAACGTACATAAAGATTTAACGTTAGTTAGACCAGATTTGATGTTAATATACGTACATAAAAACAGCAGACCTCAAGAAAAAGCTATAAAAATTGTTCTAACGAAGAAGGACCTTGTAAACTGGATTAAAACTCTAGAGTTCATAGCTCGACGTTTAGATTTATTAAAAGAAACCTTTAAATGGTAATAGCATCATATTTACTGGATCGATATGAACAATATAATTATTTTGTAGTTTATACACAGTGCATGGTAGAAAAGTTTGTGGTCCTTGGGAGTTACAACATGGAGCTACTTATGTTGCAGTAGAATATGGAGACGAATTTCTTCCATTTAATTATAAGGACAAAGAGTATGTTTTAGTATATAGTACCAAACGTTTAAGCGGAACTAGATTTTGAAGTCTAATACCCTTTATCAATTGAATTGGGCTTTTGGCCATTTTGTTTAAGCTTTGTAAATCATACTTACAAATTTTCATTTTTTATTTAATTCTTCTTACAAATTTCTCTTTTATTATTATTATTTTTTTCTTCCAAAAATTTATTACAGATCATTCCGTGTCAAGTGGTCTGATTTTATAAAGCACCCATGCTCGACCCTTGCGATTTGGCTAAAATTTTAACTGGTTATAGATCAGTGTTAGAGATGAACTTATACAAATTTTTAGACAGTTATATAAAATATCCAGCGAGATATGGCCTTTTGTTTGAAGGTCTGTCAACGGCGTTTGAATACCGAAGATTATATATTCACGTGGAGAAGCGGATATGATATAAAATTCGAATCCGATCCGCATCCGCACGATTTCAATGATAATTTATCCGCATCCGCAGAAAAATAGCGGATATCCGCGGGTATTCCGCGGATTTGCAGGGCTCTAATTATATTTTATGTAGAGTTAACTATCCTGGGGCGGGGGGCAAATGCCCCCTATGCCCCCCCCCCCTGGCTACGTCCCTGACTACGTAAGTCTTTATATTCAATGGTTACATTTACAATGTTTACATCTTTATATTCTTGATTGATTGATGATTTATTTGTCAACATATTTACCCTGAAGTTCTATAAACTTTTAATAGCGGTCCTCAAGTTTCTTGATTCCATGAAAGAATATTTATGTAACCTGACAACAAATGTTAATATTAGCATTCAGTTCAGTAGCAGTCATCAATCGTTTATTTTTAGGTGTGTATCAGTACAGAAATGGAAATTTGGTGTTCCTCATGCCTACAAACCCAAGACTGAAAGATGTGTGCATGCTGTATTTAAAACTGATGACAGTTGGAAAAAGAAAATCGTTTGGAAACATTTCAATAAACGTTATGCAGATGTTATAGAACAGTGTGAATGCTGTCGGGAAAGATATCCTTGTCCACCAATGTGCGAATGTCCTTCTCAGAAACACTCCATACCTCCTTCTTCTTATTGGGCCACACAACAAAGACCTCGATCTGCAGACACCATAGAATCGGTAACACCAACATATTTATTTTTACTTGTATGGATAAGTCTATCTAGGGCCGTCACGTGGGTGTAATCCGCACGTTTGCAAACAGGGTGACCAGATTTCAGTTGAGGTAAATCCTAAGATTGAAAAAAAAAAATACAGTAAATTTTATTCAATTTTGCTCACCTCCAAAAAAATACAAGTGATGAGAGGAAAAAATGGTCAAATATAAGTTATGAGCAAAAAAATACAAGTGATGAGAGAAAAACAAAAAAATCCTCACCTCTTAACTGCAAACCCGGAGATTTTATAACAAAACCCGGAGACCAGAGACTCTGGCCCGGAACCCTGAGACTACGGGTGAAAACCTGAGACCTGGTCACCCTATTTGCAAATATTAGCAGCGGCGAAAGGTGAGAGAGGCATAGGCCCAGGGCACCCGCTGTTAGAAGCACCAAAACGAGCGCTCAAAAATATTCCTTTTCAGCCAGATTTTTTTCTTTTCTTTCCACATATCTGCTGTCCAAAAATTTGGCCAGGAAGATGAGCATTCACCGTTATTTTTGTCTGACGAGTGTTTATTTTCAATATTTATTGAGCAAATAGATTCAGATTTAGATTTGATACTATCAATATTTTCGCTAGAAGATGATGTTAATGTTAATAAACTTTTTATCATTGTGTTCCGGTACAATTTTAGCTTTTTTTATTAAAAAAGAAATGTATTGTTTTCTGTTTACGTTTTTCACTCATTTTAATATTTAAAATATATGGAGTTTAAAAAAAAACCTCAAGAGGAAGCAAAAACAATAACAAATCGACGTTCGGCATACAGCTGTTCCTTTGCTTACCTTATTTCACTTTGTACCTTGTTTTGATTTAGTATTATACAGGGCCGTGCGGTGATATTTTGGTGCCTGGAGCAGATATTCTTACAAGGCGCCTTTATACTGTAATGACAAATTATTAAGGCTGCCAACTTATTACGAATGCAATGCAAATAAATATATCTACTCACCATTTTTTATATATCGTCGGCTGAAAATAATAAGGTTGTATGTAACATTTTTTGTCAAATGCACTTTTCAATACTATAGAGTTGTATGTCACGTAACCTACTTGTTCCAATAATTTCCATAAGATAGCATTACCGGTGTCGGAGAGAAAAGCAGAAAACCATAGTTGTATGTCTTAAAAAATAAAAAACTTACAAAACATAGTTGTATGTTAAAACATACACCCTTGTATTTTAATTGTTTTTTTTTTAATTCATAATTTATGGTTGTATGTTTGACATACAACATCTTTTATGTTAAATATAAAACATCTTTTTCGGGACCTGGGTTACAAAAAATATTAAAAAGATTAAAACAAGGTCTTAAAGACTTTGTTAAATATATTTAGAGACATTCAGGTTTCTACAAATAAAAATCCGTTACCAGAAAACAAGGTAATCGCTTTAAAATCTATGCTGGATTGGATGCCTACTATGGATAAATCTTATTATGAAACAATATTGCCAAGAAAGTAAATCTCAAGAAAATAATAAAAATAAAATTTATTTCGTTTAATTTTTTTTTTATTTCGAATGTTTCAGTTTCAGTTCAAATTATCTTAATTTTTTGTAAGATTAATGTTTAATTTGTGTTATTTAATCAAATAAAAATTTAATACGTGACTAACATTTACCTTTTCTGGTACCTTTTTAACAATTTTCAGAAACCTAAAAACTGAAGCTTTACCTATAAACTGAATTTCCCCCCCGATATTACTTTGAACTACAAAGCTGTATATAACGTTAAGGTACTAAGTTTCGTGTTTTTCTTAATCACAAAGTTGTATGTTCATTTTTCAAATTGTTAAAATGGTATTATTCACATTTTTTTTTTTTTCAAAATAATGCGTTAATGGCAATAATATATCAATATATAGTTATTAAAAAAAATTTTCCTTGTATTGTAACCTTATATTGGTTTTTTCCACGTCAAAATTTTTGAAGCTTGTTTTCTCAAATGTAATACACTTCGACATACAACCTTATTATTTTCAGCCGACGATATGTTTATATTATAAGATTTTACGCAGTTTCATTGAAACATCCCTTTATATATTAAGGGATATTCTTTCTGCAAATTTTGATCGACGACATAATAAATGTTAAGGGTAACGAAATAAATAAATAAATATTAGTGAAAGTCAAATTCACGGTTTTGATAACCAGTAATAATTTTGAACACCAATAATTAAATACTATCAATAGTAAATAGATATTAGTACCCTAATAATATTATTATTAAAGTCATACACTAAAACTATCCGCCAAATACATTTTAAAACTGACTAAACTCAGAACACTGAAAAATAATGCAATCACTAAACGTGATTGTCTATGGCTAGAGCGGGTCATACTGTTAGGTGCAATAAAAACGTTTGATTAGATGGCGGATACCTTTAAAAATAATTTTCCGGTTTTATTGTATTTATACCGCCTCGCCTAACAGTCTTCTCCTTATCTATCGAAGTGCATTGTTACTTATGTCAGAGTGGAGATTGGAAATCTCACCAACCGGCTCCTGCGCGAATCAAAATTGCTTTCTGGTTCAGGTGCTTATATTTATTAAAAAAAAACAAATACACTTTGCTGTTTCTGAATGCGGGACAGTAGGTCTCCGGGACGATTTTAGGTACCGATATTAAAACGAGACATGGCTCGGTAATCCGGTACTAAAAAGCATAATAAGCCCTAAAAAAAAACCTTATATATAAAAAAATCTAAAATAAATCCTACAAAAAGGCTAATAAATATCAAAAAATTTGTGGAAATTATCAAATTTCTTTATCGCATTTCTTGCACTCGGCATGAGAATCCTCTTTTGTCTTATCCCTATTGTTTTAGCTAGATCGGCGTAAACGGAGTCTTGTAGAGTCGGCGACAGCTCTGTTAGATACGATTACCTATACATTCTTTTATTTATATCAACGAAGTCGCCGCTCATTTGTACGCCGACCAAATACAATGTAACATTTATAAACAAAGATAAATAAAAATCTAATTTATTAAGATGCAAGAAGCAAATCATAACATTTTTATGATGAAAATATTATAAAAATATACAAATGTGAAATATCTGAAAGGCGCCCTCGTGGTCCAGGCGCCTGATGCGATCGCTCCATTGCTCCATGACAATGCACGGTCCTGGTATTATATGTATTAAATTTATTTAAACATTTTAAAAGATATTAATGTATTCTTGCGGGTTTTGTCTTGGGTGATTTTGTATTTGCACGCTAGGGTTGGCACTCTTTTGTCAGGACACCCCGTCATATATATTCAAAATTCTTTACTTTTCAGGATCAACGTACGTGTTCTGAAGAATGTCAGGCAACTTGTTCCAAATCTCAAGGCTCGATGACGAGATGTTACAGTTACAATGATGCTCAAACAGATACAGAAGCATCTCCGAAGAGATCACAGGTATGTATGGACATAAGCGACTATCTAGACCAGAAGGAGTCAACTGTGGTCCACCGATTTTTCCATCGGGTTCATCAATGAGAAAATATAACATTTAATTTTCTTAACACATTACTGCACCGATTTAGACTTCTTGCACAATATAGTTCATTTCAATTAAGAGTGATGTGTGTAAAGCATGTACCGGGTGGCAACTTTTATCCTGGAAAATAGGAGAATAACATTGAAATCTACATTTTTTGCGATTGCTGCTCGCCATATTAACTTACAAGCGCCGCAGTAGTATCAATCGAAGAAAATTTGTACCCGCTTCTAATAATACTGAAAACATTTGCAATCAGTTTTGATATTTTCATATTTCTTTATATTTCTCTTACTACGAAATGTGGGAAAATTCATAATGAATTTGATTTTTAAATAATCACACTTCGCCATGAATTCAAGGTGTTTAAATTAAGCAATAAAAACATGCATCTAAAGTCCATTCATGATAAAAATGAGATGACGTCACAGTTGAAAAACTTGATGTGTTGCCACTTCGCTAATTGTCAAAAAAATTATGTTATATCGAACAATTTCTAAAAAGATATTGAAAACTTATATTTCCTATGGAGGAAAGGAGTGAATTATGATGCAGAGCACTTCTTTCCAACCGATTTGTCGTAAAATTTATGGGTCAAATTATATTAAGTGTGTAATTTAATGTTAAATATCATACACACTGAAATTTTAATTTAATTTTATTTAGATTTGTATATAAGAATCATCAAAAATAATTGTTAATAATGTTTCGTGTTTTTTTCATCCTCGTTTTTACGCAAGCATAACCTCACTCGTTCTAACGTCAAACAAATACGACAATATGCTGTTTAAAATTTGACAACATCGGAAAGGGATACCAGTACCATAGGGAAATAAATTTACGATCCCAGCGCTACGGTGGTCAATTTTTAACTTGGCTAGAGGATATTCAAAATTTGATTGTGTTGAGTTTACGCAGCTGTCAAGCTAAAACTGTAGGATTAAGGCCCGGTTTTTCCACCCTCCAGGTAACCAGATAAAGTTCCAGGTAACTATCTGATAGATAAGGTTATTTGTAACTTCATCTGCTGAGTAAATGTCATCCCTTCTTTCTATACAAATGTATCTATCAGATAGTTATCTAACAGATAATGAGGCTGACGTATTGGATTCACTGACTGGTATTGACATTTATTCAGCAGATGAAGTTACAAAAAACCTTATCTGTCAGATAGTTACCTGGAACTTTATCTGAAGGTGGAAAGACCGGGCCTAAATATTTTTTACAATATTTTATGAATCTCTTTTGCCGTTTTATCAACAAATAGGTGTTCAGAAATGTTTAAATAGCATATCTAATTCCAAAAAAATATCCTCTAGTCTAGTTAAAAATTGACCACCGTAGCGCTGGGATCTTAAATTTATTTCCCTATAAATGACAAATGTAACAACTAAGTAATGCTAAAAATTTGGGTATATTTCATATTGACATTGGCAATTAAATTAACCAAGTGTGACGTCATCTCATTCTTATCGTAAATGGACTTTAATATACAGAGAGAAGCTATTGTTTGGTGAGCTGGAATAAGTGCAATAAAAGTGCCGCTTTTCAAACTATTAAACAAATATTAAATATAATTTATTAGGAGTATTAATTACTACAGACGGTATTACACCTTTTGACTGTTTTAAAATATCTTCAAGATGCACAGCCGCAATGAGCGCGAGGTTTATTGGATTAGGATACTTTGGGTTTATTGATATATTTCACAATTTTATATTAATTAAACATTAGGCAACACTACTCCCATTTCCCATAATAGCAATACTGCATTCTAACGTTTGTATAGAACAGGGAAGTCGCCCGCGAAGCTCACTTGAACATTGACAAATCATAGTGATAAATTCAGGGCGTACTTAGATAAAAAAATAATAATAAAAAAGTAAAAATTCAAAATTATTCTCTGCAATTAGTAGATTTTTTTAAAAATATTTTCAATAGCAACTTATTTCTGCAGAAAACACAGCTAAAAAGAATTATTTCAGTTAATATCAAATGCGATATACATTTAAAATCAATGGCTTCAAATGTGAGCTTCTGGAAATTAATAAGCAGGGATAAATATCCAAATATTTGGAGAGTTGTTGCATATTTCAATGCTTTTTTTGGTTCAACATATTTATGCGAATCAGCATTTTTCTGCATGAATGCGGCAAAAACTAAACAGATCACAATTATCGGATCTACATCTGTAATCGTGTTTAAGAATTAGTTTGAAAAATTAGCTCCTAATTTATTTTAATAATATTCTAAAACAATAATTTTCTTTTTTTCCCTACATTTTCTTAAATTTTTTTAATTCCGGATCAGTTCTAGTAAATAGTTATTATATTTAATTTAATAGCAGTCATAGTGAAATGTCTTCGTCATCAGTTCGTAAGTATCTACTAAAAACGTCACCAATTCGTCTTAAAAAAAAAAAGATAAATCGATTTGTGAGTACCTAAAAAATCCTTAAAAATAACACCAATTCGTAAGAACTTTCTAAAAAAACGAAGTCGCCCGCTGGAACACCTTCACCAAAAAAGTCGCCCCCAACGTCTTAAAGTTTGGCCACCCCTGGTATAGACACATCTTACCTTACTACAGGGGGGTGGTCCAGTGGGTCCAGACCGCCCCTATTATTCAAGGTGATTGTTTGTAATAAGTAAAAAAGTTCAAAATATAGTGGATATATAAACACACGAAATTTATTTTTATGAGACGTCATAACATCAGTATTATTTAAGGAATTTCTACTGCATTTATCAAAAGGTAGTAGTAAAATGTTTTAACATTTAATAAAAGAGGAACTTACATTTTTTATAAGTGAATAAAAACTAATGATACCCTTTATACTTTTTTTTTTTTACTAGGTATTTTACCAGCCACGTTTTACGACTCACCCCTAAAAAAAAATCTGTGGGCGCCCCTGCCTCACTACTATCTGAGTAGAAAACATCAGGCCGCCCACGCCTTTATATCCTTTCCAAAAACATGAGAAACACCCGGACCAAAATCTGTCTCTGAGCAATTGCCGCAATTCTTTTCGTAACTTAAAATTACTATACGTCTGACTTCGATTACATCAGACAACAGGCGCGCACTTCAATTCGGATCTCGCACCATTTTTTTCGTTCAGTCCTTCAGTCTCACCAAAAGTATATAAACTTACCTTTTTCTGTAAACTTTAATTTGTTTACAGGGAAACCAGTGTGATGATGATTGTGACTGCGATACACAGGGACATGTTAGTACGATAGCAAAATACCACTATAGGAAGATGGAGAAGAAAGTGAGATATATTTAAAGTCTAGCTGTATAAAGTAGTGTCTGATTTTATTTGTTTAAATCATTAAAACGATAGGTAGAAAGAAAAAACATGAATACAATCTTATAAAATTTAACTTATACAGAATAAAACATTTACGATTTTTTAAAAATTGTTTAAAAATGACTAGTTAACTTTTACAAACTTGAGATTTAACAACTGTGCAGATCTCGCTGGGATTATCATTTTATGACAGAACTTAATATTGGCATTTCTATGTCTTATGTTTAACATAGTAAAACACCCATTGGTCAATACAGTCAGATACAAATATGTGATGTAGTAAAGCTGGTGTGTTACTAGCTTGTTAAGTCCAATGTAGCAGTGCAACACCACAGCAACATGTTGTTAGGAAGGATAATCAACCTAACAACATACACAAAGTCTGTTTTCTTAATTAGCAACACTGTTTTACACTTCTTTTTACAATACAGTAAAGTACAACAAGACAACACATTAAGTTCTGTCTATGGTGAAAGAAATGTAGATGTTTCAATCGATGCAATGTCCAATAGGCCTATTTTGAATAAAATATGTTATATTGGTGTTATACTCGAAGACCCTGTCTTATAACACTTACATCTGGTTAGATTTTTAACATTATAACTGTTAAAATGATAGAATAGGGGTATAAATTGAGTTTTTCAATAGATGACAACTTAAATTAACTGCAAAAGCAATATGTGATAATTAGTTGATGCATGGTCAATTTTCATTCTACATTTGTCAGGCTGGCAGACAAATGTACATAAGGCGCTTCCGCTTTATGTGCCCTTATCTGTCTAAGGCGCTCTATTCATCAAACTGATATTACAAAATAAGTAAATAAGACGGCACTCACTGGACTTGAAAATCACTTCACTCGTCACATATGTGTTACTTCCAAGTTTTGTGATGTCTACAAAATATCACGTTTAATTTTTGTCAGTATTATTTAGGTGTTAGTTTGTAACATTACGCGAGACGATCACGATTTTAATATTCACTTTGTGTCTTTAGTTGAGAGACAAAGATATTTATATGATTATACATGCGCAAAATATAGTAATAAAAATGAATCAAGATAGAGCCAAGAGCTTCGGAAAGTACTGCTAAAGAAGTTTCAGAACCAGGTAAGTTTTGTAGTTATTTAATTATACCAATTATTTTTACATAATATTTTTTGTACTAATAATGTAAACTATATATTCAGTAAGTAGATCAGTACAGGGTGATTTTAAAGTCTGGTTCTTACACAATATATGAGCCATCGTAAGTACTGCTACTAATATTTATAAAATACGTTAGGGTTTGTTAGTGCTATGATATGGTTTTTTTTAAATTACTTAAGTTTTTCTCACGATGATCCTAACGAAGCCTCTAAAAATCTTCAAAGTAATTTAAATCTTATAAACAAACGATTGGTACAATAAATGACGAACTAAAGTAAATCAGTCTAAATCTGTCCAAGTCACGTTTAGAACCAGACTCAGTACTTGCCCACAAATAACAATCAACGACATTCCAGTTCCAATAAAAACTGAAGTAAAACACCTTGGATTGAATTTGGACCAACGATTGACCTGGAGTAAACGCATACAAGCCAAACGTAAGCAGTTAGACCTAAAATTTCGCCAAATGTAAGAAATTTCCCAGTAGTAAGTAAAATTTCCCAATAGTAAGCAATAGCTTTCATTGAATATTACTTACTATACGTCTAGCATTTTAAATCGGAAGTTTTCTTCGTCCAAGGATATGATTGTTATTGAACTTTATCATAGCAGTGAGCGCTGTATTGAAATCATGTTACTCCCAAGTCATATCTCCGTTAAATCATTGTTATATCACTATCGGTGTTACTTCAATGAGCGCTTGGTCTTAGTCAATTTGTGTAATTTTAATGAAAATTTTGGGTGGAGCTACGAAAATGTGTATTGTACAAAAAGTGAGATGTTATACACTTACGTACTTTTGTGATAAAATGTGTATTTTGTTAATATGTATAAAGTGAAACTATACATATTTCTGACTTATGATATTCTGTCCACTAGCCTCAGATTTATTATGTCTTTAATTTAATGTACTGCATTAAGGCGAAGTGATGTCTTACCCACAGGGTGCTCACTTCAACCGAATTTCGCGGGATATCCCGATTTCGGCTCTCAAACTAAGCTTCCCGAAAGAACTCTAGAAGGATGCCATTGTCTCGATTTCCCGCATAAGGTAAAATAAATAATATAAAATATAATAATACATCGTATTAAAATATACACTCAGCACGACAAATTACGTCATTATGGTGACAAATACTTCACAACAGAATATGCCATTTATTTTTGTTAGTACATACGTCGAAGGAAGTTGCAGCTGGCATTAAATTGAATATGAACGGTAGAATAAATTACAGTAGAAACAGTTTACATAAAACATTTTTTTGTTTTTAATCTGGATAGTTAAAACCTTCGTATGGTTGGCTGCCAATGAACGAGTTAAATGTTTTAATTTGAGTTATCACTAGGTCTGTTATTTTATCTACCTTGCGTCTTACTGCAAGACGCGACTGTATTGACGCGGCGTTAAATTTATTACTGCGGCTGAAAGAATTTAAGACAAATTGCCAATTCAAACGAACCGTAGACGCAAGGTAGCGAAAAGAAGAGACCTCTTAACTCAAGTTAAAGTGATATTTTTTGTTGTTGTTGTAGGTCAGGGGTCGGCAAACCGTGGCTCTTTGAGGAAATTCGTGTAACTCTTCAAATTAAGTTGATAAGGAATTTTGTAATTAATATGCGCGCTTATTTTTCTAACATGTAGTAGAGTTTAAAGTGGTTTAAAACCAAAATTGTTCTGATTTATTTATGCATAATTATGCACTACTCATTAAATGATGCTAAAAAAGTCACGTATTAAAACAAAATTATGGACTTCCAGATGGCGTAAAGGGTGAATCTGGCTCTTTAGCCTCTAGTTTGCCGATTCCTGTGCTAGTTAATCAGCCGCTGTGACGTCATGACGGTCCAATCCCGACTGCCGCCTCTCGACCTCTCTAGAAGCAGTCCAGCAGACAGTTGACGACGGCCAAGAGGAAGCCATTATAAATTCGTATTAAGTCATGTTCCATATGACAGTTACAACGTTACAGTTTCTACACGGGTTCACAGAACGCGAATCAGGTTTTGTCGTTTACTTGCATATTTTGTTATTCAACCTCATTTTATCTTTGTTGTGATTTAAATATCCATATGACAGTTACAACGTTACAGTTTTTACACGGGTTTACAGAACGCGAATCAGATTTAGTCGTTTACTTGCATATTTTGTTGTTCAACTTCATTTTATCTTTGTTGTAATTTAAATATTTTGTCGTTACAAGAATAATCTGTCATAGTTTGTTGTCGGGCCAAATAATGAAACTCTTAACTAAAATAACATAAATTAAATAAATATTTATTTGCATTTTTCATATTTCAACCTCTTCTTTGGGTTGTTAAACACTTTAAAATGAGAGTTAGTATTTAGACAGTTATAATTTTGTTGGACTAGAACGTAAAACCATATTGTCAAAGT
The DNA here is from genome assembly GCA_963971575.1 of Liopterus haemorrhoidalis. Taxonomy (NCBI): domain Eukaryota; kingdom Metazoa; phylum Arthropoda; class Insecta; order Coleoptera; family Dytiscidae; genus Liopterus; species Liopterus haemorrhoidalis. The sequence goes on from OZ020611.1 coordinate 140,258,917, forward strand.
GAGCTTCAGTTTTATTTTATGCTATTGAAATTTATAGCTATATTTTATAAGATTTATGTCGATTTGTGTCTATGAAAGTAATGGATTAAATCTGTTCTATCAGACCTCATACAAATCAAACTGAATAAATACAAAAAAGCCAGTTTTTGATGCATTCAGTAAACTTTAATGTGCAAATTAACTAATTGAATACTTCAAATAATGCGATCTTTATTTTATTATTATTATTTATTTTTGCAACTATTTATGAACAATGATGATAGTTATTATCGATAAAGTGTCAAAATAAAGCTGTTCATAGTAAATAAAAGAATTTTGCTCAAAGGTATTCAATTTTATAAAGCCATGTTAACATTGGTCAAGAAGTGCTACTAGCGGTTCTCTCTTATCGTAAAAAAAAAAAAAAACTGTGACTTAGTTTCTGAGAAGAAGACGGCATTTGATCCCTTAATCTTCGCCGCTATGAAGCCTACTTGTGTCTATTTAGGTTTACCCTTAAGTCGACTGAACTGCCTTAAGCCGCATCTAGACCAGCGTGACAAACTGCGTGAAAAAGCGTAAAATATTTACACTCGTCTTATGTGGACGGTACACTGTGCACAAAGTTTCATGTTTGTGCAACTCTATGTACGAACGACGACGATCAGTAGTATGTCGTTGCATCAAAAGTATAGTAATTTAAAATTACAATATTTGTGTATCGACCTGCATCGTTCTATGGTTATAAGTTAGAAGCAGTGCCCTGCGGTGATCTTTTAGCGCCTGCAGTATACGTAAAAAAGGGCTTATGTTCCATGTTAATATCCAACCAAACCAGCTCTGGCGCTTTAGTATCTGGGACGTTTAGAGCATCCACTCCATTGTTCCATGCCAACGCACGACCCAGATTTTAAAGTGCTGCCATCTATTGAGAAACTCAATTTGACATTTGTAACTCAATGAAACATCTATGTTTCTTTCACCATTGTTCTATCTGAACATTGCATAAGGATTTTTGCGGGGATCCATCTAAACATCGTTCTTTGTACGAAAGCTCCACTAACATACTAATATGTTATTAAACAAATAATAACCTATATATTAATCAACATACTCTAACTTCATATAAATATATAGTATATATTATGTATATATATGCAAACAAACTCGAATAATAATAATAATAATAATATCGATAACATGAACAGGGTATTTAGGGTGGGAGGTACCTTTTGAAGGCTAATTATAATAAGGGTATTAAAAGGTGAGTAAATATTAGATAAATACAACAGTACGCGAATAATAAAAACACTCGGTCCATGGCCGAAACAAATCGAGACTAGACAACGATAATTTATATTGTTAACAAATATTGGGAGCTGCCGTTTCAAAACTAAATACTACACTCGTCACTGTCTGGAGCGTAGTCACCCTCGTCATCATCATCTTCATCCAATAATCGATTGATCGAGTTGGTTTCTGCTGACATTCCATTCACCATTGTCGGTTCAAACACTTCGTTTAATATTACGTCTAGGTTCGGTGACAGCAAATCTTCTTCATCATCCTGCCTCTCATCCAACGAGCTGAACAAATAAAATAACAAGTTATTACAAGAACTGTACAAAAACAATACATCAACACAGGTGTCTGTTACAAACTTAATGTTAGTTAAGCGTTTTTCACTAAGCAAATGATTGTCACACAACTGCACGCCGTAAATATGAGGGTTGGCTACAAAATAAAGAACGTTTGCACATAGCGCTCGTTAAGGTCAACCCTCGGCGCCATTCCGTGTCATCGGTTTCAGTGTGGCCTTAGTTGGCACAGAGTGCAAGATAAATTTAGAGCATTTTTATTGATTTTAAACATGAGCAATCTCAATGAAAATCCCGTCAAAATTTTGTTGGTCTAGTCTATGGAGTGAGGTGCAACAATAAATGCTGAAGCTTATTGTGAAACACTGAGACGTCTGTGGCGTGCTATCGAAAATCAGTGTCGAGGTCTTTTTTCTCGCGGAATGGTTTTGCTACACGACAGTTCTCACCCGCACGTTGTTGCCTTGATTCAACCTTGTGTCAAGTGATTATCATTTATGACCCATATCAAGGACTTTAAAGACTCAAAGACAAAATTACTTGGTGCAAAATTAAGGTATCAGAATTTTTATTTTTATTGTAATTTAAGACTGAACGTACAGTCGGATATCTTTTTATAAACAGAATGACGTCACAAGTAATTGCTTATTATGTTTACATAATAACATTTTTTTAGATTAACATGACTTAATATTCTTGTCCCTCAACAAAAATATTTAGTATATTTTTATACACTTTGTTGAAATAAATGAATTTTAAGAAACTACTTTTCGTTCCTTAATTTATGTCGAAAGAGCAAACTTTTGATATCCCATAAAAAAAAACATTTATTTTTTTCAACGACAAAAAATTCGATATTTTTTGGAAACTAATTTGATCAAAAATTCCTGCTGAACTATTCCGATTCCCACCAATCCCATTAATGTGTTTTTTTTTTTTCAGATTTTTAGATCAACCCCTCTGGGAAATAAGGTGGGGGACAGCTGTTTATTGACATATTTTTATTATTAAAAAAAAAAGTTTTTTTTTGGAGATATAAGCTACTCCAAACGATTAGGCGGAATAAGATTTTGCAATCTAGTTACTTTCAACGTTTGAATCGTGCTTTTTGCCCGTTTTGTTTAAGCTTTGTAAATCATATTTACAATAAACATTTTTTGGTTAAGGTTAATATCATTTTAAAATGTCATTTTCTTTATATTTTGATTTTTTGTATTATTATTTTTGACATTCGTTTCCATAGTTTCACTATTGGAGTTTTAAATTTTGACATTCCAACGTGAAAAATCAAATAACCCAAGCAAGATCCCTTCTCGTGACAACCTAAAAGAACGAAATTCCCATTTAGTTCCACCTAAACGTTTGGATTAGCCTGTACATGCTGTTCACTTTTGTAACGACAAACGAGATCTAGTTATTTTGGTTACTTTTATAGTGTATTACTGACTTTAAATGGCATTTAAAAAATTTCCTTGTACTGTAAATCAGACTTCAGATTTGTTGGTTATGGCCATTATCATTTTTTATTATGACATATGTCAAATTGACATTTTTTACCATTTTTAATACCAGCAAACTACTAAAATCAAAATTTACATTTTAGTTTTTTTAAGTTTATATTTTCTCCCATGTGTTTTTTTGAACTCTCAATAGTTTTCCTATATGTGTGTCAAAGAGACAGACTGATACACATATGAATGACGTTATAAAGTTTTTTTCTTTTTGGTCATATCTACAAAATCCAAAAAAGCAAATAATAATAATAGGTTCCCAACGCCTAGATAGGCGTAGGTATAAGGGGCAGAGAAGTTAGGTTCTCCGTTTCTAGACCGACGTCTATATAGATAAGCAAAGAATTTTTAAATCCGTCACATTTCTTAAATGTCTTTTATTTAAAAAGCAATTTAATTTTGTGTGCAATATTTAACTAACAATATTTATTTATGATTAAAGTTTGCGAACAGACATCTGATATGTCATCGATAGAAACATTTTTATTTGCTTCATACAAACAATATTTCAATGCCAAGGAACACTGTTATACTTTTATTCAAACGCAAAGTATTCAGAGATAAAATTTGTTGTGTAAATATTTTCATAAGAATTTGGCACTTATTTGAGGGAGTTTTATATTTAATTTTTAACAAGATAAGATTTCAGCGTGTTTTGCTTTTGCCTTCCATCAAAAAGTTACTTGAAATATAGCCAGTATTTTTATAGTGAAGGTCGTAATATTGAAATTGTTTCACTGTAATACTGTAATTATTGCTGTATTACGGGAACAATTAATCTTAATTATTTTTAGATTTATCCTTTCTGTCATTAAGTGAGGTGTTTCTTTTGAAAAGATTTCAATGACTACTTGTTTATTATTATTTCAATCAAAGTCACAGTTATTTCCGAACTAAACAAGAAATTACAGGCGTTCTATTTTAAATTCGTATTTAATACAAATGGTTTTTCATTCTTAATTGCTCGATGTGGAGGGTGGAGCTGATATGGATACTGGGTCATGTTGGTATGATACTGTTACAATTGAGGCTGCGAGGCCAGCATAAAAACATATAAAAGAAATCTATATAAAATAATCATATAGTATAACAATCAATGGCTTTGTAATAATTAAAATAGTTATTTGTGTACACGTAACAAAAGTTGATTTTTTTTTTCATCATTAATGTGCAAATTTTTACCACATAACCACACTGATAAAAAAATCAGCTGTGGCCACCACAGGACCGACCGCCATCGTAAAGTACTTATATAAAATACATTCTAGCAGAAGAGTAGAACTAACTTGGCCTAATATTTTCTAACAGAGATATTATTTATCATGACCATGGAAACGTTACATATAAGTATGAAAAAATTTAAACTCAGAAAAAATTTCGAAATATTTTACAGATATTATTCGAAATTTTTCGTTTTATCAAAAAACGTCTCAAATAAAAGTTATTAGTTATTGCTTTTATAGCAACTTTTGTTCAATAATTTTTTTTTGGAAATATTTTTTTGTTGAGAAATATTCACAAAAATCTTAAAATCGACACGAGTAAACTCCCATTTTTAGTCAACTGATTTTTACCAAAAGTAGATCAACTCGTGCCATTGATGGCAGAAGCTTAAATATGAATTTTCATAAAAATCGTTTCAGCCGAATTTGCTCTGCACGTGTACACAGACAGACAGACAGGCGGACGGACGGACAGACAGACCGACAGACATCATGCTAAAAATAGTCAAAACGTTATGTAGGAACCTCAATTCGTGGAGATCCATCGAAATCTCGAAATGTCAAAATCGGTATGATCACAATATTTACCCTTATGTTGGCGGTCGGTAAAAAGAACTTTAGTGCCAAGGTCCACATTAAATTTTTATCTGAAATCGTGAAACAAAATTTGTGAGAATAATGTATGCAAAAATTCTTAACACGTTCGCTACCGATATAAGAAAAAAAAACCTTCCGAGAGACCACATAGTTTTTGGGCAGGAATTGGGTTAAAACAAACAATGAACACTGAGCATATGTTTATTTAAGAAAAAATAATTACTAATTATCGTATAAGTTCATATCCCATAAGTGAGGCAGTGGTCTATTTATAAAAAAAAAAAAAATAGACGAAGCGGCTCACATGTGTGTCATGGTAAATAGAACAAAAAAAATATTAAATCATTATAATAAATAAAATAACAATTCTTTGGTCAATAGTACAGCAAAATTATT